>OX374623.1:10020000-10620000 GCA_947347705.1 Nymphula nitidulata
AGGTAGAGACAACTTTAGCAAATCTTTATGGGGCAAAATACTTTTCAAAAATTGATGCCACTTCAGGGTTTCATCAAATAAAACTAGATGAACCTTCTAAAATGCTCACTACTATTATTACACACTTTGGTAGGTATATATATCATAGGTTACCTTTTGGGTTTAATTGTGCTCCCGAATATTTTAGTATGAAATTTTCTAATTTGTTTAAAGACCTTAAAGTAGCAATCCACATCGATGACATACTAGTCTATGAGGCTGATAGGGACTCCCATGACAAAACCTTAAGGGAAGTATTAAAAAGACTACATGATGAGGGTTTAACTATAAATAAAGATAAGTGTGTATTTGGAGTAACAAAGATAAATTATTAAGGCCATGAAATTAGTCAAGAAGGAATTACTATAGATCAAGAAAGAATAAAAGCAATTAAAAAGTTTAGGGAACCATCTAATAAAAAAGAATTACTTCAATTTTTGGGCATGGTTAACTTTGTAGGACGTTTTATACATAATAAGTCACAAATTCTAGAGCCACTTCATTCTTTGCTTAGAGATGATCAAATATATGTATGGGATCAACCACAGAAAAATGCATTTATAGAAATAAAAAACCAACTTTATAAGTCACCTACATTGGCACATTATGATCCAAATTCTAAAATTATTATTTCAGCTGATAGTAGCTCCTTTGGTTTAGGAGCAGCATTAATGCAAGAAAATAAAAAAGGGGATAGATATATAGTTATGTATGCTAGTAGGACTCTTACTAATGCAGAAAAACATTATGCTCAGATCGAGAAAGAATGCTTAGCTCTATCTTGGGCTGCAAATAAATTTCGAGATTACATAGTAGGCATCCACATAGTGCTAGAGACAGATCATAAACCTCTATTGCAAATTTTACAAACAAAACCTCTAGATGACTTAAGTCCTAGATTACTCAGATTTCGATTAAAGCTTATGAGATTTGACTACGAAGTTATATACACACCAGGAAAAGATTTATGTGTAGCAGATGCACTGTCTAGAAAACCATTATTACTATCCGAAAATGTAGAAAATAACATAGAACAACCATTTCAATTAAATATGTTTGTCAATGACACATTAACTGATGAGTTGTTGAGTAATATTATTAAAGAACAGGAAAACGATATTATTTGCACTAAATTAAAATATTTTATAGTTAAAGGTTGGCCAGGTAAAAATAAATTAGGAAATTTTAAAGATTACTTTCAGTATAGAAACAATTTTTCGATAGAAAATGGTCTTCTTTTATTTAATTTACGTATAGTAATACCTGAAAATATACAAACAGACATATTAAATAAAATCCACGAGGGTCATTTAGGAATATCTAGATGTAGAGAACGGGCTAAACAAGCTGTATGGTGGCTAGGGTTATCAAAACAAATCGAAAATAAAGTGAAATCCTGTGTGGAATGTATAGAAACACACAAGAATTACAAAGAGGAGATGGTTATAGATGCTGTGCCTGAGAGGCCATGGCAAAGAGTGGGCATAGATCTTTTTAAATTTGAAAATGGTTGGTATATTGTTCTAATAGATTACTTTTCAAGATTCTTAGAAATTTCTAAACTAAAAGACCTTACAGAAGACACTGTAATACTTAATTGTAAAGCAATATTTGCAAGGTATGGGATTCCTGAAGTGGTTAGAAGCGATTGTGGAACTCAATTTAAAAGTAAATTTTGTCTATTTGCAAAACAGTATGGATTTCAACTAATTACTAGTAGTCCTTATTACTCCCAAAGCAATGGTTTAGCAGAATCAGGAGTAAAAATAGCTAAATCACTATTTAAAAAAAACCAGGATATTTATATGGCTTTGTTAGTATATAGAAATACTCCTTTAGAGCATGGGTATAGTCCAGCTGAATTGATGTTTAGTAGAAAACTTAGAGAAACTCTTCCTATGATTCCAAGTAAATTAAACACACCTGTGATAAAATGGCAAGAAGTAAAAGATAACAGAATAGAAAAAAAGTTAAAAGATGCATATTATTACAATCGGAGACACAGGGCTGCAGACTTAGTGGAGCTTAAGCCTAATGATAGGGTTTTTATCACAGATTTAAAACTATATGGTAAAATTCTAAAAAAGTGTAAAGAACCTCGTTCTTATATAATAGAAACAGTTCGAGGGAAATTTCGGAGGAATCGTTGGCATCTTAATATTGTACCACCTAATGTAACATTAAGAGGGAGAAAAAATAGTGTTAATAATAGCACAGATTATACTAATTATGATTATGCAACTGAATCTCCACATGATAATCCACTTACAAATCTTTCAGTACGGGATTCACCACTCTGCCCATCAAATACTATGACACCTCCAGAAAATAGCAATATTAATAGTGGAAGGGATAGTATCATGAGACCTGAAAGATCTGTGAGGAGGCCAAGATATTTAGATGATTATGTATGTGATTTATAACTTATTTAATCATTAATGTTTAAAAAATAATAATAATATAAGTGATTTTGATACACCTCTGGCAAAACATTAACTTTATAAGTTTAAGTTAATAATAGTAAGATTGTAAAAAATACTTATAAATAATAGTATACTAGAATATTATAAAAATTAAACATAGTCAGGACAGTGATTTGTTTAAAAAAATAAAAATAAAAAAATGTACTATAAACAATACTGAAAATAGTATTTATAAACATATTAACATTATTATTCTCTAATGATTATTAATTATATTGAAACTGAATGAAACCAAGAACAAGTAAATATTTTTATATGGCTTAATTGTATCTTCAATTGAAAGGGAAAGATGTTGTGACATGCAATGCATGAAATGTAACGCAACTGTCAGTCGGTGGTCGGCCTGGGTGGATATGTGGTTAGGAGAGTGTTTGTTTGGGGTTAATGCGCAATTGAAGTCGGTGATCATAATATTCTATGTTGGGATCTAATAAATCTGCAAGTACTGTTTAAAGAGACTTTTATTCATACACGGTCATGCAACAGAGTTCAGTCATTATCTATAACTAATACGAAGTCTTCTATTCCGCAATAAATTTTCTGTATTATGTATGTAATTAAACTTTTATTCACTTTTATTTAAAGTAAACTTAAAATAAGAAGTAACTTTTATGAGATTTGACATATCCCATCTCATTTGACGGATGGTCACTAATGCCGGCGCTTCATCAACGGGGTAGGCATCCAATTAAGGGGCTACCTCGTGCACACTAGCGACACCAATTGATTGTTATTAATTATGGTGAATTTAGAACACAATAAACAAAAACGCTTTAGAGAATTGCTAAAGAACAGTATTTGTAATTTTTAAAGATGCATCTTGTATAAAGTGTCTAGCTATAAGTAACCAAATTTTTTATTATTGTTAAAAGTGGCCACTTTCGGCAATAATGAAAAAATAGATTACATATAGAGGAATATCTTATACCGAGCACATCTCAAAAAATTACAAATACCATTCTTTAGTCATTCACTAAAGCGTTTTTGTTTATTATGTTCTATATTCACCACAATTAATATAAATCAAGTGGTGTCGCTAGTGTCGACGAGGTATCGCCTTAAGCGGCAAATTCAACCAGATGGCGGTGACATATACATAATCATACAATTTAGATTTTCTTCTAGTCTGTTTTGCGTTATAAGTATAAATAAAGAAGTTGTTTTATTTTAGTTTTTTATTTACTATCAGCATTGTTACTGAATCGAATAATAAACTAACTAATGATTAGGTTTGTAAATAAATCGTTTAGTGCAATATGGTAAGTGTTAAAATGTTTTATATACACGATAAAAATGAGATTATTGTCATTGTTTATCGCTCGGCGTTCGTATATCACAAGTATTATTGTTCTCCTTCCTATACCTACATAATGTATGGTACAGTATGTACATTCCTATTGTAAGTATCGAGTTGACTGTTGGGATGAAAAAAATAAAGATCGAATTTTCATCAGGCGAGGCGTTGGTGCGGCACGGTTTGTCCGCAGGTATTTACAGGTGGGGGCGGGGAGAGCGCGGGCGGCTCGCGGCTCGATGGACTCAAAAGGTTTACAGTTGGCTGCGCGAGAGTGACCCGCCTCACAAACACTGCCCGCGTTCGCTCGACATTATGGAATTGAACTTTTTAACCTTTTATCAATTTATTTCCTTGTCCATTTTAATCGAATGGTTTATTTTATTTCTAACCGTTATCTAGCTTTCACAATTGGGCTCAGATGCAAATGCAATGCCCATAAATACAAATCAATATGCAGTTACTTTGCTGGTCCATTCAACTATGTAAATTTATACACACATACTTATCTCACAACAAATTACTATCGTGGTATGACTAACTCAATTTTAAATCGCACTGTAATTGATATCAAGGTTGAAGAAACTGAAATTATCGATATCAAAATTAATGTCACTGTATTTGTATGTAACGAGTAGGTTGAGCAACTTATTTGAATAACTTATTTATTAAAAATTAAAGAAATTCTTTCACTATTAAAGTTACATCCAAATAAGTTATAAGGAAAACAAAAAATGCTGCACTACTTAAACATTACCTACTTACTTTTTAAACGACAACAAGTAAACAGTCATTGATAAGGTACGTATGTGATAAATATTTTTTTATGGACAATTAATGTAAATATACGAAATCTATTTTTAGCCCAGATAAGTGTTCGATGGTAAGGACAATGGAAACATTTTGATAGTTGACAGTATAGTTAGTAAGTGTAGTAGGTTTGATTTATTAATTTCTAACCTACATGACTTTCTGGTAAGCATTTGTTTTAAAAACACTATGAAAATTCAATAATTGAATATATTTTTGACATATATAGGGTCACTATTATCCTAAGTAAACATTTTACTTTATATAAAGTTTGAACACTTATCTAAAAAATATTGTTGTCGTGTCCACATAATTCTTACGTCAAAATCATTACAACCCATTGCGCCCATATATACGAATTCGATGTTTAAACTACGAACGGAGCTTAAAATAAATTTACTTTAAAAACATGACAAAATGGATAGTTCGAAATTACCATTTTTCTTTGTTTTTATTAAAATAAAAACTTATTAAACTGACGTAGAATTAGACATTGTACTGTAAAATTTCCATTGTTTTTTATCTTCTAATTAAACATAATAAGTAATGTTTTGTCAAGAATAAATCAAAAGTAAGCAAACTCCTTATTATATATAATATTAATTGAACCATTTAGATGAAACAGCAACGTAATGCTTGTTTATGATATTCCGAGTGTCTAATTTTGCACGTTTTATCGACTATTTTCATAGTATTTAGAAAATATTTAGTTAAATAAACTAATTAACTACTATTTCTATTATATATGTATAAATATTTAGGTATACATATTTTCAGGCAGCTCGGCCAGTCATGGTTATTAAATATAATATTAAATATACAGTGTGTTCAGAAAGTTCACAATAAAACTTGAAGGGGTGCTTGTGTTCCCTGTCAAGAGTTACCACTTTTATTTTCCGATTTAATAGGGTAGATGACAACTTCTTTTTATTCATAAATAAGAAGTTTAGAACTCACAAATTAACATTGCAGACGAAATAGTATGTTTAAATCGATAGTTTCACAGATATAGTGATATGTTTGATATGTCGCAGCCTCAGGTCGCAGCGCATCGTCTAATAACGCTCTATATAAAATCTTTACGTATTTTGTATTTTGTTATAATATATATACCGTATACCGATACGTATATCTTAAATCTGAGAAACATGCCATAAAAGACAGTGCAAAATACTTACCGTATTTTATTCTGTCTTACGTTTTATTTTACTTTACGCTTAGAAATTGTTTTATCAGTTGTCGACGTAAATATAATCATAATTAATTATTCTACGTAAAGTCATTAATGAGATAAGTTGAATCGATACATTATCATAAAAAATATTCTTACGACAAAGATACAATTATATCGTGCCAGATAAATAATTTATACAAGTCACATGACTTTGTAAATCACAAATTGAATGTATCGATACATGCACTTGTGTTGCGCCTATACCTGCTAAAGCAAAAGCAAACATCAAAGCTCCTAGATGGCTATGTACTCGTGAATCATGTGTAATGTCTCCCTGTTATACAACACATATTATATTGAATGAAGCCTAACGAATGAGACTCTGAAATGACTTCATTGATGATGAGACAACCCAAACCAACTGAGAAAGAAGACTTGTTATGCCAAGCTATCAAAGAGATCATGCGCATGAGCCCGAAAAAGTCACCGGTTATGCCCCCTTCATAATCAAAATGTGAAGTGCTGTTCTCGTAATGCTATAGTCAAACTTACACACCCTATCAGACTTAAGTAAATCCCTGATGCATGGAAGCTGGAAGTATCTATAGTTGAAGTTATGACAACAGCCAAGATTCTAAGTACCACTGTGGTTTTAGAGAATACTACCATCAAAAAGAGTTGGCGGAGCAGAAGAGAGAGTTTCTTTGACAGCGTTTCTCGATGTAGCTCACGAATTTTATAAGGTGTGGCGCGACAGATTGATATACAAATTACACAAAATGCTGCCCATACCACTTTATGCCCTGCTAGAATCATACCTATCAAACAGATAATTCATCAGACAAGAGGATTCTTACTCTGAATTAAACCAAACAAAAACTGCACGGTAATCGCGTCAGGCCGGACATCAGGCGACGCCGTTTCGATTCCCGCCTGTTGCTTAAAATTTTTCCATCGTTTTCTTTCTTTATTTTTAATTGTTGCAAATAAAATTGTTTTTATAGGATATGTTCTAGGTCCGGTGTCCGGTCCTGTACCTATCATATTACCTGTGAAATTCAAGACTTCGAAAACATTATAATTGCGACATTTACTGCTGACAGAGCTCATGGCATGGTAAATAGAGTAATTTGCGACTAAATATTTTTATTTGCCCATGCCGGAATTCGAACCTCAAATCGCGTGTGTGCGCTGCCGTGGCCAAAGCCAATAATCTTACATTTTCATCAGCGTAGACGACGGTCCTCAGTGGTCGCTTCCTGGCCGCGCGGGCTGCGGAGGCAGTCACCAAGCTCCCGGAGACGGGCCCGGGCTGTGACATAGTCCGTCGACGCTCAGACTGATTTTCATTCTGGTTCGCGTCATTTAGTGACGTATTAAGTACCTAAAAGTAAATAAAATATAATTCAGCAAAGCAATAAATAGAAAGATCGCTGCAGTATACAATATGGTTTATCGATGGTGAATATCCTCATCCTAATAATTAATTGTTATTGACAATTTTCATAAACATTATTTTTTACATTAAAACTAAAGTTTTAATGTAAAAAACATTAAAACTTCTATGTGACTACTATAATGTATAAGATTCGATGAATGGATATTTTTACCCAATCGTGTCTCAACGGCTGAACAGATCTGGATGTAATTTGGCACGGACATAGATTATTTATTATATTCTGGAACAGCACATAGGCTGTTTTTTGTCACGGGGATGGATCCTACAGGATAACGCAGAATAAGTCATAGGCGAATGTTTCTTTTCCAAATGTTGTGACTGATATTTTCTATGTTTATTTTATTACTAACATAATTATGATGGCAATGTTATGATGGGATCAATAGGACTCATCAGGAGATGTGTCCTTGACAGCATAGGAATGCTGTCAATATAACGCTTTTCATTATTTCTCTTTCAAGAATAAAGTAACTTTTGCAATCGTCGATCCTGCGATGGGTCAATAAAAATTCAAGGTCCTCCGTGCTTCGGGAGGCACGTTGAGCCGTTGGTCGCGGTTGTTACTGCAACCGCTTTAAACCACCAACCCGCATGTTGGGGTTATGGCCCAAGCTTCTTATGTGATTCTCCCATGTAAGGAGGCCTGTACCCAACAGTGGGACGTAAATAGGCTGGTGTTTAAGTCTACTGGTTCTGGTTAAGAAGCGCTTTTTTAGTTGTGTGTGTACTATTATAAGTATAGCTAGATTATTATTAAATGTTTTGTTTTAGAACTCTATATTATAAACACATAATATGCTTAAGAAACAGTGACTTATAAATTACTTTCGAATTTCTGGATTACTTTTGAAATTGGCTATCAAAAACGAGGGTCTAACGTGTACTGTGATCTTCTTATTCATTATGACCTGGACGCACAACGAAAAAACTGGTTTGATGTGATGGGAGTAGGAAAGAAATAATGGAGTAGACTTTTGCCTAGTAGAGCAACAGCTTATCATACGTTGACTTAAGAAGGCAACTGTTAAAGCTTCGAAAATGTAAAACAAAAATCTTGTAATAATAAATAAACTTTATTAAAATTTAGGTTTATTCGTTGTGAACGAAATTTAATTAGACGTTTTAAAAATTAATACTTAAATAAAAACACACGCACAGCTGGTCTGATAAGTAATATAAGTTTCATGACTAACAAGAAAGACAATAAAAATACAAAATACAAATTCTTCTCCTAGTTCAAACTAAAAATGATGATGAAATTAAGCGTAAAAATATTTTATGTCATTAAATTTCTGTGTATCTATTTTTAAACTGAAGTGAGTGTATTGTTAATGTGGAGCACAGAGATTAAATAGAAATACTTAACTTAGAGTACCCACTTGAGCTGCATTACAGTCATTAATTTTAATAAGGTGTTGGAAATAATTGTGTAGGACAAATATTTTGCGAATAAGTACATTAACTATTGCATGCATAGCCAAAATATGACGCATAATAAATGCATTTTTAAATTATGATTTTATTTTTTTGTTATATTTAGTTATTTTTAATCGATAAGTAATTTTAATTTAATTTACTACTTCAATCGACCATTAATACCTTTATCGTTTCTCTTGATAATGTAGCTACTTACTACAGACAGCAAAAAATTGATGATCAAAATCACAATTTTAAAATTTATAAAGCAGAAGCACATTTATTTAACATGATATAAATAACCACTTTAATAGGTAATTTGATTTCAATATAAGCTGTTTTCTCCAGTTTTGAACCATTTTTCGTCTTACGCTTAACCTGTCAACGATTTCAAGCTTAACCACGGATCCTATGCACAATAAGGATGGTGAAAATAGGTCTAAAAATAGGGTTTTCCCGTAAATATGCGTCATTACATGTACCCATAAAAAGCCATTAAAAATATTTTTTATAGAATTTTCATAAAATTGCGAAATAAATATAATAAAATTCATATAAACCATGTATGCTATTCGTCTACTCACATAAATATAACAACTTTATTTTATCCTTTATATGCATGTAAACGCATTAATTACAAAGATATATGGCCGCTACCGAATTGTGACGTCACAATTTAGTATCATTTTCTCTTTTACCTCCTCAAACAAATTGCTACAACTAAGAAACTGTTATTATTTGCAGATACATTCTACAATATTTATTGTCCACAGTACGACAATAAATTAAAACTTGGGCTATATTAATTGATATAAATGTTTTGCATCATACAAATACGTCTTTGATATTTTTATGATAATTCTATAAAATAATGCAGCCAATGTTATATTAAGGGTGGCTAACAAGGGTACGGCCCTCATGAAGGTGCTGACCGTAGCCTAGAGACGCCCGTAGCACCTTAGGCACTACTCACGCATTGCCTACACTGTAAAAATAGGGCTAGGGGAAAGGGTTACGTCGGCCCTACTTATAGGGGAGACGATTGCCTCTTGCAACTGTTAAAATATTATTTCGTATAACATAAACATGACAAACAAAAAAGACAATCTATTTTTAGCCGACTTCAAAAAAAGGAGGTTAGCAATTTGACCCGTACGTATGTAATATTGACAGAATTGTCAGGTTTTTGTATATGTTGGTCTATACCAGCTTCTGGACATAGGTAGCAAATTTCATGAGTGTTTGTGGGTGTGTGTGTAGTATATTATTTTGTATGATTGTCCGCGGATATCTCAAAAACTATAGGTCGGATTGCAAAAATCCTTTTTTTAGACTTGATAACTAACTAAGAGTTTAGTAGTTTAACTATCTTTACCTTAAAAACTACTAATAAGAGTTAAGTAGTTTTTGAGGTAAAGAGTTAAGGGTTTATCAGTCATTCACAAAACTTGTGGTTGGCTTAGCACCGTAACATTCCTCTAAAACATGTGATTATGCAATGGTTGCAGGCAATTAGGCTATCATAATCATTACCAGCCTAAATACACATGAGGAGTATATTCAATGTAGGTAGTGATAAGGTAAGTATTAGCATTAGGTTATAGCTAAAGGAAATGAAAAAAATTAAGAATGAAAAAAAAATTCGAAACACTAAAAACAAACAAATAATTAAAATATATTTTTGGAGTAAGCGCTAAATGGTTTTCAGAGACAATATAAAGTGAAGCACCGACTCCAAAAAATACCATTTTAACTAAGTAACACCTAAAATTATTATCATTACTGAAATTATTATTATACAATATTTACACAATATGAATCATATCTACATAGTAATAGTTTAATTTTTAGATTACTACTTTTGAAATGAATAAATCCTTTAGGTGTCTTGATAAATAAGTACCAGACCAAACTAATTTTATTTGTTGAACCTACCTAAGTATTTACATAAGATGGCATATACTTACTCCGGGGTCAATATTAGGAAGCTCAGGTGCATTATCTGCTTCTTCCAAGTTCTGCAATGATGATTCCGAGTGAAATTTTTTATCACCTAATTTCTTTTTATTGGCTATTTCTTCTAGCATTTCGTTCCTTAATTTATTTTGATCAGTCATTTTTACTATATAACTTAGGAGTCCACACAATAAACAGGTATAATTTGAAAATCACAAAGAAAACACAAATGAATACATCGCGCTCAAAGTTTCAATGACTAGGAAATGATACGTCTAGTATTCAGTCATTTATTTGCGCGATCTAAATTGCAAATGAATAAAAATTATTGTTATCACTTATCAAATGGGACGTATCTATAAAGACGGTATAATTATCGAAAATACGCGACGCTTCCTCTATTATGCAGATGGATTCTTGAAATCTTAATACTTAACAATAATTATTATTTGTGTACTTATCATTTATGTTTAAATCTCAGTTGGTAAGCAAAGAGCTACGGGTTAAATAAAGTAACTGATCTGTTTTTTTATATACTTAGATATGTATTTTAGGTGTCACTTGATTGTGACGGATAGTGTGTTAATTGTGACTAATGGTGTGTTGTTATTATTATTTTACTAAATAATTATTTAAAAAGAAGTATCAATATCAATTTCACTATAATATTTAGACAAAAGAATGAAAATATTGGAACTAGGCATTAATAGGTACCTACTTGTTAATAGTTGAACTGATTATTTTTTTTGCATTTTGGTAATAATAATAATAGTTCAAATTTATCCATACACTCACATCTATTATCACATCATTATGACCTTTGTATTATGGATTCTAGGAAACGGATAAAAACATTAGAAGTATTAAATCGCTTCCATGTTGTGTACAAGCAGGTACATACATAAAATATATTCAAGACATCATCTCCAGAGAAACTCCCTAACATACTTCTTAGTAGAAACCTTGCGGGTTCCGCCGACGGTTAAACTAACCAATCAATTTTTAAAGACTACATATTAATAAAACATATTATTATACCTATCATCTACTACTAAAAACAAGTTCAGTGATAATGTGTTACGAATACTCGTGTGTAAACTCGGTTGCCTTATAGAAATCAAATGATCAATTAAAATTAATTGATTAATTTTAATTCAAATAAATAAATAAAAGCAGCAGGAACCGACTTTGCCGTACTTTGTATAAAAAACTGTATAAAATGTATAGTACCCACAGACCTGATACAATATATTATATATTGTGTGTATATATGTGTGTGTGTATTGGTCGTCTGACAAATTCTTGGTTTGTTTTTTATTTAATGTTGAGCTATATATACAACATTGAGGACAAAAGCCCTATGATTAACCTGCTTAAAAATTCTTCAAAAAAATATTCAATTTGTTCTTAGACTCAAATTACTTATATTATTCAAAAAATACATCCTGACTATGAATTTGACACTAATTCATCAGAATCAATTAATCAATCTTCTACAAAGATTAATCAATGATATGTTTATGATCGTATTACACAAAATGAAAAAATATTTATTTGATTTGAATAAAATGATTTTTATCATTTTGTTATAATTCAAAGTAAGTGTCGAGGCCAAGACATTGCATTATTTTGGATTGTGTTTTCAAGGGAGAGGTGCGAATATCTATTATTTAACAAACATATTATTACAGTACCTTTTCTATCTATGAGACTAATCTACACATTTCTAAACTACCCAACAGTTACACGTTATAACTACATGGGTATTTCTCAACCGGGGAAATAAAATATTATATCTACGATTGAGATTGTTGAATTTGAATGCTATTTAGATAAAAAAGCAAAATTTCAAGTAACTACTACTCACAAACTGATAGCTTTAATTTAGTGGACTGTAAATAATAATGATAAGAAAAATTTAGTTAAATGGGAAAACCAAATTTAAAAACATATTAATAGATCCGATACACTTGACTACTCCCTATGTAACAACGAAAGATGTCACAAAGTCAAAGTCATGTGGAAAAGTATATATACAGGATGGTACATTTAGATCGGCCAGTATGGGAAGGTCTGAAACTA
This sequence comes from Nymphula nitidulata, assembly GCA_947347705.1. Taxonomy (NCBI): domain Eukaryota; kingdom Metazoa; phylum Arthropoda; class Insecta; order Lepidoptera; family Crambidae; genus Nymphula; species Nymphula nitidulata. The sequence continues at coordinate 10,032,714 of OX374623.1, forward strand.
TAAGACATACGAAAATCTCTTCTTAAGAACCATGTCATCGATTTTAGTAATAAGAAAAACTGCATTCATACATAAAAAACAACGTGAACTCCGCTCGGGTATCGAACCCGGACGTTTTGACAAAATAAAACTAACACTATTTCTATTTAGTTATAGATTGTGTAGGTCTTTTAGAACGCCGAACACTTACAAAACTTAAATTAAAGCATCTGAAAACAATGCATTTCATTCATTTTAGACATCATGTTTCATAGTAACGTTTACTGCTTAAAACCTACACAATCGATATCAAAAATTGTGTTAATTTTATTTTTCAAAACGCCCGGGTTCGATTCCTGAGCTAAGTACACGTTTTTTTAAATGTATGAAGGCAGTTTTTTTATTACTAAAATCGATGACATGGTTCCTGAGAAGAGATTTTCGCGTGTCTTACCATTATCAGACATTGTGACCGATCTAAATGTGCTTGTGCTTGTAAAAGGTTTGTGGATCCCAGCCAATTGCTAACTCAAAAACTACACATATTTGAGTGAATATAAAAAAATGTACATCACACAAAAGAAACACAAAGGAATATTACAATATCTGTAACACACAGGAATATGTGTCACACAAAAGAATATAAAGGTGCATTTATACACACTAACTTAACTTTGGATGCAAAACTATGAAGTACCTATAACTTAATTAACATGTAGAATACTTAGAGTAGGTATTTATTTAGGTATTTTATTTAGGGTGTGTAGGTATTAGAATAAAAAAATCCTTATTTATAAACTACAAAGAACAGCATTATGTTTATTAAAATACAGAATAATTTTGCTTAGGTGCGTAAAATCAGCGTAGCAAGCACCCTATTGGATTAGTTTCCGTAACATTTCCTATTTTCCCGATTTTTTTTTCCATGAGATGCCAGTTAGTTATTTTATTATTCACGAATAAAAATACAATGTGCCTAGATAAAGCTCAATATTATATTGTGTTGGCATCATAAAATCAGAAAATTCGAAATTAGCTTTTAGTGCGTAGGCACAAAAATCCACATAGAAAATTAACGTTAATTTATTACCTCAACAACACATTTTTCGGAAACGTAAACATAATTTGGACTAAGTAAGTATAACAAACATTTTAAAACAAAAATAGCCAGTAAGAATGCACCCTTTTCTTGGGTGTGACGTCATCCAATGTCACACAATGGAAGTAAAATGTATCCTATCAACTTAATAAAAAAAAACCACGCAACAAAATAAAAAGATATTTACAATTATTGTCTATTGCACGATTTTATTCTATTATTTTGGTATTCATATACGAAAGCATATATATTGTAGTGCCTTATAACAAAATACGGCGTTTTTATTCACTACAGGATTTTTAACCGACTTCAAAAACGAGGAGGTTCTCAATTCGGCCGGTATGTTTTTTTTTTTTTTTCTATGTATGTACACCGATTACGCCGAGATTACTGATCCGATTTACGTGATTTTTTTTTGTTCGATGCGGAATAGCTGCCATTTGGTCCCATAAAAATTTTTTCAAAAACAGTTGGGTACTTTGGTTTTAAATTTAAAAAAACTTAAATTATGAAGTCGTCTACATATGCGAAATTGCGAAGTTTTGCTTTTCAAATGACTTTTTAGTGAAACGATACGATAGTAGGAAACAATATAAGTTTACGGTCACCCATCTAGCTTCGACCGTAGAAAGTTACCACTAAAAATTGTGAAAAAAAAATTTTAAACAAAAATTAAAACCGACTTCAAAAAACTGAAAAGGATAAAATAATTAAATTTAAGTAGGTATTCATCCCCTAGAAACATATTTTTGGAGTTGGTGCTAAGTGGTTTCCAAAAACAATAGAAAGTAAAGCACCGACTCCAAAAATATGTTTCTAGGGGATGAATACCTACTTAAATTTAATTATTTTATCCTTTTCAGTTTTTTGAAGTCGGTTTTAATTTTTGTTTAAAATTTTTTTTTACACCCGTGTTAGTAATGAGGACACATGACTTTTTTATTAAGTACAATTTTTTTGATATTCACATATTTGGTTCCTACGGTGCATCCTTATGCATCGTTAGAACTTATTGAGCAGCATTGTATAGAGATCAGGGGCAGGGGGACTTGTATCCTATGCTGTCACCTAACGCTTAATTTGTACAGAGATGTGAACGCGTGAGTGGTGCCCTTGGTGTAACAGCGGTCTATAGGCTACGGTCATATGTGCTACGGTGACCGCTTACGGGCCGTCTTATTGTTCAATCGGCCGAATACTCAAACGCTGCATACATTTTAAGCTGTACAATATTGCAAACATCAAATTAAGCACTCCTTAAAAGTAGTCCGAGAATTTTTCGAAAAGTCTAAATAGTATAAATTATTAGTGACTTTTGGTTATAAAAACTAACACTGACTCAACTATGATACGTTTTTAGAAAAATCCTCGGGCAACTATTTAGACTTAACTCGCATATGCCTGTAAAGTCTTATTAGAATCGGTTTGTTTGTCTTATTACGTATACGTAATTGCTCTTAAGTGACGTTTAAGTTTGAAGTTTTTTGTTTTTGCGTTTTTTCGGCTCATAATGAAATGGTGAACTTAAGAATAATGGATGATGATAAACTAAATAACACAGTTATTTCACAGCAATACAATGTAAAGATTACTCTGTCAAGCGGCGTTATACCTCTGGAGGTCTATGACATTTGAAAAATCAATTATGTCTGAACTCTGATGCTAGATGGGTTAATTTTCAAAAATCCTTTTTAACAAACATAAGAAAACCCGAATGGTTTTCTGTATTGAACGTGTTAGGTAACATACCTAATGCTTGTTTATCTAACATAAATTTAAAGTATAGGTAAGACTGTTAAACGCCTGTTACTAACTATAAAGTTTTATTTTATGTTTATTGCCTTTTAAAATTTTAGTATCAGTAGATATGTAATAAAATTATTTTTGGTAACATAATAGTAATAGATATCGTACAATAAAAGTCGATATGCCTCCCTGAATCTTTAGCTTGCAATACATTAGCCTTGAATATATTAACAATGACCTATAATCAATGAAATCACAAAATGAAAAGGAGATGTTACATATCCGGCCAGGTATATATATGTACGTACACTATCTTAAAAACCAGAAAAAAACTCCTGATTCCGCGAAAAATACTAATATTTCGTTTTAATGTATAGTTTACTTGAACAAAATTCAAAATTATTCGTCTATTTCACCATTATTCAATTTGGCAATATGGCGAGCGACATAGAAGTCATCTAAACGTCACCATAGGCGCCATGATGGATATTTTGCTGTGTTGCAGTTTTTTCTATAAAAAATATTGTTTTGTATCATGATACGAAGCAAATAAAGAGAAAATGGACAATTGAAAACTGTTCTGCATATTTTACCCATTTTTAGTATAGTGTAACTACATAGACCTGGCCAGTTCTCCATACATTTAATGAAACAACTCCTTTAACAAACTATAGTATTCATTCTTAATGGCCATTGCCTGGTCATACATAAATACACATTTTACTGTAAACAAATTACACGATGACAAATAGATAAGTTTAATAAAAGATAAGGCGCTGTCGGGGAATTTTACTATTTCACAATTAAACTGACTAATAACTTTAATTAAACAACTATCTAGGTAAGACAAATGTTATTTCGTAACATATTGGTTCGTTTGATCTTGTGGAGAGTCACAGCATTTTGTTCAGGAAAAAATCAATAAGTTTCAAAGTAAAAATAAAAAAGTACAGAAAAATAAATTAAAAAAAAAGTAGAAAGTGGTAAAAATTATACTCCTTGGATGATTCTCGGAATAACTTATCTATGCGAAATTTGACATTTATAAGAACAAACTAGTCACATTTAATGCGGACAGGACACAGGCGTGCTTATTTACCGGTAAACGAAGTCCCCTTCATCTGGCTCCTACTTTCCGGAGTGTGACCTTGTCGTTGACAGACCACCTGCACATCCTTGGAATGAAAATATCAGCAAATTTAAACTTCGGCGAGTATATTGAGTCTGTTACAGCAACTGCAGCAAATAAGCTTGGTATCCTCTCCAGGGTTAGACGGTACTTCACACCGGGACAGCTGCTGTTACTGTAATCTGCCGACAAACTGTTACACTGCCGACAAACTGTTACACAGTTTTACAGACTGTTGAATTGTAAACTCAGTGTATTATTTTGTGATAATAAATAAATAAAAAAATAAAAAAGTATAAAGCGCAAGTCCGGCCATGTATGGAGTACTGTTGTCACCTTTGGGATGGTTCTGCTAAATACCAACTTGCTGCATTAGACTCGATTGAAAATCGTACCAGGAGACTCATTGGCGATCCAAAACTTGTCCAGGACCAGTTAGACCTGGAAACTGGAACATCGCCGAAGAGTTGCTCGTTTATCGGTTTTTTATAGATTACACTTCGGTGAATGTACAACCGAGCTGCATGATTTGATTCCACCTGCCCCTTTCCATCTTCGAGGACCCAGGCGTCGGTTGGCGTATCACCCTTATGTTGTTGATGTTCCACTTATCCACACAAAACGCTTCGCCAACACTTTTATAATGCGAACAGCAAGGGAATGGAATTCCCTGCCTCCTGGCGTTTTCCCCGAGCGATACAACTTGGAGCTCTTCAAGGCTAGAGTGAATAGGAAATTTCTAGGTGAGCACGTAACACCGACGACCACATCGTCACTTAACATCAGGTGAGATTGTGGTCAAGTTCGAGCCTATACAAGTATATATATAAAAAAAGACAAAACATGGAATAGTTAATCCGCAGATGGTTCAAGGGGTAGGTACAATTTTTATCACTTTTACCTTTTTTCAACTGTCATTACTCAGAGGAGTAATAATAAAGAACATATACTATATGTCCCAACCATTTGGTTTAATTAGCCAGTTAATTGAGTGCGTAGGCCATTCATTTAACAACGTAATTAATTAAATGCCTTGGCCGATAGTATTAGGCGTATTGAAATTCAGCTCAATCGGAAGCCATATCTCAGATGGTCTTGTACAGAAGAGTTTTTGTGGGATTGGTAGGTTAAAGGATATTTTCTTTATGACACACCCACTTACTTCATAGATTATATTGCGAGAGCACATTGACATTAAATTGAATTCAACGATTTCTATCAAACGAACATTGTTAAAGTAAACATTACATAAATAAATAATAATTAAACACTTACATCTAGCCCAAAGTAAGCATCATTAAGAGCTTGTATGTTATGGATACATGATAACGGAGAAATAATAATAATCATATGTATATTAATATTTGAAATATACTAAATAAACATAAAAATTACTCGTGAACAAATACTCGTAGTCATGATATAAACATTTGCTCCTACCGGGATTCGAACCTTGAACGAGTAACCTGTATAGCAAGATGCACAGACCACTCGGCCGGTCTTCAACATTATCATCTGCTTTGACGTTTTTTTTTATACAACTAGATGACAAACAAGCTGACGGCCCACCTGATGGTAAGCGGTTACCGCCGCCTATTTGCTTTTATCACCGAAACGTCTTCGTTGTGATGATTCACATCGAAGACGTTTTTCGTTGATAAAAGCAAAGGTGCTAAGGGCATCGGTCAAAACCACTTTTAACTCCAAAAATCAGTCAAAACTATTTTCAACTAAGGGTATCAGTCAATACCACTTTTGCCTGATTTTTCAAAAGTGGTTTCGACTGGTTATGACATTTGACTGTAACATATATAATAGGTATATTCTTTGCTGGTGCTGCGAGAATTGATTTCTAAATAAGCAAAATTTTACGATTTATCTGACAAAACCATTTGTCTCAATAAATATGTTTCCGCCCAAGAAACGCATATAGGTAGATGCTAAATCTTTCAAGGTGTGTTTTAGGGCATAGTTCATTTTAAATAAATGGAAAACTTATACTGCCGCTGTATAAAGACTATAATTTTAGTTTACTATAACTATAATAATTGCACCAAAGGATTAAATAGTGTTAAATACCCTTTTGTGACGACTGTTTTATTTTTATATTTTATTTGAGGATATCGATGGAGTAGTGGTTTGAGCACTTTGGTTTCGATTACGAACACAAAGCAACTTTCGCCATGGTCGATCCTGGGATGGGTCGATCAAAATTGGTTATCTCGAGCTCCTACGTGCTTCGTAAGGGACGTTAAACCGTTGGTCCCGGTTGTTACTGCAACCGCTTTAACACTCCAACCCGCATTGGGCCAGCGTGGTGGTGTTATGGCCCAAGCTCCTCATGTGTATTTACCGTATAGAAAGGCCTGTGCCCAGCAGTGGGACTTATATAGGCTGGTGATGATATTTTATCTAACATGTGAATAAATATTTTTATTTTATTAACAATTGATGTTTACAAAACAATACAACAATTGTACATTATGATATAAGTACGGTGATTTGAAAATTACAGCCGAGGCGATATTGCTAGCCCGAGCCGTAGGCGTGGGCTACAAGAAAGCAGAGGCTCTAATTATCAAAGCGCACGAATGTCATACGACGTTTTATAACATATTTGCAAGGAAATAAATAAAACTCGGACTTTCGAAACTTTTTTCGAACGAATAAATCTTTACTTGTCAAATAAGTTATAAAAATTTGAACAATTTGTAAAATTAATTGAATTTTTTGCATTGAATAGTAGCACATCAATGAGCTTGCTTTATATTTTTGAGAAAGTTCCATGAAATAGGCTAAAACACACTTTCTGAAAATGAATTTGCATCATTGCTTGTTTTCCAAATTTTGATACGCTTGTTAGTATATTATCGGCTGATTTTTCGGGCAAGAGGCTTAGAGTAGCCTTTTTCGCTACCTCTGAGACTTCTGGCGGTATCGAATAATAAATTTATCACTACTTGACGAAATTTTCAAATAAAAATAATATAACGAAAAGAAAAAGCGCGCGGAATAATTTTTACTTGTTCACAAATTAGCGATGCGCGCGCATCAGCGCTTTTTTAGGCAAAGGCACTAAAAATAGCCAGTATTACTAATAAAGTAAATTAATATTTTTGTGTTTTTGTTACAGATAAATGGTTGTAATTTATTGATAAAATTAATTAAATTAAAGAATTAAATGTTTTTTTATTATATTTTGTCTCCCAAAGTTAATTTTATTCATAAAATGTTAAACACTTTCTGCCATAGAAACTCTTTGCTAAAATTTTAAAAAAGTACCGTACGTTTTTAGACCACAGACTTAATAGTGATGCAAGCATCAGACGGTGCTCTTCCATAGAGAAAAAGTTGCCGTACACAAATCTCACATTTAATGCGGTACTGGTGTTGGTGACTTGAACCACATACTGTTTTCCTGTCCATCCCATGATCGCTCCTCTTTTATAGAATCACTTATTTCCTTAAAGATTCCTTTCCCTTCTTCTGTTATTTCCCTTTTACATACAAATAATAAAAATGTGCATTGTGTTATATCTGAATATTTATGTCATAATAATATAAAGTTATAAATTAATGTTATGTTATTAGTATGATTGTTATCTTGTATTTATTTATTATTAATTTTTGATTTTAACATTATTATAAACGTTTGAAAAATTACTTAGTAATTAAAATAGAATAAAACTAGAAAAATTTCACGTCCTGAGGCAGGAATCGAAACCGCGACCTTTCGCAATCCGGGCGACTGTTCTGACCACTGAGCCACCCAGGACTTGGGATATACCTGTGAAATTCTTCTAGTCTATCTGTATTTGCGTTCATGAGCTAACGTCCACCCTACAATGTTGAAATATTCTATTTCAACATCCGAAACGAGTATTTTTACAAATACCGACGATTCGGTTAAGTTGGGGCAGTGCTTTCAAATATTCTTAATTTCTGATTTTAACATTATTATAAATGTTTGAAAAATTACTTAGTAATTAAAATAGAATAAAACTAGAAAAAAACACTCGTGACTCACTGAAGCCTTTTAAGACCTTGTGGTACTTTCGTAGTATAGTTGGTAATTAAAATATAATAAAACTAGAAAAATTTCACGTCTTGAGGCAGGAATCGAAACGGCGACCTTTCGCAATCCGGGCGACTGCTCTGACCACTGAGCCACCCAGGACTTGGGATATCCCTGTGAAATTCTTCTAGTCTATCTGTATTTGCGTTTATGAGCTAACGTCCACCCTACAATGTCGAAATATTCTATTTCAACATCCGAAACGAGTATTTTTACAAATACCAACGATTCGGTTAAGTTGGGTAGTGCTTTCAAATATTCTTAATTTTTGATTTTAACATTATTATAAATGTTTGAAAAATTACTTAGTAATTAAAATATAATAAAACTAGAAAAATTTCACGTCCTGAGGCAGGAATCGAACCCGCGACCTTTCGCAATCCGGGCGACTGCTCTGACCACTGAGCCACCCAGGACTTGGGATATCCCTGTGAAATTCTTCTAGTCTATCTGTATTTGCGTTTATGAGCTAACGTCCACCCTACAATGTTGAAATATTCTATTTCAACATCCGAAACGAGTATTTTTTTTAAAAAAAATTCTAGTTTTATTATATTTTAATTACTAAGTAATTTTTCAAACATTTATAATAATGTTAAAATCAAAAATTAAGAATATTTGAAAGCACTACCCAACTTAACCGAATCGTTGGTATTTGTAAAAATACTCGTTTCGGATGTTGAAATAGAATATTTCGACATTGTAGGGTGGACGTTAGCTCATAAACGCAAATACAGATAGACTAGAAGAATTTCACAGGGATATCCCAAGTCCTGGGTGGCTCAGTGGTCAGAGCAGTCGCCCGGATTGCGAAAGGTCGCGGGTTCGATTCCTGCCTCAGGACGTGAAATTTTTCTAGTTTTATTATATTTTAATTACTAAGTAATTTATAAACATTTATAATAATGTTAAAATCAAAAATTAAGAATATTTGAAAGCACTACCCAACTTAACCGAATCGTTGGTATTTGTAAAAATACTCGTTTCGGATGTTGAAATAGAATATTTCGACATTGTAGGGTGGACGTTAGCTCATGAACGCAAATACAGATAGACTAGAAGAATTTCACAGGGATATCCCAAGTCCTGGGTGGCTCAGTTGTCAGAGCAGTTGCCCGGATTGTAAAGGTCGCGGGTTTGATTCCTGCCTCAGGACGTGAAATTTTTCTAGTTTTATTCTATTTTAATTACTTGTATTTATTTAATTTGTTTTTGTATTGTATCATTATTTTATTTTGTATTGTATTTATTCTTAAGTTTACAATGGTCAAAACTTTCCTGATCCTTTTATAATTCCGAAATTCCCGGTTTTTCTTTCATACCGTTTCCCTACCTTTTACTCTAGTAGTGGCTAATGTACAAACGGTACAAGACAAAAAATAAAAAATAAAATCTCACATTTTGATTTCGACATTTCTTTTTTTTTTAATTTTGTCGGATTCATTTTTTTTTGGCCTAAAGCCTTTTAAGACCTTGTGGTACTTTCGTAGTATAGTTGGTAATATTTATGAACAGGGATAATTTCGGCATATAAACAAAGAAACTACTACATTATTTGTTAATTCTTTTATTTTTTAATTTGGTTTTATACTTATTTAGAGCTTTTAATTGCATAGAGGGCAAATTTTTATTTTCTAGACTAAATACATCTGTACCTTTCAATATTTTATTGATAACATTGCACCAATTACTTCGTCAAAAACAATAGAGAAATATTTCTTTTTTTCGTCCCACAGTGTCACCTGTAAAAAAAAGTTTATTCCTTTTTAAACACTGAAATATACATTTACATCTTTACAGAATTTGTATTAAGTTTGCTAAAAAAAATACCTCTTCTTTATAGCATCCATAATTTGTGTATTAACACCTGCCTCAATATTTCATCACTTTGTTTCGAAAAAAACCTTTTCTCAAAGTGCTTTTGACACACCAACTCCTTCTGCGAAGATCTTTAACAGTCAAACTTCGCAATCTTTCACAGTTAATGCACTTTAACCACTGTTTAAGTCCTATATCTGAAGTTGGAAAACTATAAAAATTGACGTCCTTTCGTCTACTTTCATAACTCACAACACATCATTTGTTGTACATTATTGCAAGACTAAGATGCTCGTTATTGCAATTACAAATTGAGAGGACAAGCTACGGAAACAAATCAAAGCAAAACTTCAGTCGATCTACTTAGAAACTACAATGGCGGCAACAGCAACGTAGTTACATAATTTTTCATTTTGACAGCAAGGAACGAAACCAAAATGTCGGATACGTCACTTTCATTATGTGAGCACAGATACGCTAAGGCTAGAATTTTTTCTATGAAGATAAACCCCCGTGTTTTTAGACTGAGCCACAGATTAATAACAGTGCATCTTGATAAACCGTGCGTTTTACATTACATTACCGCACAAGTGCGTAATGAGATACATTACGATATTGAAATTGGTAAAATAAGAGACCCTTTACGAGCAAATGTGTTATAAAGAAATTTACCTGAATACTAACTAGGTAATGTATTTATACTTATTTGATAAACATGCCATTTTTAATAGCGCGCTTGAACACAAGTAGCTGAACCTACTCTTATCAGCAAAAAGTGGATCAAAGTAATCGAATTGTCTGTTGACTCACAACAATAACAAAAAAAGTAATTGCTACAGTCAATCTTTTGCGCTCAAAAGCCCATTTTCACTCGTATGATTATGATAAGAAGTCACACAGGCACATATTATACTAGCGTCGTAGTTCGTTGCTGCGTACAATACGGAATATTAGGAATAAATACATTAATCGATTGCCCATTCATTACTCAGTCATCATCACCAGCCTATATGCATCTTACCGCTGGACACAAGCCTTCCTACATGATGGATACACGTGAAGAGTGGCATTAATCAAACAAAGAAATGATTGACACGTATTTAAAATTTAGCCATTAGTATAGGTGTATACTTTACTTAATTTTCGTAATATGCTAAGAAAAAACTGTTAAAATAATTTGAATCATCTATAATGAGATTATTAGACATAAAAATCCGTAACTGGACAAGGAATGCAACCATTTGATGTTAGTTTTTTACGGTTTAACTGTGTTTTGTTGCTCTTACTCATAAAATTTATTGTAAAATATATTTTTGGAAAATTTAAGACTATTGTTCTTGTACAAGCGTACATTATTATTTTATTATAATTATTTACATTACTGACATAATAGATATTAGGTAGAAGAAGTGGGAATAAAGAGTTCCACTAGTTCTACTATTCAGTAAATTGAAAAATCGTAGGACTTATGAGAAAAAAAATCTCACTAGTTCTACCGTAGAACTACTCAGTAGAATATATGGGAACACCGCGCCGCCAACCTTTACGTCGCCTTCTTATTGGGTCCGCCGCGGGATTTTGCTAGCGTGACCTTTCTTTATCTTCATCACTATTGAGCATAAGGTGTGAAAGGCCCTTCATGCTTTCTAGTCCTGTAAAGTTGATTGCCTATCTATTAGGTACTGTTTCAAGATATCACAATTGGTTATGTTTTTTTTTTGCATTTTGTAGTAAATCGGTTAGTTTTGGTTTATTTTTATTTCTAATTTTCTTACTGATATATTTCTAAGGAGGAGCTCGGTAGAGTAGTGGTTCGAGCGCTCTGGTTTCTATTAGGAAAACAAATCAACTTTCGCCATGGTCAACTCCGGGATGGGTTCATAAAAATATGTAATCTCGACCTCGGCATGTAAAGCCGTTGGTCCCGGTTGTAACTGCAACCTTAACCCACGACGCAATGCGGGCCAGCGTGGTGGTGTTATAGCCCAAACTCCTGATGAGTTTCTCCAAAATAGGAAGGCCTGTGCCCAGCAGTGGGACGTTTATCGGCTGGTGATGAAATTTCCAAGGTCAAGTAAAAATGGTGAACGTCAGCATTATTAACTTGTCTGTCAGTCGCTGATAAAAATATTTATTGTTTTTTATTTTCGCTCAGAGTTCTCCGTTAAGGAGTTCCGATATCTATGTCTGAATATTCCTATCACATCTCACCAAACAAAAGATGAGACCTACAGACATGAAAAAAGAATTATTGAAATCGGACCACAATTGACGGATATTTTGCAAGACTCGGAATTTTGGCGGATGCCACTGGGAATTGTTCTGGTTCTTGTCTCCAAAGATTTTCATCTAGACTATAATATGGTAAAGCTAATATGATGATGTATCTGGTAAACTGATTTCAATACAAAAACCTCCAACTTTTTTGAAGTCAGTTTATGGGGGCCGCTTAAACTCCCCGGGAGCATATTACAATTAAAAAGCGAATTATGAACGTGCCGCTTGACAGGTTAAGAATCGTTAGATAAAAAATAGACGTTTCATTGAAGAATTTTAGAATATAATTTATTAAAGTTTAATTTTATAAAACATAAAATATTTATATCATAAAATATGATCAAATATTAGTTTGTCTAATAGATAAAGTAATTAAAAAATAACGAATTCAGTGATTCAGGAGTTTGCTCAAAACTTCCTTCAGCTCCATAGAGAACTGAGAGACCGGGAGTGCTAGATCTTGGGCGGACGAAGATAAGCTTTTTTCTTTGGCCACATAGTCAGAAGGCACGACAAACAACTGTTTCTTATCTCCAGCTGCTTCATCCGCCACGAAGCACGGCGGCATCGGCAAGTGAGGCCTTTGCTTTAGCCAGCCACTGAACGCCTTCGTTGAACTGAGAAATTAATAATAATCATACAAATCTACATAATATTTAAAAACATTATTTACAAAAAACGTATCGAAATTTTAGAATTCGTAAGATATTACCTCTACCTCTAGCACGAACACTTTTAAATTTCGAATCGCCAACGTATCGAGTAGTTACGTTAGCTTTTGTTTGGCTATTCTTTGAAACTTTAAGCGTGCGTGAACGATACGAATACGATTCGAAATTTAAAAATGTTCGTGCTAGGGGTACTGATAATATTGAATACCTATTCTCAATTTTTATTTTTAATATTAGTTTCATATAATAAATGTCTGACTATAACTTATTAGTTAATAAGGTAACTAAGGTAGGTAAGGTAAGGTTGGTAAGGTAGGTAGGGGTTGATAATAGGTGTGACTGTATATAACTTACCAGAATAAAAAGTAAGTAAAGTAAGTTTGTTAAATATACTTACGTGAGGTGTTGTATATCCTCCCACACACTAGCCATCGAACGCAAGTCCTCTGGGATCTTGACACAGTGCCACATCTCCTCCGTGTTATTTCTAGGAGGTAGGTGCTTCATCTTCTGCGGTAGGCAAGTGTTGAAGGCGGTAGTGTGAGGTGGGCTTGTCTCAGCGTGGATATCGAACGCGATTTGTCGCTTAAGAACTCGTGGGCATGAAGACTAGGAACAAGTTAAGTATGTTAAGCATGATTAAAAAGACACTGGTAACAAATTATACAAGATTATTATAATTTCACTACTCTTATTCTCTTACCCTAGGTACGCCAACGTAATTAGCAATACTTTGTAGAACGCAAGGCATAGTTTTTGGATCCAATACTAAGCCTCGTGATGCGTGTTCCTCAAACCAGACCTAAAATAAGATGAGATCTTTATTTATTGAATGTAGCTAATTAAAGTCATTTCAAGTGATTGTTCTATCCACGAGTGTTCTTACCAAAATTGAAGTAGCTAAATATATTCACAAATAACCTAGTTTTACAGAAAATAGTAAAAGCATTACTTGGAAGAGATCTTCGATGTCCTCAGGGCGTTTTATTTCGCTTTTAAATTCTACATTACCTAAACCGACCCACCAGTCGTAGAACTCCTTAGAAATCTGTTGAATCGAAAATAATATGAAGACGAAGATGAATTTCATAACCAAAATATAATGTTGTTTGTTATTTTCTCAAATATTGTAGTTACAGAGCATAGAACCAGACTGCAATTCTATACACATACTGAATGTTACCCTTATGTAAATACCTGGTAATATCCAGTAATATAACTTCTGCTTGCACTGCCATAGACGTACAAACAGTAGGTATATTACTGCATCTCCAAATTTTTGCAACCCTCTTTGGCATACAAATTTTAAGCTCAATTTTCACTTATCCTAAATTTGTTTGGTCTATTTTTACTTCCCCTTAAGTTTCGTCCCAGGTCAACCTATGATGTCCACTGCTGAACGAAAGCCTCCCCATCGATTTCCAAATGGATTAAAAAGAAATGAAACAGCTTCACCAACTTCACCAACAGCTTCAACTGAAAGCTATATTTTTTTAAAGGCACAAAATTAACAATAGCCCCCAGGTAGAGTCAATTTAAAAGTGAATCAATTTCAAATTAATAATTTTAATTAAAAAATATTACCTTTTTTGTCATAATTTCAGCTCTTTTACTAAATTCATCTGACGCCGATACCTCGAAAGTTTTTTCTTTATATGTAGACTTCCATTTTATCATATCTGTTTCAGATTCGTTACAATAGAGCATATCGAAATGTGGATTCTTCGGACGTTTCGAAAACCAACGTCTGCGGATAAAATTTAGTTTATGTTCATATTAATACCACTAAGATGGCAATCAAGTATACAGCCCACGGCGCTTGCAACACTACAGGTATCACCTCCGCGTTGCCGATCCTGTAAAATCTATTTCACGCCTTTTTGAAGAACCCCATGCTGTACTCATTCGAGAAAACCTCTGCAGGAGGCTCATTCCACAACCTGAGCGTACGTGAGAGAAAGTTTCTCTGAAACTGTACAGTGTGCGATCACTTGGTTACAATTTGTGAGGATGAACTCTCTGCCGGTGGCGAGTCTTGCGCCGATAGAAAGAGGCCGTGGGCATCATGTGAAATAATTCCTCAGAACATACCCCGTTATACAAATAAATACGTCAACTAATAAGAATACACACAACAAATATATCTAGGACCAAGATGTTTTCAATAATTTTAATAAAATATTAATGTCGATGAAAGTTAATATTAATAATAATTATAATAATAATATTCATACACTCACACCTATTAACTAAGTAGCTAGGCCAAAGTTAGCATCATTAAGAGCTTGTGTTATGGATTCTAGATAACGGATAAATATTGACAATAATATGTATATAAATATTAGAAATATACTGATATACATATAAACATCCATGACTCGTGAATAAATGCTCGTATTCATCATACAAATATTTGCTATTTTTCATATTAGATTTTTTTCATAAGTTTAATTTCACTAAACGCTGCTTGTGTTGCAACAATAAAAACTTTTGCAAATTTTGTAATTTTTTCATCCAAATCACTTTACGAAAAAGAAACAAAAAGATTTGTGAGGTGTAAGCCATACAGCCTTATCATGTTGAAGTTGTCAATTAGAGTTCTTGTTGTGTGGAATTATTATGGCAAAAGGATTAAGTCGCTCTCAGCCTAGTTTATTAAGTTCTTGTTTGTTTAGTTTTGTAATAATTACCTACCTATATAATTAATTAATCTAGTATTACTTGCTATGTTTAATGTCATTCTTTATGTTGTTTATCGAAATTTAGCATTAATTTTTAGCGGTTGGAGAGTGCACGAGAGTCGATTTTTGATCTTGTAGAAAAGAAATAATATATTATTTTATTATTATTATTAATATTATATTTCATATATTTATTTACAGTTTAACCTAGCCGTATGTCTGATGATAGTTTTACTTCGTGCTTATCTTCTTGTCCATCTGATGAACAGTATGATAGTGCAGCAAGTGAGGGTGATTATGTCCATCTCCGTGATCAACTTTTATCCGTGTTTTCTGACTTTAACAAATTTTTAAATATCGTCCATATCAATGCCCAAAGTGTTCCCGCTCATTATTCTGAACTCCTCTCTTCCTTTGATTCTAATGTCGTCCATGCAATACTTATTTCTGAAACTTTTCTTAAGCCTGCACTTCCTTCCACTCAGTATGCGCTACCGGGATATAAACTGTTGCGTAATGACAGAACGGGTAAAGGTTATGGTGGTGTGGGTATTTACCTTCGTGGTGACATCGATTATAAGATAATCGACCAGTCACCAAGTCAATACGCTAAATTTGCTGAACATTTATTTATTGTAATTACTTTTCATCACACTGAAGTCCTGTTAGGTGTTTATTATAATCCATCTTGTCACATAGACTACTTCTCTTCTTTTGAGTCTAAATTAGAGTACTTTTCTGCACTATACAGTCATGTGTTAATTCTGGGTGACTTTAACACCTGTTTGCTCAGAAACGACTCACGTTCCAATAAAATCTCTTCTATTGTATCCTCAGTCAATATGCATATTTTACCTTTAAATGCTACCCACCATGCCCCTCATAGTACTCCCTCTCTTTTGGATCTCATCCTAGTGTCCGATGTTGAAAGGGTGGCTACACATGGCCAACTTCCAGCTTCCTTCTCCTATCATGACCTTGTTTACCTTTCCTATAAAGAGCGTTGTCCCCGACGAAAGTCGAAATTTCTTTTCCTACGTAGTTTCCAAAACCTTGACCTGGAACGACCTGGAACTGGTCTCCTGTTTTTTATTGTAATGAGCTTGATGACAAGGTATCGACACTAAACCAACTAATACTGTCTCTTTATAATATTTTTGCCCCTTTAAAAAGGGTAAGGGTGAAATATCCACCGGCACCTTGGCTTAGTGACGACATCAAAAAAGTTATGGTTAAACGGGATAGGGCTTTGCGCAAATACAAAAAGACTTCTATGGACCGAGATTGGGATTTGTATAGGAGACTCCGAAATCGCTGCAATCGTATGTGTAGAGACTTCAAAAGGCGCCACATTCACAACTCCATTGACAACACTGATTCAGCAAAGGTATGGCGGTTTCTCAAAACGCTAGGCATTGGTAAATCTCCCAATAGTGTTTCCACTAAAATAGATCTCGAAGCACTGAATAAGCATTTTACCAGTCCTCCGCTTGTACTTAATTTCAGCATTAAATCTTCAACTCTGAAATATCTTTCTGATCTCCCTTTGCCATGCTGTACTCCTTTTTCTTTTACTGTGACTTCTGAACGAGACATAAAGAAAATACTTCGTAATATTTCCTCCAAAGCACAGGGCGATGACGGGCTGCAAATCCAGATGTTACTACCGATTCTGGATGAGATTGCACCTATTGTGACTCACATCATTAATTATTCGCTCGAAATGTGCATCTTTCCTTCAGCTTGGAAAAAGGCCTATGTTTTACCACTTCCTAAAACTCCTGATGCTTCTGCCTTTCCACAATTCCGCTCGATATCTATCCTTCCAGTACTGTCCAAAGTCCTAGAATCCGTCGTTCAGAGTCAACTGTCTTCTTACCTATCCTCTCAGCATCTGCTTAGTCCCTTTCAGTCAGGCCTTCGTCCTGCCCATAGTACAGTAACTGCGTTGGTCAAAATCACCGACGACATCAGGCTAGCTATGGAAGAAAAATATCTGACGGTACTTGTACTGTTGGACTTTAGTAGTGCTTTTAATTCAGTTGACTTTGACATTCTCCTTGGGCTCCTTTCCTCTCTTAATGTCTCTTCTTCTACCTTAAAATGGTTTGATTCTTATCTTCGAGGCCGATCGCAGTCGGTCCGGTCCGAGGATACGTCTTCGGGTTGGTCTGTTTTGGCTGCGGGCGTGCCTCAGGGTGGTGTCCTATCTCCTCTTCTGTTTTCTATCTTCATTACCTCTATCACTCATACTCTGACATCTCATTTTCATCTCTACGCAGACGATTTGCAGTTATATAGGCATTTTAAGCCTGCTGACACTATGGAGGCTGTGGCTGCTATAAACAGAGATCTTGCTTCAATTAGGGATTGGGCCTCAAAGTTTGGACTGCTTGTTAATCCGACTAAATCACAAGCAATTATTGTTGGTAGCAGACACATGCATGGCCTTCTTGATAGACAATTAGTGCCTGCCATTGTTTTTGATTCTTCTACGATTCCTATCACGAATAGTGTCAAAAATCTCGGCTTGTATATGGACAGTAACTTATCCTGGTCTGTCCATGTAACGGAGGTAAGTAAAAAAATATTTTATTCTTTCCAGTCTCTCAAACGTCTCCAAAAATTCCTTCCTTTTCATACTAAAGTAATTCTCGCCCAATCTCTACTTCTTCCACTGCTGGATTACGCTGATGTTAGCTATCTAGACGCAACAGAGGAATTACTAAATAAATTAGAGCGACTTCAGAATTTGGGAATACGTTTTATATTTGGTCTGAGAAAATATGATCATGTCTCTGAATACCGGTCTAGATTGAAGTGGTTGCCTATTCGACGTCGTCGAGATTTGCATATCCTTTGCTTCCTTTACTCAATCCTTCACAATCCTAGATCCCCAAGTTACCTGTGTGAGCGCCTTGAGTATCTCGTTCCTCGTAATAAACCCTGCCGTTCCTCTAAATCCCTCCTCCTTAAGATTCCGCTTCATTCGTCCTCTCTATATAGTGGCTCCTTCACTGTTCATTCTGTTCGTCTTTGGAATTCTCTTCCTCATTCTCTGTGTGAATGCTCATCTCTGGACGTATTCAGAAGAAGGCTAAAAGAGCATTTCCTCACAACCTAGTTTATTTATATGTAAGTATGTATTGTATTTATATTATGTATGTATGTATGATTTGTATTTATATTATTTACGTAGGTATCTATTTAAGTATGATACGTTTTTATATTATTTATGTAAATGTAAACTTTTCTTTTATGTTTTTATGTTTTTTTTTTACACGTACTACCTCACCTACCTATCAAGATCTCTCTCTGAACTCAAAGGTTTGCTGGTAGAAAACACAGTTTTGTGTTAAGCTCGCCTGTGTACATCATGTTTTATATTGTAAATTTTGTTGTAAGTTGTTTTGTGTACAATAAAGAATAAATAAATAAATAGATTTTCTAGTAGATGTATTAAATAGACATACATAAGCAGACCTCTTTGAATCATAACTCAAGTATACTGGGAATACCCACTAATACTAAATGATACTGGGAATACCTACTAAAACTCCCTAGTATCTCCACTGCCCTTCGCAGGGGTAGCCTAGGCTCTGCCGAATCAATTTCATCAGTCCACCCCCAGGCGTCTACCAGACGGCCTAGGCTTCATATTAACTAGTTACTATAACCAGATGTCTGCGACATATATAAGTCCAAAAAAAAAGAATAATAGGAGCACTGCTACTTGTTGTAATTCGTTAAAAGTTCTTAATTCATGATAACTTTTCTTATACTCACACCGAATTTAGCCATTACTAAAAGTGAAATTCCAGTATTTCATTAACTATTATTAAAATGAATCAGAATTCACAAAGAAGTATTCTTGACCTTCTCAAAAAGAAATACTATTTGTTTATTTAAATTTTATTGCAACATAATAACTACAATTTGTTGCCATTACGTAGTCTCGATCAGTCAACCAAAATGTAGAGTCCAGAACAATTAAATAGGTAGCGGTTGTCTTCTTAAAAATACTTAATTTTTAGTGACCTATGTATGCCTAGTACTTTGTTATTGATGAAGACACCGCACCACCAGAAGTTAATATTTAGACCAGCGCAAGTTACACATATATCTTTAGTTCAAACAACAATAGGATAACGTAATTAGGTGACGAGCTATCTAATCTATGGGTTTCTCGACCATTTCCTGAATATAAAAATATTTTTGTTCAATGTAAAGATTTTTGTATTAGTAAAATTACCAATCTAAATTTTATACTCAAAATTCACAACTTAATATGCTGCTTATTAAAATAGAGCATGCATTTAATTAATGCATGCCCTATTTTAACATATGTAACTAAAAAGTTCATAAAATAAATAGGTGTATTGATACTAACGACTTAATATCTAGACTTCTGGCATGCACTTCTAAATCGTCACCTGTCGCTGGTGATTTCTCAGTGCTGACACTTTCAATTTCAGATTTAGTTCTCTTAATTTTCCCCGATATAGTTTTATGAAATGACCTTGAAATAGTGAACTTTGAAATTGATTTTGTTAAAGCTTGTGACATCGATTTCGTCATCATAAGTGACTTAGATCTGACCATGGACTTGGAACGTGAACCTTGCAAAAGTAAAATTCTAGTGAATGACTCTTTCAGACATGAGTTATAGTCTTTCAGACATAAGTAATATTAATTTAAAAAATATGATAATAAGACCATTACTTTTCTTTACGTCTGTACTTTCTGCAATCAATGAAGATGCACTCCACGGCTCAGATTGTTCTTCTTGCAAGCCCTCTTCCTCTTCCATAGAGACCTCAAAGTCACTCATAGAAAATGTAGGGTCTATTTGAGCCTGCATAAAATAAATAAATACCCAAGAAACAATATATTTAGAAGATTTTTGTCGCATGTAAAATAATCAAATTTGTTCTCTCATTAGCCAGCAAATTGGACGCCTAGGCGTTTTTTGGACGCCGTCATTCAATAAAATGCCTGAAGGACAACTAGCTAATTATTGAGCGTAACGTTTAACTAGACAGCTAAGCGTTGTCGCAGCCATCTGATAGAATTAGCCAGCTTATGGGATGCCTAGGTAGATAGTCTAGTACGAAGAGTTTGTGGGTGACTGTTTATGTAATTCGTAGGTTCCAGGATTTTTTACAACCACTTAAAACTGAAATAATGTCGATTTAAGTGGCAATAAATAAATAACCGTGAACCTACTAATCACACGAAATCTCTTCAGTACAAGACGATCTGCCAAAGCGTCCAATGGAGCTGACTTTAAATACGCCAAGTGGTCAAACGTTGAGTGATTCTAGTTCAAATAACTATCGGCCTTGGCATTTAATTGGATGCCGGCGTTTAATGAACGGCCTACCCGTCCAATCAACAGGCTAATTTAACCAGATAGCTACGAGATATGCATATGGTCTGCATCACGACTGCGTGCGTGGTTCCTAGCAGTTAAGTCAACAGCGCAAAAGTTTGCAACACAAAAAGATATTTTAAAGCATGTTGTTTTAGTAATTGCATATACCTATATATTATAGCTTATCAACCAAAACAATCATTTATTTAATTTGAGAGGAGCCTATTACTTAATTTGATATTATTTTATAAAATTAGTCATGAAGGTCAAAACGCACTAAGTATTATATCTCATAATTCATCATTATTATCAGTCAATGTGAAAAAATAATCAAATCCATTGATTTGTCATGACAAGGCCTTTGTCATTACAAAGGCCTTAAAAATTTATTACTTTATTTTCACAAGTTAGACAAAAATTCAATAAATGAAGATTCTCTGACCACAAATGAGACAAAATAAAAAACGATGGTAATATTGTATCCATGTAATATAGGGGCAGAGAATAGGTTTATTAAAGCCTTGGATACATCTATGTACACAATATTAGGTATACAAGCAAATGTCTGACCTTGGTAAGAAGATCATTGTTTCCAGTTCTATATTGTAGAAAAAGTTATGAACTGTACTCTATCTAAAAATATAATAATTATGGTCTTACTTGTGACGCTGCAAAAGCTTCATAAAATTGTTCTGATGGTATCAACGACGTGATGTCTGATTGTGGCTGATACTTTGTAGCTTCCAGTGGCAAATTGAAAATTTTTGCGATTCTAGGAAAGATGACTGGGCCAACCACCTCGCGAACGGTGTCACATTGCGATTCCCAGAACTAAAAGTGTTCCATTCATTACTGATTGAAAGTATTTGAAGTCTAAATCCCAGAAATATTTCATATCAACGCAGACAAAAATCTTTCATATAGCTCCTATTTTTTTTTAATACAACTAGATGACAAACAAGCTGACGGCCCATCTGATGGTAAGTGGTTACTGCGGCCTATAGACACCTGCAATAACAAGGAAAAATCACTTGATATTGCAGATGCGTTGTCATCCTGAGACCTAAGATGAAATGCCGTCCATGCCCAGTAATTGCACTGGCTACCTTTCCCTTCAATCCGAAACACAACGAACTGTTTCATGGCTGAAATAAGAAAGGCGGTGGTACCTACCCAGACGACTCTACGTACGGGCCTACCACCTAGTAACATGCTAACAACCCAGGCGGTTATTAAACTGGAATGAAATATCAAACATTTAAATCGAGCTGCATCGCCGTTTTGTCAATCGAAGCGCCATAGATTGATGACATACAAGCTGGCGGCCTTCCTGGTAGAAAGTGGTTACTGACGCCTATATAGACACCTGCTGTTGCCTGCCTGCTGCTGAAATAATCTTGATTCTAATATTTTTTGCTAATGAAGTTATTTTTATTACCTTTTTGCAAAATTAGAAAAAAAGGGAGCCTTTGTAATTTCATTTTATCTTTAAGTCTAAGAATTTAATACAATTAATCAATTGAACTGTAATTAGCATATGAAACATAGGCTAATTTCAGTAGCCATTACTAAACAGTCTATGATCAGGTAACTGAACTGTTTATTGTTACAAACTGGTTTGGTACAGACTTGAGACGATAATTTACCTGTTCATCCTTATAAGACAATTCCAAGTCCCTGATAACTTTTTTCCAGTGTTGTTTAACGGACGCCTCATTTTGTTGGTACCGTGAAGGGGTAATGACCTGAATATTCTTGGGGTTGTCCCAATTCCTAATGAGGGGTCGTTTTCCACAGGGCATGGTCTAAATAATTGCGCCTTACAAATAAGTAGGTAAAGAACTTTACTTTATACATATTGTAGAAACATAAATCAGTAATCTGTTTATAGGAAGTTGATTTCAAATAAGTACTGGAAATGTCATATTGCATGACAAAAACATCATAAGGTCAAAAAAAAGATAAAACGCATAGAGCAAAGTAATATTATTAAAAAGAAAATAAATAAATATGGGTATTATTATTTTTTATATAAAAGACTTTAAAAAAGTAGGTATTGATAATTTAAAGACCTCTACTGGTATTAAAAGTTTGGTTGTGTTGTTTCATTTAATTTATTAATTTAATTTTTACATTATTAGTCCATTCTAGCCAGAAGACTACCTGCAAATAAACTTTAACTGTTCATTCTATGCCATTTTGCTTATGCAATAAATGAAAAATATAAATGTTCTCTTGTTTTTTGTGGGATTCAAGTTTTATTGTCATTATCAGTCTCTATGTATTGAAAATGTGTCCAGAAACTTCTGTTGAAGTGCAGAGACCGCTAATGCTCTCTATTTTCGCCGTGTAGATATAAAGAATCGATAGTTTTAAGTATTATTTAAGTTTAGACGTTATTGTCTATGTGATTTTTTCTAGTATTTATAGTTATCTGATGTCAATAGTTTAATGTAAAAGTTTATCATACTTTTTGTCAGTATTAACAGGTTCTCACAGGTACTTTTATATTTAAGGAAATCCCAGACCATCCACAAACTTTTTTATTTAATCGAATGCTATAATATAATTTGTTGATTTTATTGGCAACGAAAAAATCAGCGAGTTTATCATTAATCTGTGAGACAGATAACTTCAAAACATAAAAATCTTCCAAAGAGTAAATGGGATCAAAAACAGAAACAGAGGGAGGTTACAATCCACCGGCATGCAGATAATGGTATGATCTGCATTACTTTTCTAATGCAAAATATTAAATATATTAAAACTAAACAAAAGGGCGTTATCGACACCTTTTTGTTTTGTTTTAATATATAACATAAATAAAAATGGTAGATATTCTCCTAGATATCACTAAGGCACCCACCAGCATCATGTTAATTAATTATTGAGTACATCTAGTAGGAATGATATTAAATTATTCTAAAAACCACAACTACACACAACGACTAATATGTACATATACACATTCTGCATAATTTAGCGCATGTTTTTTCTGCAATGAATACGCATATAAAAGTACTTACTTTGTGAAATACGCATTGATTTATTAGAATCACAAACTTTACTGCTTTGATTTTTCTTAAATCTATCATCCTTGCTTAAATAAAAGTAATATCTGCGACGATTGTAAATTTAAAATTTTTAAACAAAAAGCATCAACTTTTTTAATATTAATAAAAACATAAACCTGAAACATTCTTATTATAGCGCCATCTCTACAATTATCTGTAAACTAATACAATGCCGTAACTCTAAAAGTGTTGCGGCGCCTACTCTTTTTCCTCAACACAAGGTTTTAGTAGTGTTTAATAGATGTCGCTAATAATTTATACATACAATGTACGCAGAGCCCTCTAGTAATTTTCAGTGAAACTTTTGTTTCAAACGAAACCATAAGAAAAGGACTTGATTGTAAAAAGCTTGATAGATGACACTGCTATGCTGTTTTCAGTGATAACATGCCTGTAACTTTTGTTACCAGACTTTAATACAAGCCACGACAAAGATCTAAATATCTTTAGTGTATGATCTTATATATCCATACCATTATTTTACGCTGAGGAGAACCTCTGCCAGCCAACCCCCGGAGGGTGTGTGGGGCTCTCATCCACTAAACTCCTCAGATACGCACCTTCCTAATCAAGTAAAGGCGGTTTTACCGCGGTCTGTGGGGCGACCGCCTAACTAAAGTGTGAATGTCATAATTGAATTCAATATGACAATGTGACGTCACATACAATACTGATGTTCATAGGTACCAATAAAGTTAGGCGGTCACCCCGCCAGCCTCTATTCGTAGTAATATCCATCCATACTAGCATTAGATATAAATGCAAAAGTAGCTCTGTCTGACTGTTACCTTTTCACGCTTATACCATAGTAGACTATTAATACAAAACGTGACCTGAAATCAATTAAGTCCTGTAGGTAGATACTTTAAATATTAAGTTCATGATTTTATAGTGGATATACGAATAGAGCGCTAAATGTAAGTATATAATTTATTTTGCTTAAAAAGATATCTGTATGACTCGAGCTCAATACGTAATGCAGAGATAAATTGACCTTGTATAATCTGCAGCTGTCTCATTTCAGTTGACGAAGATAAAATAAACTGATAGCATCAGTTTTGAACTAGGTTAAGACTATATTTTGTGATAATTCTCATTTATATTAAATTCTTAAATTTTATTTTAAATTACACAGTGAAATGTTGGAAAATACTTAGAAGAAAATTAAACTCATAATCCGGATGACACTTTACCACTGAGCTATCAAGAACCGGAGCTTCCCCCGGATTTTGAAAATTCGCATCTACTCTAGGACACGTACTTTTTTTAATGTAGGTATACTGTTTTGAAATATTAAGGCATATTCTTAAGTTTTGATTTTAATATTATTATAAATGTTTGAAAAATTATTGATTGTGAAAGGTCGCGGGTTCGATTCCTGCCTCAGGACGTGAAATTTATCTAGTTTTATTATATTTTAATTACTAAGTAATTTATCAAACATTTATAGTAATGTTAAAATCAAAAATTAAGAATATTTGTAAGCACTGCCCCAACTAACCCGTCAAGCATGAGATTCCAGGCACAATTGATTTTTCTATTGTCATCGCCCACCGGTGGTATATCGCCGCTTTACAGGTATTTGTAAAAATACTCGTTTCGGATGTTGAAATAGAATATTTCGACATTGTATAGGACGTTAGCTCATAAACGCAAATACAGATAGACTAGAAGAATTTCACAGGGATAAACCAAGTCCTGGGTGGCTCAGTGGTCATAGCAGTCGCCCGGATTGCGAAACCTGCCTCAGGACGTGAAATTTTTCTAGTTTTATTATATTTTAATTACTATATTAAGGCATAATAAGTTTAACTATATCAGTTATATCAGCATGCTTGCATCTTGGATCGGCGAAAACGGTCTTTTACTGCAGATAGTAACTTAAAGATACGCTTATGAATAATATAATATACCTACATATATCGCTAAATACATGTTGCAAACAATAATATTCACTAGATTCATAAATATTATTTTACTTTTATTATCAACTTCAAAATACAAATTGTCTACTGCCTAATAAGTACCATTCAAACTTTTTTTCCTAATCTCTCAGCGTCTTCAAAAGTATCGGGTACCTTTAAACCTAATGTTTCAGGTTGTGTAAGAACTAATAGTGCAGCGATGACAGCCATGCTTCCAAACATGACTGAAGGGATTCCACTCCAATAAACCATCAGTGGCGGCGTCAGTGGAGATACAATTGATCCGATGCGACCCAACATTGAAGAGAAACCTAAGAAGGAGTGCCGATGCCTCGTTGGATATAACTCTGCTGTATACAAATAAACTGACGTCATCACTAACCCTATAAAGTATTTACCCGCTAAGAATAAGAACAATGACAAACCATTCATGTCTTTAGGTGTAAAAGCGAATCCTATACAACAAAGTCCACATGCGACATATCCAATAAATAGAGTTGTTTTGCGACCTATTTTATCCAGTACTAATACAGCAGTCCAAAAGCCCGGAATCTCTATAGCGGCAGTTGCAATGTAATTCAAATACATATTGCCTGATAAACTTACAGAGTTGATGGATAATCCATAGTAAATAAATGTTGTTGTTATCCACAAAACCGGCGTCGTAAAACACCTGCGTAATAAAACTGGAGATTTTAACACTCTAAAGAAAAGGTTCTCAGATTTTTCATAACTATTTTTAGTTTTGTTTAATTGGTCTGGAATTGCTGTTAGTAAGTAATTCATAGATTTACCAGAGATGCATCTACCGTTTAACCTTGCTGCACGTCCCAATGTTGCTTTAGCTCGATCTCTTTTATTTTTGCTCAGTAGCCATCTAGGACTTTCAGTAATAAGCCAGCGATAAGAAACTAGTAAAAAAATTGGTGTAAATAAAACCAAACTTAGATGACGCCATTCGTAGACAAGAGATGCTATTACACCCAATAAAACTTGGCCTAGAGCGAACATAGATGACATAGTTGCACTAGTCATTACGCGGTATTTGGGTCCAACAATTTCAGTTGCTAATATGTAAGCTGCACTAAACGTTCCTCCACCTATAGCAGTTTGCATAAATTGTAACGTTGCATACATTGCATAATTGACTGAAAAAGATCGAATGAATCCTACTAATGCCACATTGAAAGAGAAAAATACAATTGAAGCTCTACGTCCAAAGTGGTCTGAAATAAAACCTGCTAAAGGTAGAGCAATCATCGCTCCCATACTGTTGAGGGTGCCTGCTAAAGCCCTAAGCCACTCTTCACATTCCAAATTAAAATCGTACACTACTGAGTTTGTTCTTAGGTAAACATAGCTTTCACATGGCACTGTTATATTTCTATTGAAAAAGTCAGCAGAACAGTATTGTTGTTCTTGTAACACTAGTGAAGTATCATTCACTGTTGATGCGAATCTGCTGCATTCATCGAATCCCGATGAAGTTGTCGGTACAGTATCGTATATCCAACTTGGAATGAATTCTGGCGTATCTCCGTCACATTCTGGTATTAAACATCTATGTGGAAGTCTTGATGCTGAAAATATGTATTCCCCAGCCATGAATCCAGAAATTGCTGTTGGTAAAGCCAATAGTAACAAGTTGATCATTTGATATTTTCCGAAAAGTCCGACTTCATTATATAAAACACTTTCAAAGTTCATTTTGGTATCACTTTCACTGAATTGAGTGTTCATTTTTTAACATATATTTTCATAAACGAATGTGTGTTTTAAATTTGTGGTCTGTTTTCTGTGTTTTATGTCTCTTATTTGATAAACATGCTACTACAGTCTTAAGTATTTATACTACGTATACATTTCTCTTAGATGTGCTTATCTTTTGTTTTATTGTCTGCTGATAATATGAATCTTTATAAAAAATAAATACCTACTGTGTAGGCCTGTAATTGTGAATTACATGAATAAGAATGGATTCTGAAAAGAGTAAACGAAATAGAAAACATGATTCGATACTTAGTCAGAATAAAAAATGTATTTTAGGGTTTTTTACTTTACACCATCAATTATTATATTGGTTTATATTTTAAAATATGTTTCATGGCATGTGGTCTTTTCAAATTTATAATACTTAAGCTTTATAATTCTTGGTTGTGACCTTTGAACAAAGAGTTGTGCAATGTTGAGCAATGACAGATTACCATGACGACGAGATAAATCTAGTTCGTAAATGACAAAAATATAAAATCTATAATTAACAGCCTGTTTGTATCTGTCTTCTTCTTCTAGTGTCTCTCCGATGAAAGAAAGTTGGCAGTCAGCTCAGCATATTTTTCTTTTTTTTTTTCTTTTTTTTGTCTGTATCTGTAAAATGACCAAAATTCAATCAAACATTCTTTCTTACCTTTCGCCCTTTACCAGCCCGCCGACGGAGGCGCCGTGCCGCCGCGTCGCGATAGAAAACCACAACCACTTTATTTCAAAGTATGGTCTAAAGTTTAACTTGACTTACGAAAAAAATGGAAGACCCACTTAAATTTTAAGGAATGTTTAATTTGAAGTTTGCTAATACAATTTTACTCCGAATAGTCATAGTAAAAAAAATATTAAAAAGAAATAAATAATTATAAATTAAATATTGACTTACAATATTTAGGAGATCTTATCTGAATCGTTTAAGTATTCGACCTTTAAACCTAATGCCGTCTCTACCAGCCATTATTAACAAAAATGAGACTTCCTCAGTTTTAAGCATGGTGTCGGATTTACTTCAGAAATTACAAATTTACTCAGTTCATTAATATTATAATATGAATACGTAGACTTAGATAAGTCTACGTATTCATATTATAATATTAATAGTAAAAACCAAAAATATTGCATGTGTGGAAATGATCCGTTTATGTTGATTGTTACGTCGCGTCGATATTTGAGTAACTTATCTTTGATACCTACATATTATAGGAAACTAGAATTATGTTATCAATGTCTTATCTCACTAGAAACATCTGATATGAAACGAAATGCGTTGTTATCGTTAGACAGAACGATTGTCACAGAGTAATTTACATGTTAAACTTAATATCAAAAAATTACCTAGTCTTATCTAAAAGTGTCATATATTATTATTAAAAATATTATTAAATTAGGGGATTTTACTATGAATAATCATTATGTGGATTATCGCCCCGAAAATCATGTGTGGATTTTCCAGGTCACGTTATTAATAAAATGATTTCAGTCCAACGATGAACAGCAAGATATGTTACGTCTCATGTCGGAATTGCTATAATTGAATCAGCATTGCCTACAAATAGAAATAATCAAAGGATTTTTTTTTCGAAATGTAATTCAGAAATCAAATATAAATTACCAACAAGGACAAAAAAATATGAGTGTGTTTTTCTTTTTACAGTTAATTAGTGTCAGCCAATTGCGACAATC
Organism: Nymphula nitidulata; assembly: GCA_947347705.1. Lineage (NCBI taxonomy): Eukaryota > Metazoa > Arthropoda > Insecta > Lepidoptera > Crambidae > Nymphula > Nymphula nitidulata. The sequence continues at coordinate 10,062,009 of OX374623.1, forward strand.
GCCTGCGGATGTGGTCTATAGGCGCTGGCGCTTCGTTAGGAGAAGCGAGCGGCGAAGCACCCTGAGCTTCAAAAGTAAGGCGTGCCTCGAGGACTGCTGGGTCAAACATGCCTAGACTGCTTAGGTACGGGGCGCGTCTGTACTCAGGGTGTTCAATCATCCAACGGCAATATTCCTTCACGCTTCTAGAAATAAATAAAAAAATCACATTAAGTATTTTTATGTCTATGCAAAAAATATTTTAGAGTAGTATTTACCTTTTTGTTTGAGAAAACAGTACCAAACTGACTCATCAAATGCGAACTAAACCTATCTGTTTTCCTTATTTAACTTTAAGAGGCCACAAGGAAAAAAATATAAAGTTTAACTTAAATTATGTAACGGGAGAAGCCTCCGCTTGCGCAATATTTTGTTGCTAGGAGAAACTTTTTCAAATGCAGATCTCCAGAGAAATTTTTACATTTGTGACAACTCACCGTAAGTTGGTAATTCCCTCCCAAACTGTCTTGAGTGTAACCAGGTCCTTGGGCACGTGGCGCGAGGACCGCCACAGGTTCTTGGTGTCGTTCTTGGGGGCTTGCCAGCGGAAGTCCAACGAGAGGTTTTTCCCGAAAGCCATTAAGCTGTCAGGTCGCCTTTCAGCGAGAATATCGCGAGTTATTTCTCGCTCTAGCGCAGAATTTCTTGACTTCTGTGGTAATAGTACATTTGCATTTCATTTTATTTCATAAGTAATTCTACATATTCAACCACAGCGCAGTTCATTTTTATAACTAATAATATGAGTAAGTAATGTAACTTTTAGAAATACTTGAATCACAAGTGGTAAAATCCCATTCGGCAGTTTTAACCAAGTTTTGAAACCAGTTACCAAAAAAAGAAATTGAATTCTCTTTTCGGAACTACTTTCGATGACAGAATAATATCAAACGCTAATGAACGATGTTTTTTGTATGTCTAAGAATAACAAACTAGCAGATGATCCATACTCAGAATCACGTTACCTGATGGTAAATTTTTACATTTTCAAGAAAATACAATGACATTAATGTCGCGAGATTTTTCACCTTTTTATATTTTTGGGATTCGTGTAATAATTTGATATGCCAGCCCCATCGTGTTATTAAAACTTTAATGTCAAGTAGTAGAAACTAGATTTTTTAAAATGAAAATCAAAATAAGTTGTTTTACTTACTAGCAATTAAGAAATAGCTAATAACACATTAATGAATGAAAATACTGGAGTAAATAACTAATTATATACCTGTTAGCAAATATTTCGGATTTTAAATAGAGTCAGAGTCTAAACGAAATAGAAACATATTCTTTAAAACCAAAAGACGGTTATACTTACTTCTGGAAACCCAGTGATCTGAGCAATTTTTTCCTCGACGCAAGGTATTTCTTTTGGCACCACGCGGAGTCCTCTAGCTACGTGAGTATCAAACTCGATCTAAAAGTATAGAAAATCCGGAGTCAAATAGATTAAATTCTTAGCATTGATACGCATAGTCACCCGTCTATTCTTCAGACTGGAATGGCAGTGAAATGCAACGCGAATACATTGTCATATAGTATTTATTACATTGCAGAACATTTTAAATTGTTTTATATCATAGACACCACATGCAGTTCATAAAAATGCACTAAAATGGCGGTAAAGTATTTTTGATGGTATTTTTTAATCATCGTGCATATAACCAGTCATCCACGTATTCGTAATAAGTATGCGTTTCTGTTTCACCAGTTTGGTATACTCTTTGTGTTAAACAATTTTCAGTTTTTCACAAAATGTCATTCAACTATTATTTTTAAGTAGCAATAATTTAGGAATGTGTCATAGGCACTGCTGGTTTATTAATTTAAAACGAAATTCATAAAATCGGCGCTGCTAAAATCTTGAAATGAAACAGATACGAAACGCTTACACCGTACTTGGAATAGTTCCTTGATAGCTTTTGGCGTAAACAAATGTGATTGCTGGTCGCCTCCCAACTCTTTCATATACTTGCAAAACTCAGTTGTAATCTGAAATTAGAACACAAAACATTAGAAAATATAACCATTGTTTTTGCAGTCAAAACGGAACTTTTATAATCCATACTATATAATATTATAAATGCGAAAGTGTGTCTGTCTGTTTGTTACCCCTTCACGCTCAAACCGCTGAACTATTTTAGACAAAACTTGATAGAGAAATATTTTGAATCCCGGGAAAAGACATAGGAGAGTTATTATCCCAGATATCATCATATAAAAGGGGGCTGAAAGTTTGTATGGGGAATCAATAACTGCTGAACCGATTTAGATGAAATTCGGTATGGAGATAGTTCGAGACCCTGAGAGGGGCATTGGGTACGTTTCGGGGCGATAACCGACAGATACGCGGGCGGAGACGCGGGTGGCCACTAGTAATTCATAATACATACCTATATGTATTTTAGTCCAAACAATGTCAAACATGTTTTGTCTTTTTATTTCTCATAAAAGTAAGTTCAAATCTGTTTTTAAATATTGAAAATGAATAGTAAAATGTAATAATATTATATGTATGTTATTTTATTTTGAATTGGTACTTACTGAATGGAATTTAGGAATAAATAAATCTAATATATAAAAATCTCATGTTACAGTGTATGTTATCGATCTCCTCCGAAACGACTTGATCGATTTTTATAAAAAAAAATATGTATATTTGGTAAGTTCATACTTACCAAATATACACAAAAAATAGGAATATGTTATAGGTACGTAGTTTATAAATTTCTTTATATATTCTTATTGACCCGGCAAACTTAAACTTAATAAAAAGATATTGCAAAACTGCCGGGTCAATAATATAATAAAAATCTCGTGGCACAGTGTTTGTTATCGAACCGCAACTCCTCCGCAACGGCTTGACTAATTTTTTCTTGTGAATATTTAATACCTAGATCTGAAATTAGGTCCTAGGATATTGTTATACCCCCACGTGGTAGGGGTGGGCCGATTTTTATGATTTGGCATCAAAATATAACCTAAAATTTTCTTCTATCTAGGTATTACCAAACCACATTTTTCAATAGCGATATTAAGATTTATTTTATTGGTTCGAAGCGGCACGAAGTTCGCCAAGTCAGCTAGTAATCATTAAGTAGTAATGTAGGCATTAGTAAAAAAATTGTAACAATTACAAATGAAGAAAAAAACGATAAATAAATTACATGCTCCAGGCGGGAATCGAACCCGCGTCTCGATGTCCGGCCAGACGCGATTTCCACTACGCCACCAGAGCACTAGGTATAACCTACTAATTTCGTCACAGCATTCAACCCTTTTTAACGTTTTTATAGCAACGTTTATCTCACCCCTCATTGAAGTTAACACTTCTAGTGTAAACTTTAATGAGTGGTGTTTTTGATGAGTTTAAATGCCTACTTAACGCTTGGAGCCTAAAATTGTTTCATCGTTTTATTTATTTATTCGTAATTGTTACAATAAAGTAGGCGTTTAAACGCATCAAAAATATTAAAATGTGAAAAATATTGTGTTGTAAATACTTAGATATCGAATTTCTATAATTTAATTAGTAAAAATCGAACTCGGTCTGTGAGGTCATTAGCTTTTCTGATAAGAGTTTTGTCTTCTTCTCTCTCTGGTTGGAGGTAGTGGGTGGCCCAGGTCACCTGCTCCCGCTCGGTTTTGTTCAAGAATTCCTTGTGAATGTTTGACTTTTCTTCATATTCATCGTCACTGCAACGAGAATAAGCAAACTCTTGTCCAATAAACAAACTTTTCTCGACTTTATAAAAAAGTGCTACATTAAAAAAAATGTTTGAATATTTTTTAATAAGTACTTATATAAAAACCTAAACTTTTACCCTATAGTAATCACATTAGATTTTTAAGATAATTTTGAGGTTTGATTTCCCATCCTGGTTCTTAGCTATCATTTATGAAGATCAATGCAGGCGTTTGATGACTATCAGCTCATTTTCTACATGTTAAAAGGGTTTATTAACTTTCACAGATCCGATTGATTTGAAATTTGGTGTAATGTCACTTCGGTGACATTTCTATGACAAAGTACCTTGAGCTGATCCTATACGTTAAAAAGTCACCATGATGCTTAATTCTTTAGAAACTTACAGCAGATATAGCGTGTTTGGGCTCATAAGAGTAGTCTCAATGTTATGGTGTAAGATGAATAATGAGGCCGGATACTTAAAATATTCAATTTTATATGAATGAATGAATGTTATTTTGGTGAGTATTTAAAACAATCTATATGACTTCTTTAGTAATTGAATAGGTGTAGAAAAAATAAGTAGGTAATATACAAATCACAACACAACAAGTATAAGAATTCGAATAATAACTAACATTATAAACGTGAAAGTGAGTTTGTTTGTTACGCTTTTACGCCTAAAACTGCACCGATTTAAATGAAATTTGATAAGAGACAGTTTGAGACCTACAAGGACATAGGATAATTTGTGGAACGACCAGCGACATCCACTTGGGCGAAGCTACGGGCACTTGCTAGTACAATATAAATCATTGTCTTACGTTAACGAAGCAAGCAGTTATTGAAGTTATAAAGTTATTGGAGCAGTTTGCTATAACATAATTCTAGAAGCCTAATAACAAATTTTAAAATAATTCTTCAATATTGCTTAAGTAATTTTTATTTCCATCGTCGATATGGAACGATTGGTAGAATTCTGGTTTCCGGTTCTGAGGAATTATTTGACATGATGCCCACGGCTTCTTTCTATCATCGCACCGCTCGCCACCGGCAGGGAATTCATCCTCACAAATTGGAACCAAAGTGGTCGCGTACTGTACGGTTTCAGAGAAACTTTCTCCCGCGTACGCTCAGGTTGTGAGCTCCCTGCAGAGGTTTTCTCGAATGAGTACAGCATGGGGTTCTTCAAAAAAGGCGTGAAAAGGTTTTTACAGGGTCGGCAACGCGCAAGTGACACCCCTGGTGTTGCAAGCGTCCATAGGCTACGGTAACCGCTTACCATCAGGTGGGCCGTATGCTTGATTGCCACCTTAGTAGTATAAAAATATATATATAAAAAAAAAATATGACGTGTATTCCGGGCCCCTCTATGTACCACAGTATGATAGCGAAAACGTCTGAGTTTGGCGAAAGCTGTTTTTCTTTCTTTTGGGCTAGTACTAGGAACACGCGAAGCCTTGTAACGAACATAAAACGTAAGAACGTAAATATTTATCAATACAGGGTAAACGATTGTAACTTAAAATAATATTTGTCATTTATAAATGCAACAATTACAAGATTTATTCATGCAAGTATCATATTATACATATTATTGTGTATATCTCACCGATATTTAATTTGGGTTGATTATTTAGGCTCGATGATAGGTATATTTTGAAGGTTAGAATACTATATTTTACAAGTCATAAGAGTTCCTCAATTAGAGAATTAAGATAGAATGAGGTTAAATTTTACTATCAAAAAACTAGTCGATCACATTATATAAATTAATTACTAACTGTTAGTACCAGAAATCACAAAACTTGGATGTGGTTAATTTCATTGGTGTTAGTCCAAGCCTTGGTAGCTGTTATAAATACAACCGATCCAGAGAAGGAACCGTGGAGAGTTATACTGTCTAAAGTGACGTAAGTTCTCGCTACGTTCTCACTAATTCGCTGTTTACTAAATCGTTTGCAATTAAGTGTTTATTTACTCTAGAATTAAAATAGTGTTCTAAAGAGCTTTATGGCCTTATCCCACCTTCCCCCTGTCTGCTCAGGAGCACGAGTGCCGGTCTTCGGAGTTATCAATTCAGTGTCTCCACCTCAACATCACGCACAAAGAAATTTAGTGCCTTGGTTTTTTGTCGTACTTCCAGAACGTGGAATATTTTGCCAGCACATGTGTTCCCTCCTTCCTATAACATGGGGTCCCTCAAAAGAGGCGTGAAAAAGCACCTTTTGGGCCGGCAAGGTGGAGGCGGCTAGCAGTGTCTATTCTGCACTAGCTGTCGTCGCATATGGACTCTCCTTACCGCATCAGGTGGAGTTGGCCCAATTGCCGTGCTTTGTATAAAAAAAAATCAATAAATGATACCTAGAGGCAAATTCGACGTCTGTATCAGAATCAAGCTCTCTATCAATATAGAGGCTTTTCCTGTAAGACAGAAATGGCTCTTTTATCACTCTTCTGGCTGGATTTTCTGAAAAGTTAATTCAATGTTAATGTTATTAAACACTTTATTGATAAAATATTTATTTTCTACCTTTGGTTTCCGATGTATGTTCTGGGTCATAGCATACGATTGGTATATTTAATATATTACACACTTTTTTATAAAGATCACTGGGAAGAACTTTAGCTATACGCTTGCTCTCTTCAATCTGAAATAAAAATGAAACAGGTTAAAGGAAAACTTCAATAATTCTAAATAGTCGTAAGGTTCATTTTCCATAAAGGCATAGATGTTTACATTTGTTAGATCAGCTACTAACACGAAGTACAAGTAACGAGTTGTAGTTGGTGGGGTCAATATCCCTATTAGTAGCAGCATGCGTTACCTTGGGCTGCAAATAAACAGTCGCTGGAACTGGACTGCTCATTTTCAGGCGCTAGTCCCTAAATTTTTGAGGCAGCGAGATAGCTGGGCTGGTTACTGCGCAACATAGCCGGTCCCGAGCTGTCATGCCGACAACTGCACATGGGGATTGTAAGGTCTATGTCTCTTTACGGAGCCCCCGTATGACCGGTGGTCATCAAGAGCCAGGATGTCGCTCTGCTAAGGAGCCGCAGAGGGCTATGGCTACGAGGGTGATTCGAGGATATCGTACGATCTCCGGAAAGGCGGCAGCGATACTTGCCGGAACGTTGCCGTGGAACCTAGATGCGAGAGCCCTCCTGTCAATCTACTACTGGCGGGAGGCGGCACGTGCCAGAGGCTAGAATCCGACGCCACGTAAGGTGGAGGACTGTAGGGCTGAGCTGCGAGAGCAGTAGTCATGGTGTGGTGGCAGAGACTTGAACGGCCTAGTGTTAAAGGGTATTTGTATCAAATATCTGGAAGGGAACCTGCTCCTCTGTGTTACCATTGTGACGGCTGCCCTGACGAAGATGCGCAGCACACTCTCAAGGCTTGTCCAGCTTAGATAGGTGAACCCCGAGAGGTTGCTGCGGAGGTGGGGGATGACCTTTCCCTCTCGACTGTCATTTGTAAGATGGTTGAGAGCGACAGGTCATGGCAGGCGATGCACGCCATCTGCGAGAGCGTCATGTCACGAAAGGCGAATGTCGAATGTGCGCAGGAAATATCCACCACAGTCGACATCCGTCGCCAGCGGACGGGTCGCCAAGGATGGCCTATAGTTGCCTTAACACTGTCACGATCCAGTCGGCGTGTTGATGCACTAGTGTGCCGACCTTAAGCTGTTAGAGAGGGGGGGGGGGGGTCCAGGTCCCACGGAGGGCAGGTTAGCGCGATGGGCGTTTAGAAATAGGTACTAACACGAAAAATTTGAAGACAAGCAAATCTATTACAATCACGTTACGACCTTTCTTATTCATGTGCCTGCTATAACAGCTGTAAAGCTGAGCAGTTTATTTATATACATATATATATACATGAAGTCTGTGAAAGTCTCCGCATATAGAAGAATTATAATAATAAAAAATGGAGACAGTTAAAGAAACAAGATTGACAGTAAAGTAAAACTGGTACATTATTAAGCCTAATATAACTAAATAGCTTTAATTTAATAAACAACACATTTTACATAAACGCAGCCGAAACTAAAAATGTAAAATGAAGTAATGACCTTTAACTCCAAAATGGTTTAATTAATAAAATCAAGTGCAAAATCTAAATACAATTATTGATCACCATAGACTTACAGTTTCCGCAGCCGTCGCATCCATTTCATTGAAAATACTTTTCCAATATATTTTGTTTGTGTGTATAGCTTCAGCGACCTCGTACTTGGAGGGATTGACTCTCATTATTTTTCGAGGCTTGTTTCTGTCCTTACTGTTATCAACTTTGTAATCAACTTCGTCATCTTGATCCATTTGTATTGATGAAAGATAAAACAAAATGTTGTAGTTGTTTGTACCGCCCTCGTCTACTAACTGAAACGATTGCAACTGTTTATGGAATAAAACGTGGGTGCCATGATAATATAGAGGGATGAATATATAGAAAAGACCTTTTGATTTTGATTTAGGCATCGCTATATCCAATTATAATGAAAACAGCTATATAAAACGTAACATATTACATAGTTGAAAATTCAGAGAGCAACAAAATAAAAATAGAAACAATGGTTACTTATTTAATTTAAGATCTATTAGTATCTCTATGTTGGTCACTGTATCCGTAGGAAGACTACTACGGGTCTATGATAGTTAAAAAAAACAATTATGTGTGGCGTGTGGCGTGAAAGGTAAACAAAGTAACAACTATTTGAAATTAATAACAAGAGAATTAAATTTATAACTTTAACTTTATAACTTTAACAAAATTAATAACTTTATAATAATAAAGTTTGTAGGTCTGTGGTAGTGTTGCTATGAAACCACTTGAAATATGTTATTTTGTTATCCTCAAGCAGTTTTAATTAAATTCATAAAATTTGTACGTTTATGATGCTTAAACGTTCTTATTTTTCTGGAATGTTTATAAATTTCAAATAAGAAAACTCTTAATAAGTTGATATAGAAGGTATTTACTTACTCAAGAAATTTTTGATTGCAGCAAGCAGTATTCGTAAAGTAATATTTAACAAGAAGTTTCCAGATTCAAATGATAATATCCTGAGTCCTAGTAAATATAGCGCGCTTTATTTCGTGTTTGCTTCCCGTATCTACGGCCAGATAACCGTTGCACGGCTTAGTTTGATCAATACCTTCTTTAAAAATGTTTTTACTTAGGAGTTGAAAGTTTCGTTGGTAGAATTAGTAAAATGAAAGTTCTTTTTTTAAAATAACAGCTTTTCCGCTTTATTTATGATTTTTTGTATGTTTAAAATTTTATTTTTCCGAAGCTTAACGGGATCCAATATAACGTATTTATAAAAATGTTGGAAATCTTGGGATGATCTTTATTACAATCCATATGTGAAAAGATACAGCCTTATTCGTTAACTCAAATGACAACAGCGTGCCGATGGTTATAATCTTCATTGTTTATACGTACATTGATGTTTCGCACCGAAATGTTTCGTTTCATTGTAGCGTGAAACAGAAATGTTTAAAGAAGGTGGTAGGCATGCATCGGCACATGTAGTTTTTGCCAATATGCAAATTTGACTTCTTTCCACCATAAAGACCAGGGACTTAGTTGGTGGAAAGAAGGAAATTTTTTGTGAGAACATTGAGTAATCATTTCAGTTTGAAATATACCAATGTACTACTTTCAATTTAATCACTGCCAGCAGACCTGCGGCAAGATTATTTTGTAATAAAACGTGTGAATAATAATTTCTCCTTGAAAAATACATTTATTTACATAATATAAAAATATCTAAGCTAGAAAAATCTCACGAAAACCGAAATTTAGTTAGGTATTTGTAAAAATACTCGTTTCGGATGTTGAAATAGAACATTTCGACATTGTAGCGTAGACGTTGGCTTTTATCGCAAAAATACATAGACTAGAAGAATTTCACAGGGTTTTCCCAAGTCCTGGGTAGCTCAGATGGTTAAAGATCGCGGGTTCGATCCCCGCCTCATTACGTGATTTTTTTCCAGTTTAGATATTTTTATAAGTAAATAATTTTTTAAACATTTATATTATATTATAATAATGTTAAAATGAAAATTAAGAATAAATACATTTATAAGCATCAATGATTAAAAAATAAACTGCTGGCGTGAATAAAATTATCCAGTACTTCACAGCTAACAATTATCCTTAATTTAATTAAAAGAAAGGGCAAATGAACTCGCAATAAAGTGATACAGTTTATTCAGACGGGACATTTGTGTCAGATTTCACGAGAACCGTGCATAACACAATATTATGGCGTAGCGGAACGTCAAGTTGGCATAACACTGTTTAACTTTGCCCCGCCATATACACCGAATGTGCAGTTACTAGTTTACTTAGTTTAAAGGCTATTGAAGTTAGAAACATTTTTGTTAAAACATCGCATAAAATTTCAACTCATTTGCTCAGTCTAGATAAGTATAAAAATACTCTGGTAAAATAAGTTTTAAAGTTAGTATTTATATAATGTCAAATAAAGTATAGTAGTAGTTTAATAGGAAGAAGCTTTGTTTAAACAATTCCAAAACTCATAAGTAATATATATTGCAATAGAGTCAAATATGCAAAAGTAGCAGTTATACTAAATTATTTAATTTATACTGAAGTTAAACACATCAGGAGAAACACACAAGGATTTTGGCCACCACGTTAGCCAAGTGCGGGTTGGTAGGTTAAAGCGGTTGCAGTAAAAACCGGTACCAACGGCTTAACGTGCCCTCCTAAGCACACTCCTCCTGTGTTTCTCCTACGTAGGTAGGCCTGTGCCCAGCAGTGGGACGTATAAAGGTTAGTGATGATATTGATGACGTTATACACATATGGAGTCGTTTCTATCAATTGTCAATCATATAACTTAAGCTTTTAAGTTTTGATTCCGTGAGTTTAAAGAATTAAATAAAAGTACACATTAAAACTAACAAAAATACAAATTATTGCCCGGTTCAACATTTATCGACGTTTAATCTAAATCAATGAATTTCGTTAATGAATGAGTCTTTGTCCATCGGTATTCGCGTAGTAATAGATAAAATTGTTTTGTTTTTGCTTAAATGTCATAAATAAATATTATGTTTTATCTTTGTTCAACTAGTATCTCTCTCATTTATTCAGACGTGTACTCTACGTGCCTTAAGTTTTGACTTTTAAATCTACCATTCCTTAACATCTGATTTTGCAATAAATATCAATTAGGTAGGTATAGGACGGTTGAATCAAGTGAATAACATGTTTCCCTAGTGAATAACTAGACAATCTACTTTATACCGGGTGTCAGGGGAACGCTCTCGAACAAAGGCGAAACATGACTATAATAGTTGCAAATTTGTAATCGCGATAGAAAAACAGCTGTTTGACACTTAACCTTAATACCTACTATTTGTATGCAACAGTGGATGTTTTTTGCTCTTTCAAATTTATTTTTTAACCAGTTAGGATGACCAGCACTGCCATCTGTCTTCGTTTTCGAGAGCGTACCCCTGACACCCTAGATCCTTAGTTCCCCAAGTGGTCCAGGTGGACCCCAGGGTCCACGGGAGCTCTACGGGGGTCTATATATCTAATCATACGGAAGTATCTAATTTTCAAATTTGTTATCGGTTTTTGGGAATATGGTAGAAATGTAGCTGCAGGTGTCCACCGGAGCCAGAAAAATTTTGAAAAATGAGTAATAAATCTGATGAAGCCGAGAGTATGAAAGCTAGTTATTACCTTGATAATAGACGTTGTTATACCTTACTAACGTTGTTTTATCTTACTGTTCACGCGTTGGACACCCAGTAGAAAAAGGTAGAGTTTTATTGTCATGATAGGAGACAAGTCTCATTCTCCCAACATAGCGCTTTCTTCACGTAGTCTGGCGACCTTACTCATCGCAGGAGCATAACACTACAATGTCAAGTTAGTTATTTGTGTTTTTCCAGTTGGGTGCTCTAAATTCCTATGGTAATCAACACTATGATTCTTATTATTATAAGCCACAGTCATTATCTTTTACAATGTTTAAAAGTATCTTATCATCACGAGACCATGTCCACGTCGAAGTATACTTCGACCTATTGGAATCTTTTGTCTCCCTTGCTTTTACTCGTGTCAAGAGTGTAAATGCTTTAATCTACCTGTGACAAACTGAACTTTTTAAAAAATAACAGTGTTTAAAACTGCATAATGAACGTTTAGTACGTACAAATTAATTTCAATATCTCCTAATGTAATATGGGTGTATTCATGTGATTATACGTGAAGTAACAATAAATGCGGTTTGATGAACACGGGAGGGTGCAGGAATGTCACCCATAAGTCGTAGCTAGCGAGCTGGCGAGGCACCGAGGCGGTGACGACTTAATAAGTTAACTTGTTACGGGACTGTGTAAATTTACCTTAACGCCCGATGTACCATCCATCCCTACATTATTCTTAGCTAACGCTGTAATTTATACGATTGTGTAGTTAACGTGAAAGCGAAATTACATTGAATTTACTCATAATTAAATTGTTGTTATCGCATCTATATTTTACTGGATTGCTTATTACAATTTTGAATGGTTTGATTAAAAATACAAGTACTAATAATAAAATAACAAATCCAACAAGAACAAATATTCTATATCCACTATTTTATTTAAACATTTATATTTTATTTTATTTTATATATTATAAAGGAGAAAAACCTATGACACTGCCATATCGAAAAATAAATAATTATCTTTAACATATTGATAAGTAATCGCAAAGTAAAACAAATTAAAATCTTTTTATTTGTTTTTATAAGTATCTGTTTCCCCTATGTATAGGTATTTATGTTGAAAAAAATATTTTTGTTGTGCATAGCTACAGTCTGCTCCTATTTTCTAGTTCTTTCGCGGTAGAGACTGGTAGAGATTTCTTTAGAAATAAAGATTACTCTTGTACGTTACTTGTACATTTACTTTAAGTTATATTTCTATTCTTAATTTTAATTTTAACATTATTATTTGACGACCGGCTGGCCGAGTGGTCTGTGCCCCTTGCTATACAGGCTACTCGGTCAAAAGGTCCCGGGTTCAAATCCCGATAGGAGCAAATGTTTTTATGATGAGTACGAGCATTTGTTTACGAGTCATGGATGTTTATATGTTTATTTAGTTTTTCCTAATATTTATGAACAATATTATTATCGTTATATCTCCGTTATCTAGTATCCATAACACAAGCTCTTAACGATGCTTACTTTGGGCTAGATAATAGGTGTGAGTGTGTGAATATTATTATTATTATAAATGTTTGAAAAATTATTTACAAATAAAAATCTATCTAAACTAGAAAAATTTCACGTCCTGAGGCGGGGATCGAACCCGCGACCTTTCGCAGTGTGAGCGACTGCTCTTTTTATTAGTAAATATTTTTTCAAACATTTAAATAATAATGTTAAAATCAAAATAAGGAATATTTGAAAGCAATGCCCCAACTTAACCGAATCGTAGGTATTTGTAAAAATACTCGTTTCGGATGTTGAAATAGTACATTTCGACATTGTAGGGTAGACGTTAGCTCATAACGCAAATACAGATAGACTAGAAGAATTTTACTTGGATATCGCAAGTCCTGGACTTGCGTTATGTATTTGTATTTGCGTTATGAGCTAACGTCCACCCTACAATGTCTAGCTCAGATGGTCATAGCAGTCGCCCGGATTGCGAAAGGTCGCGGGTTCGATCCCGCTCGGTGAATTTTTCTAGTTTAGATAGATTTTTATTATATTTCTATGTGGATTTACTATGATTTAGGGATTTATAAATATCAAAAAAAATTATTAAATAAATTAACACAAAAAGGGATAGATCCTGATAACAATATGACTGTTTTACTTAATTTACTGGATTAAGTAAAACATGCATAGTAAGTTTTTAATCTGTTAAATAATTAATGAAAGTTGGACAATAAATCATTTTAATTACCGTAACAGTGACCGAGTTCATGATGATCTCGTGCTATATACTTTTACACATATATTGTTTCATTGGTATCGTAATAATACGTTTTCCCATGATACTACTAGGCTGGTATTAAAATTGTATTGTGAGCAATAGACGGAACAAACCATTAAATTAACAAAGACTTCAGGAAAACGTGAAGATGCTTAGAAGCAACCACGCCTTCAGCGTAAAAATGTACATAAACTGAGTTTACGTACTTTAAATTATATCAGTAATGATTGTCAGGTTTTCGGGCTTAACTATTAACAATATAATATTTTTTTTTTTTTTAAATACTTTTAATATATGTTTAAAAAACTGGGTAGTTAAAAAATCTATCAAAGTACAAAATCAAATGATTCGTCGGTAAAGATTTTTAATAGATTAGGATTTTCTTGAATTAAATTTCTTAAAGAAATTTTGCGCCTATTGAGAAGATCATGTAGTTCTATAGTAGAAGATTCTTTCAGAATAGGAGCAGCAGATGGCTTGACCAGGGAGTTTTTAACACACGAACATCCAACCTCAGGGACATAAAGATCTTCTTGACTAGAATATTGAGTTTGTACAGTATGGTAACGTTCTTTTGTTGCAGAAAAAGGCAACTCGGTATTAATAAATTGTTTAGGGTCAATCGAATAGGGCGGAAGTTCTTTCTTGCCCGGCTTTTCTAGAATAGTTTTAACTCTTTCAAAGTTTTCTTCTGTAAAGTCTAAATAAGAGGTTAAATATGGGAATGATTCTCTTTTAGCCCAGTCCTGACAGTCTCGTGCAGGACAATCGTGAAGACGTTTAATATCGTCAATTAATAAAGGCTCATCTGAGGACACACTTTCTGTTGGTGGACTTGAAGATTTGGGAGCTACACTAGGAACAGAAAAACCCGATAAAGATCTACTTTGTGTGTCTTGACATTTGCAAAGTTGTGATTCCAAAAATAATTTAACATCTTCAAATTTGTGACATTTTGCATAAACAAATTGTCTTTGCACTCTTACGTACGGTAAATCTACATCGGAGGGCAAAGTTTCTCTACTGCCATACCGCGGCGGAGTTGGATCATTTAAATCTCCCATCACAACAAATGGTTCATTTTCACAGACATCTTCCGTTTTAGTTGTCTCTTTAAATTTAAAGATATTTCTCAATTCGTCTTCTTCTATCAGAATAGAAGATGGGTTCTGTGGCTGCTTTTCGATTTCATTCATTTGTAAAACCATAATTTTTTCAAGATCAAGCAAAAAAGTAGTTTGTTCAGGTAATAATTTTAAGCCAAAACTTATGAATTTAAGAAACAGTCGTAGAATTTTTTTTGTTCTATCTTCCCATGATTTATTGATACTAGAGATTTTTATATCCTTTTCTTTATATTCATTCAAAATTTTTTGTCTGTCTTTGATTTTTTGTACTTTTTCAGAAATGTCAGTAGTTTGGTAGTTCTCTAAGAGAAATTTCTTAACTTTACATTTTTTCCTCTCCACACACATAACATAAATAGTACTAGTTACATTTTCGCAGTCAACTTGTCGGCAAAAAGCAGACAAGGCGTCGTTACGTTCGTGTAAAGCTTTATTAATTAATTTGTTGTATCTTTGCCGCTCGTTATCCAAAAGTAATATATAATAATGTTGTATTTTATTAACTTCACTTTCGTACCTCTTTTTTAATATGCCTTCTAAGATTTCTCTTTCTTTTAGAAGCTTTTGTTTCATTTTAAAATTTTGATCACTCAATATACTAGCATGTGTACTAGTAAGTATAACTTTTATTTCTGATCTAATGTGGTTTTCCAGTTTTTGTAATGATTTGACATAAAATATATTCATTTCCTTTGACATGATATTACTTTTTTTGATAAAAATAGTATCATATATTTTTCTTACTTTTTTAATGACCGACTCCTTTTCGTTTTGTAATACATGCGTCCAACCACAATCGTTATCATTTAACAACTGATTCAAGCGTTTAAGGAACTTGGCACGCTCAGTTTCCAAGACTCCATTACCGATAGCAAGAATTCCTTCATGTGTTTTTCCTCTAGTTATCTTAGATGTAAAGGGAGGTTTCAGATCTAATGTTCCTATAAGATAGTCACTTGGAGAAACCCATTCGCTCTTATTTTTCAGAGTTTGCTTGCTGTTCTGATCAGATACCTTTTCTACTGATTTTTCATAATCGCAAAACTTATCGTCCAAATAAATCTCGGCGTATGTACTTGTTACCCGTTCTTCGTGATCTCGAACAGAATCATTAGATTTTTCCATTAAAGGTAAAGGTATTTACAGTTAGTATTTTAGAATGATGAAAATCGACATTTGCTGAAATGCAGACAAATGTCAAAATATGACATAATTAATTCACAGAGTTTGATTTTTCTTATCTTTTTTACATAAAAAGAGTTAAAGGAACTGAAACTCAGGCATATTATTATTAATTGCATACCTAATACGGGTACATATTTCATTTGAAAATCTATAATGTTATCTAGCACTATATTAGAAGCTTTACTAAGCACTTGGCTAATGAGTTTTCTGGCACTAGCAAAATAACAATTTGGTACATACTTTGGTATTCAAACGGGCGAACGTGTCGACGGCCTACCTGTGATTAGCGGCGGTGATGTAAAGCGAGTGCTCCCGTCGGGCGCCGCTAGATTTAATTAAATACTTCCTTGCACCACCCACCTACTATTTCACCTCATATACCCGCTCACCTTATCTCTCCCTGAAGCTAAAGCACGCTGTAAACATTTTTCATGCTGGTCGGGTATAGTGAGACTATTGCCCTGCATTACAATAGCAAAGCGTCCATTTTGCAATATTTGTGGCAAAAACATTCGATTCCGTAGTTTGGTGCGCCCCGAATGCGAGCATGTGATAATAAATTACCGACATATCTCGACTCCATTCTCATTACGGATGCGGCAATGTCCGTCGGAGTTTTGTCATAACTCAGTCTCGGTTGAAATTATTTCCGTTGGGTCTGATGAGAAAACTAGAGGTGGAGAACTCGAAATGTAAGTATTCGCGCAACAAGCCGTGGAATAACGACGGGACATATTTCATTCTTAACGAAGTTAAATTTCCGGGAAGGCCCTGTAAGAGCGTGCGTAACTCTGATAAAAGGCTACCGCGCTACAATACCGATTTTGTATTTGGTAAGCTTTGGGAATGATATGAGAAACCTACATGCATTATGTATTAGATAATAGTTTGGAATTAAATCACGAGTACCAGAATCCAGTTCCACTCCACTCTTGTCTTCGGCAATATTTATTTCAGATACTGATGTAGGTAGGAAGAATAAATCGTTTCATCTGTAATGTTAATTCACGAGGAGTAATGCAAATTTTATTTATTTTTATATACAACTAGATGACAAGCAAGCTGACAGCCTACTTGGTGCTCAGTGGCTACCATCGCTTGAAATAACAAGAAAAAATAAATAATAATAATAATATTCATACAGTCACACCTATTATCTAACCCAAAGTAAGCATCATTAAAGGCTTGTGTTATGGATACTAGATAACGGAAAATTATTCATATAATACGTATATAAGTAGTAGAAATATACTAAATAAACATTTAAACATCCATGACACGTGGGCAAATTGCTCGTACTCATCATACAAACATTTGCTCCTATCGGGATTCGAACCTCGGACCCGTGACCGAGTAGCCTGTATAGCAAGGGGCACCAGACCACTTGGCTCACTCATTATTGCACTAAATCTCATCCTGAGGCCTAAGATAAAGGCCTTCCATGCCCAGATATTACACTGGCTACCTCTCCCTTCAACCCGAAACACAGCAAATTATGTAAGCCGTATGTAAGGCCGAAATAAAAAAGTAAGAGGTACCTACACAGTCGACCCTACATACGGGTCTACAATCTTTATAGTCAAGCTTGAGTTTTACCACCAAATTAAGCACAAACTTTAAATTCAAGGATTCTATATTTTTATAAATGCAATGAATATGGCTCTGCTTATATCTACTATTCGCCATAAAAAATCGGTACGCAATAAAGTCATTTATCGCAAACTTCCAACGTTTGACGTGCTAGCGTTAAAACAACAAACATAATTCAGAAACTGGCAACAAGTTGGATTGTTTTCTACACATCATATCGCCAAATAAATCTTTCGGCCGCTTATCTGACGTCAAAGTTAATTCCTATGCATAATTCATCGCGTCGATTCGTGAGAGGAAACTTTCTGGACGTTACGAGCCCTGTAAAACTGACGTGAGTCTTACAGTCAGCTGAAACTCCAGACAGTTATATGATACTTTTGAACTATTCCTTGGAGTTGTTATTATTTTAAGTATTATTTAGGTATGTCGATCAAGAACTCTCAATGGTCTTAATACATTAATAATATATTAATAATAAGAATATTCATACACTCACACCTATTATCTTGCCTAAAGTAAGCATCAAAGAGCATGTGTTGTGGATACTAGATAACGGAGAAATAATGATAATGGCATTTATATAAATATTAGAAATTAACTAAATAAACATACAGGGTGGTGCCCACAATACAACAATAAATTAAAACATGGGCCATGTTAGTTCATAGAAATGGTTAGCCACTTTCAAAAACATCATCAAGTAATTAAAAGGTGTTTTTGAAAGTGGCAAACCATTTCAATGACGGCACCGGCCTGTATAAACATTCATGCCTCATAAACAAATAATCGTACTCATCATACAAATATTTGTTCCTATCAGTATCATATCTATATGAACCTGGGACTCCTGCCTGACCGAGTAGCCTAAGTAAGAGGCACGAGGTCGAGGGCGGCCAGCCTACCGTCGATTGTCGACTTTTGAACGATAAATGTAATATTAAAGTGTAGTATTTTAAAAAACCTATTTACATTGCTCTTTTTAAAAAACTTTGCTATTTCTCTCTATTTTCTGTACTTAAAATTTGTTAAGCTTCATTACCTTTTTACCAGGAAAAATCCACTGACGGAGCAGCAGGAGTGTGCGTTGGTCGCCCAAATTGGCCCTGGGAATATGACATAAAACTCATGGCTAACTCCATCACCTCCGCAAAAGCAGTGGAGCCATGAGCTATTGCCTTTTTCGCGGAGGTGATCTGGGTCAGCCGAAGCAATTACACCAGATCAATCCCAGTTCAGTAACTATACCTGAGTATCTGGGCTTAAATTCTCAGAGACCTTGAGGTTTGTGTCGACTTTTACCAGAGGTACGTGTGAATTTATTTTTATTAACTTTCCAGTAACTGTATCCATAGTAAAAATGCAAGCAAGTGCGTATGCGTACCTTCTATTTAAACATTGCTGTTTCACGCTACAATGAAGCGAAACGTTACATTGTGAATCATCAATGTACGTAAAATACTGGAGATTTTCATTGTCACTGATCATTTGACACCATAGACCTTATGCCAAGGTAACTAAAGTAGCCTTGAACTTGCTGGAATTTCATATTTTCCATCAAAATATTTTACTAAACTACTTCTTTACTAAAGTCCTCTTATACAAACTTATTTTTGGTCAGTGTCTTCATAATTATCTGACGCCTGCTGCACTTGCTATTGTCTTATTCAAGTTCACTCTTACGTAGTCATTTACAAAAGTATACAACTATGATAAATTTCCATGAAATGTTTTAGGGTTTTTACTTTTTCCTTCACAAAATCGGCAGGTGCAAATTTTGATACGTGTATTTATTGTAACAATTACAAATAAACAAAGAAAACGGTGAAAAAATTATATGACCCAGGCGGGAGCTAACTAGCGTCTCCTGGGTTTCAGTCAGACGCGATAACTTCTACGCCACCGGAGCACTACGTGTAACCTACCAATTTCTTCACCGCTTTCTATCTTCTGCTTTTGATTTTGTGCGTTAAAAATATTTTCATCGTTTTTTTTTCTTTATTTGTAATTGTATAAAGTAGGCGTCACGAACGCACAAAATCAAACATTTAAATGTGACGTGTATTTATGATAAAAATAACAACACGTGCCACTTTGGTTTATGTTTGGTTATTTGCACTTTAGGCGTTAGTGTATATTACACTTATTCCTTGCTTTAGACCTTATCCGCACTTTAGGAGTTAGAGTATATTACACTTATTCCTTGCTTCAGGCCTTATCCGCAATTTAGGCGTTAGTGTATATTACACTTATTTCTTGCTTCGGGCCTTATCCGCAATTTAGGCGTTAGTGTATATTACACTTATTATGTGCTTCAGGCCTTATCCGCAATTTAGGCGTTAGTGTATATAACACTTATTCATTGCCTTAGGCCTTATCCGCAAAATAAACATGAATTTATTATGACAGTAATTGAAATAAGAGTCGATTTTTACATCCCCAAGTTTATCCGGCAAATAATTTTCACGTTTTGACAGATTTTCTACAGATCAACTGTCAACTTGTCAAAATTATTCTCAGGTTAATTAAAAGTTAAGAAATCGGCCGTCAAAATAAACAATGTCAGACAAGCTTTATTGCTTAGAGCATTTAAGCTATTGCTTTTCGTTAATAGAACCTTGACTGATATTTTTATGCTCTAGTATAATTAAAATGGGAGTGATTGTATTTTTCAACCAACAATGACCAGTTTTATTTCACAATATTCTCATATTATTAATGTTTTTTAAACAAGTGTCTGTTATTACGAGCAATAGGGAGAATCATTGAAATAAAAAATCACACGGTATGAAAGACTTTGGGAACTTTATCGTAGTTATACTATAATATACTCCATCAAAGTAGCATATGTTAAAAAAATGTTACAGTCGTATTTTATTAAAATATTCAGCAATAAGAAAATACACCAGCCATGAGCTCGATAGCGTTGTGGTGATCGATCCCGGATGGGTCAGTCAAAATTGTAATCTCGAGCCCTTCCGTGCGTTGGAAGGCACGTCAAGCCGTTGGTCTCGGTTACTGCAACCGCTTTAACCCACCAACTAGTATTAGGCTCGTATGGTGGTGCTACGGCCAAACTTCTCATAAGTTTCTCCATGTAGGAACGCCTGTGCACACCAGTAGGACGTATGTAGTTTGGTGATTATGGTCTTTTAAATTAAGAATTCAACAAGAAAAATAACATAAAATTTTATCAACCACTATTATTTAATGTGTATGAAACTTAAAATAAAAAACCTTTGTCACTTATGGAGGCTTATTCATAACTTAAAAGTTATGGAAAATTGTTGAAATTGTACGGCTTAGGAATTTTATAAAAAATGAATTTTCTCCAAAATTTCTCAATAATTGTAATGATATTAGATTACTTACATCAACTAAAACAACTATTGCTACACCAACTATGAATAAAACATAAATATTACATAGTTATTATTAATTTTGTCAAACACATTTTTAGTAAAATAGCAACATGTGACGTCATCTGTTCCTCATGTATAGATTTTATATAGAGCGTGTTTAGACGATGCTCTGCAACATATCAAACATACCACGTTTATGTGAAACTATTGATTTTCAACATACTATTTCTTTAGCAATATTTCTATATGAGTTCTAAACTTCTTATGTATGAATGTCAACTTCCTTATTCTAGTAATTAAAATAGAATAAAACTAGAAAAATTAAAATAATAATAATAATAATATAATATAATAATATTTGTTAAAATCAAAAATTAAGAATATTTGAAAGCATTGCCCCAACTTAACCTCATCGTCGGTATTTGTAAAAAATACTCGTTTCGGATGTTGAAATAGAATATTTCGACATTGTAGGGTGGACGTTAGCTCATAAACGCAAATACAGATAGACTAGAAGAATTTCACAGGGATATCCCAAGTCCTGGGTGGCTCAGTGGTCAGAGCAGTCGCCCGGATTGCGAAAGGTCGCAGGTTCGATTCCTGCCTCAGGACGTGAAATTTTTCTAGTTTTATTCTATTTTAATTACTAAGTAATTTTTCAAAATTTATAATAATGTTAAAATCAAAAATTAAGAATACCTTATTCTAGTTGGAAATACTACTACAAGTATGCTTACCACTTTTTAAAAATACCTACCCACATGAAGATTTGGTACACCTACATAACTTCTCCCAAATCCTCAGCACACAGCGTTCGCCCATGTCCTCGTTTCACGTCCACCACGTATATTCCCAGGACATGACACAGCCTAACAGCAAATAAAACATGTCTTTTTCTTATGTATATATTTTTGGAAATACTTAACTTGTTGTTTAAATTTCGAGCGTTTACCTCGCACTGGAGATTATTCGATCGAAAGTATGAGCAATTTTCACCTTTTCATGCAAACAAAATACAAAAATAAAAACCGGCTTTAAAACACTATGAGGGATAAAATAATTGAATTTAAGTAGGCTGTACTTATCCCTGCATTTATCCCCGAGAAACACTTTTTTTTGGAGTCGGTGCTTCACTTTTTATGGTTTCTGGTCTAATTAGTAATGCTATGTCGTTTGACTTAGCATTTACTACTTTTTAACTATTTTATTCTTTTTAGTATTGTGAAGTCGTTTTTTCTTTTTGTTTAATTATTTTTTCACAGTTTTTAGTGATAACTTTCTAACGTCAAAACTAGATATATAGATAGTAGATAATAGATATTTCGCATACAGACGACTTACTTACTCCAGACTTAATTATTTTGGTTGAAAAACAAAACTACTCATTCGACTTAAAATAATTTTTTATACCAACTGTTTCGCATCGAACAAAAAGAATCACGTAAATTGGATCAGAAATCTCGCCGTAATGAGTGTACAAAAAAAAAAGAAAATTAACATGCCAACCAAATTGATAACCTCCTCCTTTTTTAAGTCGGCTTAAAATCCCCAATAAATTGTTTATTATTAGAGTTTTGGATAACCTGTGACAACTTTTTAGACTAGCCTGACTTGCTTAGACATCGCAAGTTTCGTTAGAATCGGTCTGTTCATATCCGATATATTCAACATGAGAGTTCGTATGAAAAGCCGTGCGTCGTAAGTGCTCTTTATTAACTGAATTCAAAAAAAGAAGGAGGTTATTATTATGTTCCACTGCATGTATTTTTTGTATGTGTGGTGGGGGCGATGATGCATGCAGTATTAATTATGCAAATTAATCTCAGCTAAATAGTTTATTGAAAGATATTTACAACAGTTCATTCAGAAGATATAATATTTACAAAGTACGGAACGACAAAACATACAACAAAATAATAAAAATATTCTACAAAATTATAACAGAAAAACGTAACCATAGCAACCAGCAAAGAATGACGAGAAGTTTGTCTTACCCCGCGCTCGCTAACGTCGAAGGTGTCATAGATGCCTACATCATGAAGGCGCGATTCCAAAGAAATTAGAAAACATATTTACAAAAGAAAATAGAAAATGAAATGAAATGAAATATGCGTGAACAGGGTCCACACATCTGTACCCCTAGCACGAACATTTTTAAATTTCGAATCGCAATCGTATTGTTCACGCACGCTTGAAACAAACAAAAGCTAACGTAACTACTCGATGCGAAGGTGATTCGAAATTTGAAAGTGTTCATGCTAGAGGTACTGTATGTTTACCGATTTCTCTGTCAATTGTAAACCGATTTTACACAACAGCGGAAGTCAGGTTTGTGTAACGTCGTAAACTGAATTTCGAGCTCACAAAATTAAATACACCCGCTCACCGGCAGAGGAGAGAACATCAAGCGTGCTGTCACAGACGACATATGAAACAATAATTCATACTTACTGAGAACAATTCGTGGAATAGTTCAAGAAACAGCGTGGTGCTTGCTGATAGAACCCCTGTAAAGTTGAGCGTTTGATCTTCCCACATTAGTAAAGCTAACTCGAGTTGCCGGACACTTTTGAACTTACTAGGTTAGTATTAAATCTGTATTTGTAAGCTTATTACATAACATAATTATCATATTATTTTTATTTTAATAAGAAAATTTCAAAAGCTATGCCCAAATTAACTGAATATTCAGTAATTGAAAAATACTTTTTCAGATGTTTAAGCGAGGACTAGCTTATAATTACTAGAAAAAAATCAGAGGGTTATAATAAGTCCTCAGTAGCTCAGTGGTCAGAGCAATCACTCGGATTGTGAAAGGTCGCGGGGCTTGTTTTCGTCTCTGGACATAATTTTTATGCTGTTGTTTTTTTTAAAATATACAGGATGTTTGGTACCCACCATAACAAGCGGGCACGTAACTATGTCATGTAACTTATAACATAGTCATGTGAATATTATAGTTAACAAAAGATCAAAATTGTAAATTAAAAAAAATCAAATTATCTACTTCATACAAATAGTTCGGTCATTTAAACAAAATGTTTGTAGGTGCCTGCTTGTTATACCAAGTACCAAACACCTTGTAACTGCCTGATAGATACAATTTTATAACTTAAAAAATTGACTTTTCACATATTTATACGTTGTTCAGATTCTAATATACAAAGTGGTGCCGTCAATACGACAATAAATTAAAATATGGGCTTATGAACATGGTTTGCAATTGCAACTTTTAAAAACATCATAATTATTCATTTAATAATTTCATATCAGTTGTACTTTGTATTACATTGGCTGCATTATTAGCATAGAAATGTCAAGAAATTATCATTCACCAAACAAAATACATTCATCATCATCATCATCACATCTGAATACGATACTGTTCATTTAAGTAAGTAAACAGTTTCTATGAACTAATGCAGCCCGTGTTTTAATTTTTATCCTATTGACGGCACTACCCTGTAAGTATAGACAGTGTGCTATTTATTTCTAACAAATAAATGGATAATTGTTTGTTCCTTCTACACTGTACACTAAGCCATTAAAAATAAGAGGAACAAACAATTATCGATTTAAGATTATAATAAATTATTACTAATGGATAATAAAAGGGCGTAAACATGACAGCAGCTATAACTCTATTTGCTATAAATTCAATCAGAATCACTTGTATGCTCTCAGCAACCAATCTGTGTTATTAAAAATATGTATGCCAAGCCAAGTAACACGTTAAAATGGTTTAACGAGTTCGTTGCCGATCGTAGCACATTGATTAACAAGCTGTGTGTCAGCCGCCCGCCGAGTGCGCGTGAGATTGACGTGAATCAATTCCGTGTAGCACCTGCACGGCTCCGACAAACCTGACGAGCTATAACAATTCTATTTGCTTCGTTACATTTTCGCATGGATTTGTTTTATTAATATGTGATAAATGTTTTATGATTACGCCGCATGGTTTTTCATACGAATTTTCAAGTCGTAACGACAAAATGATTCTAATAAGACTTGACATGCTTATGCAAGTTAAGGTAGTCAGTCGAAATAGATATCAGAGGATTTCTTAACAGAAATAAAAAGAAGAAACAGAGAAACAGTCATACAGTTGAGTATGAGCAATTTTGACCTTCTCGTATACAAACCGAAAATCGCCATCAATTTCTTTTAAGTAATTTTAATTTCAAAAAATCATCTGATAACTTTTTAGCTTGACTTGCTTAAATGACAAGTTTTGTTACAATATTTTCGATTTGAAACACTCTTAAGCATAAATAGTTCTAAAGATACAAATAAAAAAATAAACATAACGATATTCATGACTTGTAAACAAATGTTCATCATCATACAAACATCTTCCCCTGTCGGAATTTCGATCCCAAGACCTCCGGTTTAGTAGACAGTGGTAGATACTACTGACCACTCAACCAGATGGCCATCAAGCTCGTAGTATGCGGATGTATAATATTAATAATAATATTGTTACATTCACCCCAAATTAAGCCTCATTAAGATCTAGGATTGTAAACTAGATCGTGGATTATATTCATAAATAATCATAGTAAACTTCATGCTCGTAATTTATGAAATAGATTTTTCTTGTGATTATTTTGTGGAAATAAGTAAAAGAACTAAAGTGATATTTTTGAAATTAAAGTGGGGTAAAATCCGTTAACTTTAATGTATCTGTTGACCATACAAAGCGACTGCGTATTAACTCCGTAAATAGTATGAACATTTCTGAAATTCAAATCAAGTTCGAATAGCACCATACCTATTGAAGAGATGCATTGTTTAATTGCATCATTTGGTATAGGGCGAGCGTCATTCATAAAAATCAAATATGCCGTGCTACTTTTTGCCACATGTTAACATTACATAACTCACACAACAACACAACACAACAACATAACATTATTGAACATGAAGAAATAAACACACATTTTTGTGACAGTTTCTAGATACCTCACACGCCTTTGCCTGCTCTAACAGGGATTTTACACACTGTATAAATTTATAATGTTCGATATTTATTAAAAAACCACCAGGGCTTGATATAAATTGTCGATTCAATCAAAAAATATCTATTTTGGGTTACTCACTTTGCTCGAAGTTTGTATTTTCGATCTAAGTTGCGGGAATTTTCTTATTGTGGCTGGGGACTCTTATAGTCACTTCATGGGTAAACCTTCTCGTCCGAAAAATGAGACACCTTTATTTGCGACGGGCTTACGCTTTTATGATATTAATTTGTTGCTAGATATTTTTTCTCATAATAACAATAAGAAAAATATTAATAAATCAATATTATTAAAATTAAGATAGTCAGTACACCCATACCAGACATTCTTCTATCAACAACTGTATTCTTGATGACCATATTTTAGTTAATATTTTTCTAAAACTTTTAATAAGTATTTTGGTAATGCATGCGATGTTCAATCACACATTTTATATCGAGTTATTATAAAAAGCGAATGAAAAGGTTTGTTGTTTAACAACACAAATATAATATATGAAGGATCCACATAACTCTAAAAAATTACTGAAAAGACGAAATTGTTTTTACCTATGTTAGTTTTGTTACTTTACTTAAAATCGCTTAAAACATACTACCAATACATTGAACTCCTGAAACAAAAATAAAAGAAGTGCCTACAAGTTAGCATATTCTTAGATATACTGTTGAACATGCTGTAGCTAGTTGACGACACTCGTTGTTTGTTTACTACATTTAAATTCAGTGCAGCGAGTCAGGGAAGAAGTTTTAGCATTTGTCCGGTGCAGCTGAACTCACACACGGAATCGCAAATTTATTCGTCGGTTTCTTAACTGAGGTCAGTGGACTGCGCCTTCCAGCCTGCTTTCCGACGTGTAGCTTTTATAACTTCTATGTCATTATATAACTCCAAAATTCTTCAAAGATAGTTTTTTTATACAACTAGATGACAAACAAGCTGACGGCCCACCTGATGGTAAGCGGTTACCGCCGTTTAAAGACATCTGCAATAACAAATCACTTGATATTGCAGGTGCATTGTCATCCTGAGGCCTAAGATGAAATGCCGTCCATTCCCAGTAATAACACTGCAAAAACAAAATTAAGCTAAATTTCACCAAAATACAAAAAGAGAACGAGATAAGTAATTTAAAAAAATAGATTTTTAGTTTTGAACAAGAACATCATAAATCAATATAATGTAATTTGTTTTGTAGTTTTTTTTTATGGTTATAAAAAATGCCAATTTTAAATCATGCTATACACGCATTTGAATCAAAAAGGGCAATTGAAACACAGCGTGTAACTAATTGAGCTTCGTTCATCGACTGCACAAGCACTTTGGAGTGAGCTACAACTGATATTACCAATATTCTGCGACAACATTGATTGTATGAAATTTCCGAGTACCATGTCCGCAAAGTGTACGTGTTATTGCCGCTAGACACGACATGAGAAGGTGTTGCTTATAATTTTGCCGGAGTAAGATTGCGCCGTAATGCCGGCTAAGGGCCGCTTGAATTGCTGTATTTCCTTAATAGTCTGCATTTACCCCCGCCGACAATTTGTGACGAGACGTGAGCTAAATTGTCGCCCAGAGGAAATAAACTAATTTACTTATGTATGATATTCATAGCTAAAGCGGAGGTTAGATATAAAGTGGCAATAGGAGAAGGAATTATTATCATTTGTAACATTAGAATTTCAGATTTTCTCAGCTTTGCTTTCGTACTGCGAAATGTTGTTATTTTCGTAAATTTCAATGACGAATTTTATCATAATCTTCTGACCCAATTTGAACATTGATGTCACATACAAATGTGATATTAATAATTAGTAAAATTATAAAACATTTTAATTAGGTATCATTATCATATTATATTAGATTAGACGACCGGCTGGCCAAGCGGTTTGTGCCCCTTGCCATGCATGCTATTCGGTCAAGAGGTCCCGGGTTCGAATCCCGGGAGGAGCAAATGTTAGTATGATGAGTACGAGCATTTGTTTACGAGTCATTATGTTTATTTAGTATATTTCTAATATTTATATACATATTATTATCAATATTTATCCGTTATCTAATCTCCATAACACAAGCTCTTAATGATGCTTACTTTGGACTAGATAATAGGTGTGACTGTATGAATATTATTATTATTATTATAAATGCTTACTTTATCTCGGTATGTAGCCGGTTTATAAGAGTAACACGGGCCTGAGCCAAGTGTTAGCCATTGTTAAATATTTGGTGTGTTGACTTATATTGGCGGTGGGATGTCTGAGTTTGTATTGAATAGGGAATCTGTATTTGTGTCTTCAATTTGTAAAAATTTTCTAACTATTCTACATGTATTGAGAATTACCGCTTTTTGTAATTTAACATACGTATAGGGCAAGTATAGGGGGATAATTTTAGAGTTTCTAGAGATTGGTGAAGCTGCTTCGTTATGACACCAGTGGTGGATAGTACTATTGGTATAATAGTAACCTTATTTACTCGCCACATGCGACATATTTCATCTTTGAGGTCGACGTATTTGGACAATTTTTCAGCTATTGTTGATTATTATTATTATTATTATATTTATGTTGAAAAATCTCAGCTCGGCGCTGGTAAGTAAAATCAGGTACGGGTTAAACCAAGTAACTGATCTGTTTTACTTATGTATGTATGTATGTATTATATATATTATGTGTCACTTGATTGATTGTGACGGATGGTGTGTTATGTATGAGAAACTATATTAATATGGTCTTCTTGGAGCACTTTTCGGACTATTCTACATGTGTTTAGTATAGCAGCTTTTTGCATAGTAATGTATGTGTTTTTTGGTAATTGTAATAATTTAATGCTATTGTGTAAATGTTTAGGTATTACTCCAGTACTGGAGAGCACCAGCGGCACAATGTAAACTTTCTTGAGCTTCCAAATTCTTAAAATTTCGTCTTTTAATTCTGAATATTTTTGAATTTTTTCCGAAATGGTTTTTTGAAGATTATGAGTGTTGGGGACTGCTATATCGATTAAAAATGCACTATTATTTACTTTATCTACTACTGTTATATCAGGTCTATTGCAGTGTATAGTTTTATCAGTGAGAATTGCTCTATCAAAGTACATCCTGCAGCTGGGGCTCTCAAGCACCGGCTTAGGTCTGTATTCATAGTAGGGTAGTGTTTTGTTTGGCAGTAGTTTGTATTGAATTGCTAATTTTTGGTGGATGTAATAAGCTACCTGATTGTGACGATGAGTATAATCATGTTGACTTAAAACAGAACAACCATTAATAATGTGTTGGATGGTTTCGGGCTGCTTATTGCACAACCTACAGCTATCGTCTACATCAGCACATTTCATGATATGTTTTTTATAATTTCTAGTGTGTACAACTTGATCTTGAATGGCGATTAAGAAACCTTCAGTTTCTGGGTACAAATATCCTAATTGTAGCCATTTATTTGAGGATTCAGAATCTATATGCTGCTGTTCTAGGTCTTTAATATGACGGCCATGTAATTGCTTTTTACGCCAGTTTTCAAGCTTTTCCCTTTCGTAATCCTGTAGTGATTTGGATATTCTGTTAGTAGATTGAAGGTTGAGGGGAGTAAAGTTCATATCATTTTCTACTGCAGCTGCATGAATCAGGCTATTTTCGGACTTTTCATAGAAGAATTTCCTAATATTTTCTATTTGATTCTGCCATAAGAATTTTAGGTCTATTATACCACGCCCACCTTTATGCCTTTTAGTGGTTAGTCTTTCTATAGCTGATTTTGGATGAAGACATTTATTTCTTGTGAGAATAGTTCTTGTTTTGATTTCTAAATTATTAATATCAGTGTGTGTCCATTTGATTACACCAAAAGAATACGTTAAAACTGGAATTGCGTAAGTATTAATAGCCTTTGTTAAATTTCTAGAGCTAAGTAACTGCCTACAAAGTAATTGAAGTCTGCGTATAAATTCTGTTTTGAGTTCTTTTTTTAATTGTGTGTGATTTATGTTTTTATTTTGCTTAATTCCTAAATATTTGTAAGTGTCATTTATATCCATAGCTTCTATATTAACTTCTTCGTTTATGTTATAGCTACCTTCGCCTATTTTACCTTTAATAATATGTAATGTTCTGCATTTATCTAATCCAAATTTCATGTTAATGTCAGCACTAAATTCAGTTGTTGCATCTATCAGCCTTCTCATATCTTTGTCAGTATTAGCAAATAGTTTTATATCATCTACATACATTAAATGGGATATTGCAGTAGAGTTAGTTAGTTTGTAACCACTGTTTGTTTCAGTTAAAAGGCGGGAGAGTGGGTTAAGTGCTAGACAGAACCATAAAGGGCTCAAAGAATCACCTTGGAAGATACCATTTTTAATTTTAATATGATCTGTCTTAACTTGCTTATCCATAATATTTAAGTTTAATTTAGTGTTCCATTTCTCCATTGTATTCTCAAGGAAAGTTATTATTGTAGGATTAATTTTATAAATCTGTAAAATTCTAATAAGCCATGAATGAGGAACGCTGTCAAAAGCCTTTTTGTAGTCAATATAGGTTAAGTGTAAATTTCTTTTGTTCTTGTTAGCATGTTTTAAAATGATAGAATCTAAAACTAACTGTTCTTTGCATCCTTTGTGGTTCTGTCTACAGCCTTTTTGTTCCTCACCTAAAACGTTATTAGTTTCTAAATGTTTATTTATTCTATTTGTTATACATGAAGTGAGTAACTTGTAAATTGTAGGTAGGCATGTTATAGGTCTGTATTGTGATGGATCTAAGGTGTTACTTGACTTTGGAAGCATATACGTTACGCCTGTAGTTATGAAATGAGGTAGGTCTACTTCTCCAGTTATTAATTTGGTAAATAATTTAGCTAGTATGTCGTGTAATGAAATAAATTTTTTATACCAGAAATTTTGTACTCCATCCACACCCGCCGCTTTCCAATTTTTGGTTCTCCGCGTTACTGTCTCTATTTCATCTGGTCTAATATCCATAAAATCCATTTCATCAATACGGTCCCAGTATTTTTCCTCTTCTCTAACCCATTTTGCTTCAACATTATGATACGTTTCCTTTTCCCATAAATCAGCCCAGTAGTTTTTGAGATCTGCTTCTGATGGTACTTCAATACTAACATTTTTATTATTATATTTAGTAGTAATCATTGATCTGTAAAATCCTTTTTCATTGGAAATAAATAATCGGTTGTTTGTTTTTCTTTTTAAAGATTTTGTATAACGAGATAGTCTATTTACTTTAAGAGCTAATTTTTGTTTTAAAGTGTCTAATACTTCTTTTGGTCTACTATTGTTGTTATCATGTGTAGAGTGTACTCTGTTTGCATGTAATATTATTTGTACTTTTTGTGAAAGTCTTTTAGAAATGTTATTGTTAATGT
This sequence comes from Nymphula nitidulata, assembly GCA_947347705.1. Taxonomy (NCBI): domain Eukaryota; kingdom Metazoa; phylum Arthropoda; class Insecta; order Lepidoptera; family Crambidae; genus Nymphula; species Nymphula nitidulata. The sequence continues at coordinate 10,093,389 of OX374623.1, forward strand.
ACTGTGTTAATCTGCCAATATCAGCTCTTAAATACTTTATATCATTTTCCAACCTAATTTGCCAAGGTGGTTTAGACTTTTCACTATGCGTTTTGTTTTTCTTAATATAGCCTATTGTATATCCTAAATTCTTACTAATTACAATAGCGCTGCAGTAAACAAGAGTGTGGATGTGAAGTACGTCAGAATCATCATCAAAGAATCTGTTTAATATTTTTTTGTCGAAAATGTTAACTAGATGGTATAATTTTTTACTCTCATTTAGTTTAGGTATTTTGGGTCTGAGGTCTGGTGGTACTTCTAAGTATTCTTCTAAAACTTCAATTAATTCTTCAGTTAACTTGCTTTCTTCACTATCTATATCAATATCATTGTGGCTTTCTTCTATACTATCCGTGTGTACTAATTCGTTGGAACTATCTTGTGTCTGTGCAATGCTATTTTCATAATTACTTACAGTATGGTCCTGATGATTTATGTCTTCTAAGGTAGACAAACTCAGTTGTGTTAAATGGCTGCTGTTTTCTACATGATCTAAGTTATTTGATTGACTTAGTAGTTCTTTTGCAACCTCATGTCTGATGGCATCAAGCCTATTTCGGTCAATATAGTTGTTGGTCAATATCAGTCTTCTTTGATCTGCAATTCTTTGTTCAGTGATGTGACTTAAGTGAGGAAATGTTTTTATAAAATGTTGATGTAAAGTTTGCCTGTATGCTGTTTTATTTGTTTCCATGTGTGTGATTCTGTAATAATCGCGCATAATTTGTTCGTTGTATTCATTGCTCCATCTTATTCGTCCTTGCGTTATTGTTTGTGTGTTTGTAGTAGAGTGTAGAAGAGGACAACTGTTTTGGGTTGAAGAATTATGTGTGATAAAAAAGTTGTGTTGTATTTCAGACCTGACTTGTTTATATATTCTATTGATTGTGTCTTGTCTTAAAAGTTTTTTATTTATTATTGCTCTACGTTGATCACCTACTCGTTGACGGGTAATATTTTGCATTTCAGGGAATTTCTCTAAAAATTTGATATGTAAGATTGGTAAGTAACTTTTTGTGTCTGATTCCATTTGAGTGATTTGGAGATATGTGCGTAAAATAAATTCATTCATTTCAAGACTCCATCTTTTACGCACTGATGATCTGCTGGTGGTGGGTGCAGAATTAGTGACAAAATTTGTCTCCTGCACATCATCCCCCAACAGTGTACTATTATTTGATGATGATTGAGATGATAATAAGTATGATGAGCTACATGATGCTTGTGAAGCCAATGGACTTGAACTTGGTGATATTGTGAGGTGTGATCGAATATTTGCATCGGCTGTAGTATTTTCGGGTTTATCCCCAGCGAGAGCCCGCCTGTTTAACTCGTCGCCGCCAACGGTTCGCATGCTGTAACACCCAGCGTTGGCTCCAGGTGTGCCCCGGCGATAACCCCCGGGAAGCGGCCGTAAATTATATTTCCTCATATTATTCTCCATAATTGGGTAAGGTTGGAATCGTTGGTTCAGAAAGGGTTAAATGGTAATTTTAAAACCAAAGGTTTACTACCTGTCTGATGGTATGACATTGATAGTGTAGTACAAGCCTTTCCCTAAGCCCCCCCACCACGGCAAGGTGATCCCATGGGGGGGTTATTATTATTATTATTATTATTATCATATCAGCCGAGAGATACCCATTGCTGGACATAGGCCTTCCCCAAGGATCTCTAAACCGATCGGTCCTGCGCTGCCCCAACATCCTGGCAATGTGGCCTGCCCACTGCCACTTGAGACTCGCAATTCTTTGGGCTATGTCCTGCGGATCTCATCATTTCTGATTCGATCACGCAAAGAAACATCAAGCATCGCTCACTCTATTGCTCTTTGGGTGAATTTGAGTCTTAATTAGGTATTAGGTTTCTAATGGAATCTAAGGAAGGTGACACATAGCCAACATTTTGTTGAAGAATATGTTTGAAAATTATTTTCTAGGTACTAGCATATTTCAAGTTTTATGATACTGTGGCGGACTCGATACTCTTTTGCCACTGGCACATTCAGTTTGTCGTTAAGTATTTCCGCATCGAACAAAAAAAGAATCATCAATACCGGTTCACCCAGTCAAAAGTTCTGAGGTAACAAACATAAAAAAATAAAAAATAAAAATAAACATATAGACGAATTGATAACTTCCTCCTTTTTTTGAAGTCGGTTAAAAATATTAGAGCCTCCGTGCATTTTACTCGAAGTTATAGGAGCCAGGCCCTAAGACGATCCCGGCGGTCGTCACAGTACTATAACTACACCATTATTTTACTGCTACAATCTGTAGTAGTAGGAAAATGTGGATTTGTTAATAGATGTCTAAAAACTTGAGTGTTAATTATTATCTAGGTAATTTAACACTTCATTTTCTAGTCACTTGTCGTAACTAGTGTGGTCACAAGTGTAATTTGGATTCGAACTAATTCCTAAAATTTTAAAGTTAATTTTATTTAGCCTTGAAATATAAGTTTCATTCCCACCGAACCCTAACCGTGTTAAAGCGATATTTTTCCGTTTTAACGGGTAAGCACGTTTGCTTTAAATCTTAGCTCACATTAACTGAGACAGCTCGACTCCCTGAAGTATTTAATAATGAATTCTTTTCTGGCACGTACTTAATACCAGCCCGATTCTAATGAAGGGAATCATAAAACGTGTCGACGTCGAGACCGTGAATTTAATCTCTGTCATTAACTGTTTCTAACTTTGATTACCTACGGACATTTCGCTAGTATGTCCAACATAGATCGAAGTAACGTACAACATATAAGATACACAGCCATGAGCATTTATTTTAATGAAATCGTTATACGAAATTTTTAAATATCCTTGAATGCATACACAGTGGTGTAAATAATACGACAGTAAATCCAAACATAGGCTATAGGTATTAAATAACATTCGCTGCATTATTTCATAGAAATGGCATGAAATTATCATATGAATAAGATATATTTGAAATTTGCGAAACATTTCTTTGTAATTTTCGTATTGACGTTACCCCTCTATATTATATAGTCCTTCTGTCATAGGCAAATCTCAAATTAAAAATCAAAACAGCTCTACTTCTTTTCTTTTACCTTACGTTGGCAAAACGATTTGGTTTCAGTCATAATATAAAATTCGTAATTTGGTATGTAATGATTTAACTTATGCCTAATTCAATAAAGACATAGTTTTAAACTATAGCTAATGACTGTAAGTATCCATCTGTAAGGGTGCGTAACGGTTTATATATATTTAAATGATATAATTTCATTTTAATATCGTTCATACTGCATAATAAATTTAAATATTATGTTAACATCATATAATAATTTTTTTTTAATAATGACGTTTCATATAAAGATGATTACCTACGCGTAAATACATTTAGTTTAAATCTGACTTACTATCCTAAATAATGCAGTTAGCAAATTATAGTCCAGAGACACATTCCTTTAATTTTAGAAATAACAATGCATTCAAAGAATTAATCATTAAAGGTCACTTACCTGAGCCAGGAATCAAACACGCCAAAAGTAGAAAATAAAGGTTCTGTCTTATGTCAGCGATCGATAGTCCATCTTACTGAACAAAAAATTTTTTAACAAAAAATAAACCGACTTCAAAACACTAAAAAGGAAAAAATAATAAAATGTCAGTACCTACGTACTTTCCTCCTAAAATGTATTTTTTGGAGTTGGTGCTAAGCTGTTTACCGGAACAATATAAAGTGTAGATTTATTTTTGTTAAAAAAAAAAATCTCATTATTAAGTGATTTTCTAACGTCAAAGCATCTTGCTTTGACGTTAGAACGTTTAACGTCAAAGCAAGATGGGTGACCGTCAGCACTATCGACTTATCTGTCTCTCAGGCTTTGGTTGAAATACTTAGTGAAAGAATTATCTTCTAACTCCTAACTGTTATGGAGTTGTACCTTCCATCACCAGCTCATCGACATGAGATCACAGACACAGGTCACTAACAGAAGCAAATACTTGAATAGCTTTGGAAAAAAGTAAAACATGTCATACGTGCCTATAAAATTTGAGGTTTGCCCTCGATTTCCCTGGGATCCCATCATCAGATCCTGACTTGGTGACAACGGGACCACCTCAGGAGTATACTCTATCGATTTAAAAGATAATTTTGAAAATCGGTTCACAATTGACAGAGAAATCGGTGAACATACATACAAAAAAAATACATAAAGTGGAACATACTCCTTCTTTTTTGAAGTCGGTTAAAAAGGGAATAAGGAAATAGTAAGCGTAAATAGAAATAAACATCCACTTCATAAATGCTACGCATACTACTTGCTAAGAGAATAAATGTAATTCTCTAATCTATTTAAGTAATTCCTTATAATCTTAATAAACAAATTATGTTAGAGACAAGCAGATTACTAAATAATACAATTAAATAAACTCGACTTAGCTTACTTTTTCGTTGCGAATCCTTGTTTCAGTAACCCCAATAGTTATGTACCTACTTACTCCAATGGTCGTATCTCATGAAACCTATCTACATTATTATGTTAGATTAGATTTAGATTAGTTTATGACGGAAAACGTTATGCATTTCAATAGGTAACCAGTTCTTATTCATGAATATTACCTAAAGACAATGTACTACAGAAAATTTTGTTGCTACACATTCATTCGGCTTAGGAGTGAGATGATCCGTATATAATGACTGTATTTTGATGCGAGATTTTAATGACAGACACCATAAAACGTGTCATTGCCGAGGCCCGCGTCTAAATGTCCGCATTAACACTATTGCTCGCTAGGGGATCAGTACCATTTTATGAAGTTGCATATACTTACCTATGCATCGCATATCTATAAATTAGAACTGATAACACTTTCATTCACACTAGTTTTATGTTGGAGTGAAGTAAATAATGCCAGACATAATTTTTAGAAAGTTCCAATTTTTTTTCAATAATTTTTATTTACTAAGAACCTTATCTTCAAGATATAAAAATAATAATGGAATATTGTTATAATAGGCCCATATGTAAGATCGTCTTGGCAGGTACTACCCTCTTTCTTATTTCGGCCATTACTGGGCATGAAAGGCATTTCACCTTAGGCTTCAGGATAACAACGCACCTGCAATATCAGGTATTGTTTTCCTTGTTATCACTGGTGTCAATATGCGACGGTAACCACCTATCACCAGGTGAGCCGTCAGCTTGTTCTAAAAAAAACGTTTGGTTTCTTTTTAAATAGATAGTTAAGTACTTAAAGTAACGCCATCCTCCTTACCGACGGTTGATTGAATAGATAAATAGATCATTATCAATAACCTTTAGAAGTCCTACTGCTGGTCGACGGCCTTTCTACATGTTTTCTCATGAGGAGTTTTGGGCCATAACAATACTTACGTGATAGGGTCCTGTAATTCATTAGACACAATGCACCAGCACGTGACAGGTGTCCATCGTAACCTGGGGATACTCTCTCGAAGGAGTAGTGGTCGGAAACGACCGATTCTGACTGACCACTCGACCATACGTCTACAAATTCTGATGTGAACGTGGTAGGTATAGCATATCAACACCCAAAGTATTCTATCTGTTTATAGATGTGTTTAGATTAGTCAGACATGAAACGTCTGGGAGATCGGACGCTAAATGCCTGTCCGGAATCCAGTTCTAGCCCATTGCCCAGCGTCCGGCGTTTAGTTGCATTACATTAGACTCCGTTCGCATACCAAATGCTCTAGCTCCATTTGATTAGAATAACTATTCAAAATATTCTGTCATCGTTATCGTTGAGAGCAGGTGAGGCAGTCTGCGCAATTCGTCCTATTTATATAGTAATGAGGATAGCAAAGCATTAAACATTTTTGCTAAACATTAGCATAATTATACTTAATAAGTTTCTATTTACCGTTATAGCACCGTATTTTACTGCCTGCCGAGTGGTCTGTGCCCCTTGCTATACCGGCTACTTGGTCGGGAGGTCCCGGGTTCAAATCCCGGTAGGAGCAAATGTTTGTATGATGAGAACGAGCATTTGTTTACGAGTGTGTTTGTTGATGTTTATATGTTTATTTATTATATTTCTAATATTTATATAATAGATTGGGGAAAAAGTTCTTAAGAAAATTCAAAACATTTTTTAATATAGTTTATTTACATTTAACTAAAGTATGTAGGTACCAATTTGTTCGATAACTTTTTGCCATCTTGTAGGAAGGGGCATGATCCCATTGCTATAGAAATTTTAAGGGCTTCTGATAAAAATACCGCGACAAGTGGTTTTGGCAGTCCTCTCGTTATGTTAACCTGACACTGCCTAGAGAAATCTGAAGAGAGCAAAACAGGTGGAAATCTGAAGTTGCAAGGTCAGGACTATACAGCGGATGCATTAACACCTCCCAGCCAAACTCTCTTAATTTTTGCTGAGTGGCTAAAGATGTGTGAGGTCTAGCGTTATCATGATGAAAAACCACACTTTTTTTTCTTTTTATACAACAAACAAGCTGACGGCCCACCTGATGGAAAGCGGTAACCGCCGCCTATAGACACCTGCAATAACAAGGTAAAATTACTTGATATTGCAGGTGCGTTGTCATCCTGGGGCCTAAGATGAAATGCCGTCCATGCCCAGTAATTACACTTGCAACCTTTCCCTTCAATCCGAAACACAGCGAACTGTTTCACGGCTGAAATAAGAAAGGCGGTGGTACCTACCCAGGCGACCCTACATACAGGCCTACCACCTAGTAAACGCACTACTTATGTTGATTTATTCCGGCCGCTTTCTCTCAACATCAGTTGTTCGCAGTAGAGTTCAGAATCGATGGTCCTGCCTGGTGGTAACAGCTCATAATGAATAATGCCCTTCCAATCCCACCACACACACAGCATCACCTTGTTGCGAGTTAACCCGGGTTTCGCCACAGTCTGTGAAGCCTGACCGGCCTTTGACCACGACCTTTTTTGCACGTTCTTGTCGTACGTGATCCACTTTTCATCACCAGCCAATTTTAAATGCGCCAAAACTGTTTTGTGGTCGATTCCCAGTTCTTCAGCTACGTCGTAACTACTGATATGCCGATCTTGCTCCAGATTTCAAAAATGGCATTAATTTTATCCGTAATAGGGCGACCAGAGCGACGTGCATCTTTGACATCAAAATTTCCGGATTGAAAATGCTTAAACCAAATTTGTGCTACTCTCACAGACACTGCACTAGGACCATAAACATCGCAAATTTTTTTCGCGGCTTGCGTTGCATTTTTACGTTTTTTGTAGAAAAATTTTAAAATGTATCGAATTTCTTCATTAGATTCACTCATCTTGACAGTACGCAAAACACACATTTTCCTAATTTGAATTTGGAATTATCTTTTTTAAAATCTAAACTTTTAATGATACCAAAACCAGCCAGATACAAATAGTACAGCCAAAGAGATTTTATTACAAGTTCATACATACTATAATGTGAAAAGACTTTTTCCCCAACCTAATACATAATATTATTATCATTATTTATCCGTTATCTAGTATCCATAACACAAACTCTTAACGATGCTTACTTTGGGCTAGATAATAGGTGTGAGTGTATGAATATTATATTATTATTATTATATTTTTTACAAAAAAAAAAATAAGTTCATGCGCTTGTAAAGTAAGCCTTCGGCATACTTTTAGAGACAGACTTTTAATAGATTTATACTTTAGAGTGAACAAGACAATGTACAATGGAGACATGTGGAAATGAAAGTAATAAAAATATAGTAATAATAATTTTTATTTCATAACTCATGTTCTCAATCTGTACAATCCTCTAGACATAGTAGTATTACAATGTAATTAGATCAAATAAACTTTCTAATGGCTAATATTCAAAAATATTAAGATGATACAAATGCGATATTTAGTGAGACATTAACCTCCAATTTTGATAAGTTTAAATAGTTAATATCAGTTAATTTGTGAAGCACCCAAAAACCAGAAACAATAGGTTTTCTATTGTTGGCAAGACGCTGCGCCGTTGAATGCAATTCTCTAATCTTGCATAGTCTTCCTCTTTTATGTATGGTTTGTAACACTCACCTGTTATGTACATGTGCCAATGCACATTATACATAGGTATACTTTAAGTAGGTATTTTCTTATTATATGTTAAGGTATTAGTGATCTCGTTTTCATCATCATCATTTCAGCCAAAAGACGTCCATTGCTGGACAAAGGCCTCCTTGATAGATTTCCATGACGATTCGTCCTAATTTCGTTATTTTCATTGAATAAATAAGTAAACATGTAAACATTTGTGATACTTAAAAAAAATGTTATGTATTCATCATTTATCACAAAAAAAATCTTTCCATACATGTAAAAAATGGCTGATATGTTTTTGACATGTGTATTACTTGCTACTTCTGTGTTCGCTACCATGTTTTCTAATTGCTTTATAATTGAGAGATGTGTGTACCTACTGTGTAAGGTACCTTTTGTGAGAAAACCACATAAGTCCTTATGAGTGTCAAGTTGTGTAAATCATTTTAAAAAATCACAATCACGTCATAAAAATTAAAAATCAAGCTAACTTTACTCCTCCAACTCTCACAAAATGTCAAATTGAGCTCACATAAAGGGTACGTACGTGGCTTACAGCGAACGTACGTAAATTATCAAAGCGGATAAATATTTTGACCGCGTGCTGTCAGACTGTGTACGTGTTAATTTTATTGGAGTCCCGCTGACGTCATGCTTGACGTGACGCCGGCTGTCAGCGTATGAAGACGGTCGGAGCCGGTCCGAAGACAATTGAATCATAAAAGGTCACGTGACACACGCCAGCCCTCCTCACGGCGAGACCTTTGTGGGCCCACTTTGTCCACGGTCAGACGACGGTTATCACGTACTAAACGCGTGTTGATGGGTGTTTACTTAACTAAACGTACCATTAATAAACTACCACTGACTTATCTTGGTAATTATGACATTTTAATAAACTTTTGAGTATTTCATTACCAGCAATTATACAGGGTGGTACCGTCAATACGACAATCAATTGAAACATGGGCCGTAGAAATGGTTTGCCACTTTCAAAAACATCTTATTGATTTGATAATTTTATGACATTTGTCAATAATCAAACATTGGCTGCATTATTTCATAGAGTCTTGAAATTATCAAATGAATAAGAGGTTTTTGAAAGTGGCAAACCATTTCTATGAACTAACATAGCCCATGTTTTATTTTTTGTTGTAAGTATTGACGGAACCATCCTGTATATTTCCAGCAGGTATAATAAAAAAATTTCATGATACACTACCATGAAGCATAATACCATTAATTAATTGTGAACTACACAAACAATAGAAATCTATTGTCAAGGAGGAGCTGATGGGTTGGTATTAAGGGACCAAAATTCCTAACCAACTACGATGCTTTTAATTTATGGCCCTGGTAGGCAGGACTAATTAAGTATAACTTTTTATTTCAAGTTATTAAATTGAGCTATAGCTCAATAAGAAACGAATCATTAATCTTGTGTTTTACTATATTAAAACACTAGCGTTTTTATATATTTAAGATGTAGGTACTTATCTATCTACTAAATAACACAGATGCAACTTTCATTTATACATAATCAATAGATACTTACTGCACAGGTTAAGCCTGATCTATGAATATTGATGCGACGTAGGCGTATAGTTGTGTGAATCTAAGCATTGCACATAATATTCTAACAGGGCCATAATCCGTAGCTTCCGGGTGTCGTAATCAAATCCTGGCGAGGTCTAATCGAGGTGGACCACGCTCGACCTATGTCAAATCGGGCTAAGGAACAGGGTCGAGTGTCACAGAGGCGAGATAACTGGCCAACGAACTCGCCACCCGGCCGAATCAAGGATTATGACGCAATCGAGGGATCACTGATGGACCCTCAAAAGTTTGCAATACGTTTCTAAGGCTGTTTAAAATTTTAGTTAGGTAAGCAATTACTAGTTAACAGCCAGCAATCAATAATTTTTACTATAATCATTTATTTATGTATGGTATAACGAGTGGTGGCGTCAATAGTACAATAAATTAAAACATGGGCTATAGGCTATATTAGTCCATAGAAATGGTTGGCCACTTTCAAAACAAAGTAAGTAAATATAACTGCCGGCACGAGATCAAACACGTAACCCGTCAACTGCCAGCGCCTTGCTCTTCTTATCCGGAAAACATGGTTTTACAGGCTTATCCAAACGGAATTCATATTTTCTGTTGCTTCAGAGCTGTATTTAACAAAAATGAAGGAAGTTAAAGAAATGTGAGCAATAAATATTCTAAAATTTTACAATCAATCAATCAAATCAAAGCATTCAATATTACCTAAAAATATGTTTAAGTTAAAATATGATTACGCATGGGAGAATGATTTATGATGATAATATTTTATTAAACCCCGCAAAAAAGAGTGGTGTTATAAATTCGACTTGTCTGCCTGTGTATCTATCTGTGGCATCGTAGATGGACCAATTTTGATTCAGTTATTTTTTGTTTGAGCTTTCAAACGTGATCCAGATGTTCTTTAGCTGTATTCATGAAGATCTGTTCAGGCGTTAGATGACTATCGGCTCATTTCCTACTTTACAAAAGGGTCTTACTAACTTTCACAGATCAGATTGATTTGAAATTTGGTTTAATTCGGTGGTATTTCCAAGAAATGCTAACCTTGAGCAGATTCTGTACCATCAAATAGTCTGCGTGATGCTCAATTGTTCAGAAACCTAGAGCAGATAGAGCGTGTTAAGAAAAGTCTTAATGAGATAGTATTAGATAGATGATGAATTAGGCCGGGGGTTACTTATTTTTTATTATGATAATTATGTATAATATACTTAAATATGGCACAATAACAATCTATAAAATAGAATAATGCATATTGCATTTTAAATTGTTATTTATAATTAATCGATCAAAAATAAAAACCCACAGTACACATGGAGGTGGCAAATCCGCTGTGATTGGAGCAGCCAGTATCGGTGCCTAAATTAAACGCATGTTTTTAAACCGAACGCGAACAAAGGAACGTATTCACATCTCGTCCTGTGTTCTTTGAAACTACAAGCTTTTCATTAGCCGCAACCAAGTGGCGTAATTAAATAAATTGATCGTTAGTATCATAAGCTCGCGTTTGGAAAGTTCCAGGAGCCCCAACGTGAACCAACTCAACAATGAACTTGGGAGAACTCCTCAGTTGTTTTATCTAACATGCAGTTAGCAGCTTTGTAATTTTAATTTGATGTAAGGAAGTTAAAGAACGCAGCTTTTTAATCACTACGGGACCAGGCTTTCATTAGTTGTTCTTAATGTTTTTTTTTAATGAAACCTACGTTAAAAAATATTATTATTGAAGTTATTTATAATGAAATAAATAATATTCCTATACTCATCAATCATCTAGCCCAAATTAAGGATTATTAAAAAAATCTTATAATATTACGGAAAAAGCAAAGTTTCATATCCGGCCAGGTATGTACATATATGTACACTATCTCTAAAACTTAGGAAAAATCTCCTGTAACCGGAAAATACTAATAATTCGCAATTTTTTCTAAAAAAAAAACCTTGTTTTTACTACAAAACAAAGTAAATAAAATGGAAAATTGAAAAATGTTCTGAATGTTTTTGCTTTTTTTAATATAATGTACAATAGACCTGGCCGGGTGTCTATACATTTTTAGAACAACTCCTATTATATAATAAACGTTATGTAAGAATAACATTTAGTGCTTGAAGTCGAAAGTTTTCGACCAGTGTGTGTTGCCAGTGACATACGGATGTGACACATGGTAAGTAAGCGTACTAAGGGCCTTCTGTGCAAGTTCGCAGTCAGGGCTAGGGAACGAGCTATGATGGATGTTTCTCTGCGAGATAGAATCAGATATGATGACATCCTTAAGAGACAAAGTGGGCAGGGCATATAGCACGCTGAACAGACGTTATAATTCTAGAATGGCGACCACGTACCGGAAAGCGCAAAGTAGGACGGCCGTCCCACTTGATGGACAGACGTCCTGGTCCGGGTGGCGGGGAGCCGTTGTATGCAGGCTACGCAGAACCGTCCAGCCTTTGTTCAGCAGTGGACATCATAAGCTGGTATGATGATGATGATGTAAGAATACAAGAACTATTGCTAAATAAACACCAATGACTTGTGAGCAAATGTTGGTACTTATTCTTCACACACACATCTACCTCTACCGGATTTTGATCCCAGGACTTCAGGTTTAGTAAGTAATATCATTTGACTATAATCTAATCTGTGGTAATAAGTACTATGGGAGTCGTCACTCGCTCGACTAAACAGGCATTAATAAACTTAAGATGGCAATCAAGTTTTTAAAACTATTCATTACAATTAACAGCAGCAGTAAGCGATTACTTTTGACAGATCGTAATACGTATTGCTTTTGATATATGAGTGACGAGCAAGGTTTCTTGTTAACATGTAACATACTGATTAGACTGAGAAGTGAAAATAAAACGTAACGTCATGTTGGTATAACAATATTTATAATGAATATTTACCAAACCAGGCAGAATTTATAATCGATTGTTTTCTCGTTTAGTAAGGATTTATATTGTCAACGGCAGGGCGGCCACCCCCGGCTGCAACATATTTCACTGCATAAATCATAACTTTATTTCCTCTCGCTCACGGCTGCCAGCGCTGAGAACGAGGTGTCTTTGAAATGGCTTTAAGAGTCCCGCTTCACCACAACAAAGGACCCAAATTCAATTAGGTGTAGATGGTAGCATACAGACGTTAATATTATTTCTAAATATGCAATTTAATGAGATGAAAGTTGTCGGCGTCTCGACGGTGTACATTTCCGTGAAATGTTAATGCTTTTACTTGCCTTTGACTTGATGAAATAAGCCAGACAAACTATTGTGAGATGGGTTCTCTTTTGATTGTATTACGTTCATTGAAATACGTATGTTAAATTATATAACTGTACCTTACTGATATTCGTGATATATTTTTTAGGTATTTACTCTACACACAATATTGTGTGAATTTTGTGTCCCATTCGATCTACAAGTAAGATGAGTTGGAAAGAATATACGATAGGGCCAGGCAGTTTTAAATATTTTACTTTCTAATTACTAATTTTTAGAATACTTTCTATAAGTAGAGTAGTAGGTATTAGTAGTCCGTAAAAACATCAAGCAAACGGATATTGATGACTTATATATTTTGCTTCATCATTTAACCATGCGAAATGAAACGAAGTTTTAGAGAGTTTTGTAGGTGGAACTTGTAAACTATGCGTGTTCCGAATTTGAGAAAGATAATTATTGTGTTGTGGCTATGAAAATAAGTAGAAAATATTCTGCATACAGGTTCAAATTTTATGAAATAGTTTTAGTAAAATCAGGAGAGTGTATAAAGCAATTTGCACATTGTCTGCATCGTACAGAATACAGTTTGAGTACCGCTACCACACCACAATTGCTTGCATACACTGCAGCTAGCAGTGTGGCCATATTTTTGCGGCGCGCTCGCGCTCGTATGATAGAGATGGCTAGTGAAGAGAACTTTTTAATTAAATTTTAATATTCATTAAATTTCACCAAACTAAAAAGTTATAAATTTTAAAAACTTTACTGAAGTTACGTTGTTTTTTCCTTTATAATTTGTGGAAGATGTTGTTAGAGGGTGGTGACAACAATACGACGATAAATTAAAACATGGGCTATATTAGGCATGGGCATGGGTTTGGGCATGGGCATGTATGCTCATTGTATCTAGTGTCAACATCTGTATTTACCATGTTTTAAGCAGAATAAATGATTATGATTATGATTATGATGATTAGTTCATAAAAATGTTTTGCAACTTTCAAATTCATCTTATTCAATTGCTAATTTGATGATGATGGTGATTATGACATTTCTATGAAATAATATGACATTGGATACATTATTTTTATAAAAATGTCATAACATTATCAATTGAATAAGATGTATTTGAAAGGTGCAAAACATTTCTATAAACTAATATAGCCCATGTTATAATTGATTGTGGCATTGTCGTCGCTTCTCTGTATACATTATACATATAATTTTTTTTTACCAACATGTTTTCTAAAGATCTATTATCAAAACAGTTTTCAATCAATGAGTCCCACGTGGTGATTCAAATGTTTTACCTTGAAAATTCCTATGTTTTTGCTGATATTGTTTCTTTAACATTAGTTACAAATATCTTTATTGAATCTACAATTAACTCACTTTTCGAATTAATATACCAACTATCGCTCTTTTCAACTTAAGATCAACATTTCATTTTTTGTGTCATCAAAACCAATAACCGATTCTACTCTTTTTTACGAAATTCAATCAGATAAATGGTAACTTACGAACCTAAAATTATACCCCAACACTATTGCCCGAATAATGAGTGTTGTCCGCTTCACACAGTTCGTAGAGTATCAGATCCATATTTTTTACGTTTATGGTGCTGGTTACGCGTTTAACACATCCTAGTGACATTTTGAGCTAACAATCAGACAAAAGATTACGATTTTTAACTACTATTCAGTGATAAACTTATATATTATTGTACAATTACAAGCACTTCTGACAAAACGGAGTGATACGGAATTTGCAAAGTATTATCGGATATTAAATATGCATCATTGGATGAAGTATTTATAACAATTGAATGAAATAAATTATAATCAAAATCAAAATCAAGTAGGCTCCTAAGAAGCTCTTTCGAATCGTCAAAAATCACAAAATATGTATATCTAATTATAAATGGTCTCACAATGTCATATTGTCTATCTGTCTGTCATGTCTGAATTTACACCGGTTCCAAAAGTGAACTATAATGAGGTAAGTATATCTACCGCAAAATATATTGGGAAGTTCCTGAATTATGCTGGCGCCAATTCCCGAGAAGTACTTACCTATCTAGTTTTCACAGTGATACTTACAGTCTAAAGTAGGTCCTGAGAAATCTTTGATAATTTCTAAGTTACATTAATTTTTCACTTGAGGTTTCCACAGCGAAAAGTTTTAAGCGTTTTGTTGTATCGGAAGATAAATAGGTATATGTGATCCCATCAAAAACATTAAACAACACAAGCTCTTAATGATGCTTACTTTAGGCTAGAGATTAGGTGTGAATGTATGATTATTATTATTAAATGTAAAAATTTGCAAATCTCGCAACTCAGTTTTTATATAAGTTTTATGACCGTATCAATATTAGATACTTATTTTTTTTTATCTATCTAAATTACTTGGCCATCGCACGGCCTCGGCCTAATTAATCGTCAACCATTTAAATAATCCTAATAGAATATAGTGCTAACCCTAATCACATGCAGTGTGAGCTATACAACAAGCACTCACAAGCGTTGTGTGCGATTGCCAAGTCATTCTATATGTATGAAAAAATATATTTAATATTGATATGATCACTTTTGAAGTAGACAACACTGAAAAAAACATTTAGCCAAACTACTACGGTTACATTTGCTATAACCAAAATTCAGTCACGTGTAATTACAGTTTATTGGATTTAACATAACGGCGCATCTTTACGCAACTTTATTTCTTGGTTAGGTTACCCTAGTTATACAGGGCGTATTTGTTTGATAATTTCATGACATTTGTATGAAATAATATAACATTGGCAGCATTATTTCATAGAAATGTCATGAAATTATCAAACGAATAAGATGTTTTTGAAAGCGGCAAACCATTTCTATGAACTAATATAGCCCATGTTTTAATTTATTGTCGTATTGACGGAACCACTCTGTATAGTCACTTTTTTGGGATGCAGATAGTCGAAAGTTCGCTGTCCCTTTTTTAAGTGAAGTCGGTGGAAATCGAGGTCTATGGACATCCCCCCGGGACTGACTAAAATAACCGACTTAGTTTAACATTACTTTTCAAAACTTTTTTGTAGTTTATAAACTGGGCTGCGAGACTTACAACTTACAACAACAAGAGATTCCATGTAAACATGTCATTTTTTTTATGGAATCTCATCTTTTTTTGTTGGTAGTCTTTCTTTTTCTCTTACGGAAACCTACTACTTTTACGTCAGCTGCCACTTTTCCCTGTCTTTGTGGGCTTTTTTGCGAGGCGCTGTATAAAAATTATTATAAATTGTGAAATGAATTGAATACTTAGGTATAAAGACTCAACCTACTTAAGTTTAATAAACTCAGTATTATGTTTTTTAAGCTTATCTAGGTTGAGTCTGATACCTATATATTAAACTAAAACTTATATCTATACTCATATTTATATTTACATCGTACTTACCTTTAGAAAAGTATAACTTTGTAATCGTATGTATTTTTATGTATATGATTACAAACTTACATAAGCAGTTTGTATATCTCTGAAAGGTGACTGAAATCACAATACTTTAAGGTTATTTATGTATTGATGTTTGATAGGCTAAAAACTAATTATGATAAAAAATTGAAGCTGTTGGGTCCGCTAAAAGTAGGGTAACTTAGTCGTTTTACCGGCCACCTCTGGTTTTCAGCCATTATGTAATTACGTTCTGTTAATAAGAAACGTTTATTCCACTCATTTCAAAAATCGATGTCTCCTGAAAATTTCAAATATGCCTACCCCACGTCTTCCAAAATTAGTAGCAGGATAACGATTGAAATTGATCGTCAAAATGACTTCGAACATCAAGCAGTGCAAGTGTGTGTCAAACACACGCTTGCAGTTCTTATTGTTCGAAGTCAATTTAATAGCAAAAAAAAGTGTGCCCAAATTTTTGCAACGTAAGCTACAACGTTGTATAACGTTTGTTATATAAGATGTTGTCTATTCTGTAAATGAGTTGAATTTGTGTTATTTTGCTTGAAATTGATAAATCATTTATTATATGAACTGCAACTTCTCAGAAAATCAAAAACTTAGCAATCTACGAGGGCGACACTGAAAGTTTATAGAACTGGTTACTTGTGAACAATACAATAAAAAAAATAGTTTCAGTTTTGAACATAGAACTCTGCCAATATTATTGAGTAGGTATGTATTCCATTCATTTGTCATTTGTTTTACGATTTGGCGGCAAATTGAAAATTGTAGAGTCACGCCAGCATAAAAGACGATTTTGTAGCACGAAGACATGGCCAAGATTACATAGCGACTTTGCCTAGGTATCAATTTTCATTTACACTAATGTTTAGTATCGTTTTAGTTTTTGCTGATTACAATAAAATAAAAATAAATCCCAAAGAACTTTACAGAAAGACATAGCAAACGAAACCAGTTTTATTAACGCATGATGATCAAAACCACCTAGCAAAGTGTACAATATTATACTTTGCTATTAAAATGAATGTTCGACACTTCGATTATTATAAATGCCATTTTTCGTAACAAGTTTACCATAATTGCAAAATTAAAAATTTTAAGTAACCCCCGGCGTCATTAATCATCTATCTAACATCATCTCATTCAGACTATTCATAAGAGCCCAAACACGCTATATCTGCTGTAAGTTTCCGAAGAATTAAGCATTTCGCAGACTTTTTGATAGTATAGGATCAGCTCAAAGTTAATATGTCACGAGAATGTCATCGAAGTGACAGTACACAAAATTTGAAGTTAATCGGATCTGTAAAACTTAGTAAAATCCTAATATCATGTAGAAAATGAGCTGATAGTCATCAAACGCCTGAACTGATCTTCATAAATTATAGCTAAGAACCATCGTAGTCACATCAGCTTTCAAACAAAAAAAAACGAATCAAAATCGGTCCATTCGTTTAGGCGCTACGATGCCACAGACAGACACACAGATACACAGACAGACACGTCAAACTTATAACACCTCTCTTTTTTCGTCGGGGGTTAAAAATATGGACGCCCTTGTTTTACTTGATATAATCCTAAAACAAACAATAATAAGATAGTAAAAATTGAGAAATCGATTGAGAGGCTGCAATAATGACAGCTAACAGCTAATGTCACTTATCAGTCAAATAAGTTCCATTCCGGTATTTTTTCTAATAAAATATAATTAAATGATATTTCAAAAATAATATTCTTCAATAATAATATAATAGTTACACATTTGGAGATTTTAAAACAGTACTCTTATTTTGTTATATTATTACGTATTAAGTGTTTTGCTAAAGTTATTGTATTTTTAAGTCGTCTGTGGGGTAAGGAACATCAAATGTAAAAGTATAACTGGAAGTTTGCATTAAGGACTATTAATTGAACTTAAATAACTGTGAAGTTCTACAGGAGTAATAAATATACGATAATTCATTATTTTATTTTTATAATTTGATACCTTAGTGGTGTTCTTTTTAATGCTGGAAAGTTACCTAGGCAGAAATTAGCCATGTACTTTAAATTTTCGTGCCATTTTTTTATGACTTTCGATGTTATACTTTCACTCACAGCATTCTTTGATAGTTTGTATGTTACAACATTTGGTTTATTAACAATTCAACCTGATTGGTATCGGTATACAGGCAATTTTTCGATAAGCTAAGTTTTGACGTAAGAATTTTTGAGAATGCAATGGATAGAGGGCTGGAATATGCAACACTTGTAAAATGTTGGCCCCATTTGTGACTGCAATCTGCATTTCATAACTTATTGGATATTACACAAGCGAAAATGAATATTGTAGTAATTTTTCCCATAAAATCCTAAATGAAAAATATCGTAACCAAAATTTACCATATTTATTGGTACATTAAAATACACAGTAAATAAAATTCGCATGGGTATAAGGTAAATACATTACAGAACCAAATATTGTAGAATACAAAGTAATATAGAATGATGTGAGTGAAAGTTCAAAGAGAGACCCCAGGTGAGTAAATGGCCTACCATTTGACAAGCCACATACACCTAGGATACACCTTGGGTTCCAAATAACTACTTACTGCACCCTGCTTCACTGCTTTTTGGTAAATTTGTACTATCTACAAGACTTATGGCTATCGTGCCATGAATGTAATACCTACTATTTCAAATTTACAGAAGCAGGATGGCAAATAATGGACCAGACCACGCATTATGTATGGTTTTCCTCAAGATAAGGGCCGTACTAAGCACGTAATAGCTTGTTCATTTTATGGGAAATACTTTTTTGAAGCTTAATACAACTACAAAGAAAACTTCTAAGACATATTGTAAGGAAAACAATAAAGTTCACATAATACATAAATTAATATCTAGGTTGTAATAAACGCTTGCTCATTTGAGATCGTTTTAGCATTATTTCCTGCCAATTAGCGTCATGAAAATAGACGTGGACCAAACAAAGGCAGGGGCGGCTCATGAATTTATTGTTGGGTTACTGCCTTAAGTTACTTAAGTGTACGCGGGACGGCATTATTCACGTGCGCAGAATGCAGCTTCCTGCGACAATTTATCATGAATCTTTAATTAAACTTTAGCAGTGACTGTTCGCGGTGCTCATTGTGTCTAGCAATAAGTGCCTTTAATCGATTGTTTACTGTACCTCGGGGATACGCTCGCGGGTGCCTGATACAAAGATGCATGAGTAGATACCCCTGTTGGCTTTTATTAAAAATTCAGTTGGATGGGGATTAAAATTGGAAATAAATAAGAACCAAAACGTAAACGAGTAAAAAACTTAATTAAATATTTATTTTACTGTGGGTAACCTCTACATATTAAACGGTCACTTTATTTTAATTCGGATTTACTAGGCATAATATTACAATAACGATCAACATATTAAATCTTAATGGTGGATTTACATTATTTATTCTGTTTACGGAAATATACTTTAAAAGCAAATTAAATAGGGAATATGCATAAAATTTAAATTTGTCTCAAATATTTTTTTCTAAATTCTATAAAAGTTATTTTTTTTATTTAGTTTTTATTTAAACCTAGAAAATATTATAAAGAAAGTGAAAAATAAGGGAGGGAAATTCAAATTTACAAAACGCGTCACTATTGGTCGAAACAAAATGTGACGTCATTGGTCACGTCTTTGGATTTATTGGCGTCGATATTCATACTGTGTTAATAGTTTTAGTGAGAAAAACTGTTTAAAACTGTATTTCTGTGTGATTATTTGTGAATATATATTTGTAGTCAATCTAGGACGATGCCAGAAACTGGTTTTGTCAAAGCGCAATTGGATAATCTGCCGAAAATAGATGCATTTATGATGTCATCATATTTTGCATCAAATCTCGATTTTACGAGCGCAGAGATCAAAGGAGTGAAAGCTGCAAGGTAATTTTTATGTTACATGGTATATTTTAGTCCATAACATAGATTTTTATTCATAAATGTTTATAATAATACTTACACCAAAACATAAACATTTGTCATTAAAATTGTTCCTAAACTCCTAATTTACGCCTATATCATTATAATTTACACGTAATATGTTATTGAAGCTCACTCAAGAATGATATGTTTATATACTTTTTGTAAATATTAGATAAATGAAAATTTTCTTTCAGTAATTAAGTGCTTGCTTGTTTCAGATCTGAACGGGTTCAGTTTTTGACACAGAAATATATGGCGTTTGAACTGCTCAAATTTAATCAATGTTTTAAATTTCACTTTGCAAAATTATTTGACTATTTTGAAGCCTATTTTGATTTTTTTCTATGTTATAAAGATGTAAATGACTAATTTAAGAAATTTAAAAAAAAACATGCATATTCCCTATTATGAAAGTCTTCAAAGTTATTCCGAGTTCGTTTATAATAAAATTAAGTAGGTACTTGTGTCAGTTTGTCGGTATAGTATTCAATCAAAAAGTTCTCCTGTGGTTTATCTTACGAGGAATGAGTAGGTATTCATAGTCAAATAGAAAATATAGTTTTAGATAAGATTACTAGGTGCTAGGTCCTTTGGTAGGGTCGTCTGGTGGTACATACACCACCGCCTTTTTTACACAAATGGTGGTACAAACAGTTCGCTGTGTTTCTGATCGAAGGGAAAGGTGGCCAGTGTAATTACTGGGCATGGATGACATTTTATCTTAGGCCTCAAGATGACAACGCACCTGCAATATCAAGTGGGCCGTCAGCTTGTTTGTGATTTAGTTGTATATTTTTTTTAAAAAGAATATCAAGTTTAATCAGTTTTTTGCTTGTATCATTAATTTTTATTCTGTTTAAAATCTTTAAAGTAATTTAAGCTCATTAAAAATAATATAACGGATGAGAAATGTGTTCAATGTGATGGTATATAAATAAAAATGTCACAATAATACGCGCAATAGTTTATGTACTTACAACATTCTCTATACATTATATTTACAGTAACAACAATCATTTAGGTTATCTGATATACATTCATTTACCTAACACGTGTAACAATAATTCTATACATTCACGCCCTATACCACTATATTACATATCGGTATAAAG
The DNA here is from genome assembly GCA_947347705.1 of Nymphula nitidulata. NCBI lineage: Eukaryota > Metazoa > Arthropoda > Insecta > Lepidoptera > Crambidae > Nymphula > Nymphula nitidulata. The sequence goes on from OX374623.1 coordinate 10,114,811, forward strand.
TTCTAATTGTTAAGTATTTATTGCAAGACATCTTATCAAACTTTACTGATCCCTAAAATATGTTTAAAACGTGAACCGAACATTTTTCACAAACTTTTGCAATCATTAAAATATATGAAACCATTGTTTCACAATGACACCCTATATAAAATGTTAAAATAAAAATAACACCGGGGAAATTCCGAAGGTTGTTAGTAAATCTCTTGAAACAACAATATAAATTTATTCTTTTACTTATATTGTAACTGAAATAGTTCGAAGAACAAAAAAACTCAAAGCGTGAAAAAACAACTTACTGTGCGTTGTGATCACTGTAATGATTTACACCGTGTGAGCAAAATTTGTTCCGTGGTTATAATAAAACGCCTAAAGCGCGTTGCGGTAACTTAAAAATCGTGTCAAGAATTTCTTGCTGTTTTAACTTAACGAATTGTGGTAATTTAAAAAACCACAACGCGTTCACTAATGTGATATATGAGTCACAGGTACTTCGTGATACGGGTCTCACTTTACGTCAAGTGTAACAGTTTCACTAGGAAGGTCGCCTCTATTACGAACGCAGTAAGGGAATTATTGCAGTTAGGACAGTCTCAAGGTCTGTTACGCTTGATGTGCTATCGACTGTACATAAGATAATTATAAAAATGTAATATTACAATCAATATGCACAAAAGACCTGCTTCTTTGTAACGAAATTTCTTCCAGTAGACCAGCAAAAAGAGAAATAGAAACGTAAGAAAGGCAGATTGTGTGTACGCGATATAAGGTTACACAAATAAATAAAAATAAAGATAGAAAATATATTATATACAGACTACATGCAGAGAAAATAGAAATATTATTATCCGAGATTTTTAATATACTTGAAATGATAAGCTTAAAACTAAGTTTATAGATGAATCATTATACGAACCCTATTATTTCAAGTACCTAAAATTAAAAATAGCGTAACAAATAAGTATCCTGCTAGAAAAGGAGTTTGTTTATGTTCTAAGATAAAGACAATTGTTTAACTATATTATGAAAATCTGCTACTAAAGTTGAAAACCACTGTATGGCATAGGCTTTGACATAGGGTAAGCGAGGTGAAAATACATAGTGTGGCCAAATAATAGCTCTCAGTTGCGACCGGCACGGACGCCATGCCAGTGCAATCAAAACAATACCCGATAAAAAAGAGGTTTCACGGTTTTATTTAAGGTTTGATACCAGTTCCTTACCTTTATTTATTTTGTGCACATTATTCGATTTAGTGTTTATTATAGTCTTATTTATGGTTGTTAATGTACATCGATTCACATTTTGATTAGGTTCTAATCAGTATTGTCACTTTGGCGAAAACAGATATGGGCAAAGTATGGGTAGGTGTATTCATTTGCCTGCCCAATAATTGAAGTACTTCGTTTTTAACAGCATTAAAAATAGTACGCATATTTATATAAAGGTACTTACATATTATTTACATGCTTACAGATATCTCGTAAAGTTTACGATAAAAAACCACATTAAGTTCTTGTATTTTAAACATCTTCCAAAAATGGATCCAAGCCGAATTGTAAACTTCAGTTCAAACGCAGTTATCGAATTTTAAAAACCTGTATTCTAGCCTTAAGATTTAAATGTTTTTGGCAAAGAAGATTACGCTCCTTCAAATAAGACCGTCCTACCTTTTAATAACGCGCCGAATAACATGAAATCTTTGACACTAAATTCGTTTGTCATATTTTTGAGCTAATCACAACACGTTTATGGCGTTTGTCTATTTGTGCTTAATCAAATAAATTTCGCGTTGTGGATAATCATTCATAAAGACCACAACGCAACCACCACAACAGTAATTTTTTCGCCCAATAAGTGTTTTAGGAACTAATTAAGAATCATGCACATTGTTATTTTGAATAACACAGTTTTTAGTTTAATATATTTACACCGTGTTTCGAATCGCATACCTTAAAAATTATTACAACTATAATAGTAGAAGGAAGAAAGAGCAACGTAATTTTATTTCGTTTTTATGAAACCTTTAAACTATAAATTACTGCCAAACGTTATTTTCTAAACGTGTTTCAAAAGGCACTGATGATTATTATTTAAAGTAGTTCATACAATTTGATACGTTTTTATCGTTGTGATTTTCTTTTGACAACTAAACTTGCCTTAAATGATAATAAAAATTTCAGTGCATTAATTTCGTAAAATTACAATTCGTCTAAAATTAGGAACATTATATGGGCCTCTTTTAAACAAATCTTAAATTGTTTTTTTTTAAATATTAGACATATTTAAAGTATCCAAGACATAACAGTTTATTCTAATAAATAATATTAGGGAACATCATCGGCAAATTAGACTTTCTTCTCTCGCGGCGCATGCGCCGTGGGGTGGCGCTAGGAACAGCTTGCCGTTGGCGCACGCGCATAGCTGGTAGATGTTTTGGTGATGCGGGTCGTGGGAATGTGGCGCAGACGGCGGTAAAGGTAAAGCTGACTTTAACTTAGGCATGTATATACTGGGGGCGTCTAGCCGTATCTGCAAAAAGTTAGCAATCTTTAAAAATTTAAAAAGTCTATCTCTACTCTAACCCTTTTTGGAATAGTTTTTTGCAAGACGGAGTTGCAAAGACTTCATATTTAATACCTGCGGTATTTTGAGAATTGAGAAATATACATGATTTTCGGAACGTTCTAAGTACGAGTAGGTATGATCAAGGTTTTAATAAGTCACCCGTAATAAATTTTATATACCAACGAACACTGGGTAAAGTACCTAATTGAAAATCAATCATATTATATTCTAAAACTTATTTGAATACCAAATAATTAGTGTTAAATTTATAATCCGGGTTTGTGTGGTTTTTTTTCAAGACCTAAAGAAAAGAGGAAGGTGATATTTATTAAATCTACTTGATTTATGTCACAGTTGATTTTAATAAAAAATGTAAACAAAGACACATTGATTTGAATTGATTTTCGACATATTCTGTAACTTAAAATGTAGTAACTGCGACTATAACGTGGAAAAGAGAAATTGAAATGATAATTTTTCTTAATCATAACGATTAATTATTAAATAAGTAAAAATACCTACATTTAAAATGTAGGTACAATCACCAAAGCCAAAATAAACTGTAATGTTTCAATTACTAACATTGGGCCTAATTCTGGGAACACACTTTAATTCTAAATTTAAGTACAGTGTATCTCTTTTTCGCAATAAGTAATAGGAAAAAGATAGCAAGAATCTGTTTAGAGCTGTCACTTAAATTTAAATAGATTTCAAAGAAACCATAGACAATTTTAGACGGCATGTACGGAGGTGCCTCCTAAACACTGCATTTTATCACGTTCAATAAGGTCGAAAATTGAACGCACGTTTCTAAATGTCAAATTATATGACAGTCATCCTTTTCGTATTTCTTTTGATAGAAAGAAATGTACTGAACTTAAATTTAGACTTAGCATGTGTTCACAATTGTAAATTTTGAAGTAATATTGTGATAAATTCAATTATAGGTAACTAAATAAAATAATTTAAATCGAACGATTTGGTTCTGGACCGTCTGTCTCTGTAAGGAAGCAATAAAGCTGGTATGAATAAGCGATGTTGGAAGACATATTAATTTGCTTATTTATAAGAATGAAGAAATGTTCTCATTTAAGGTATTTTGTCCTTTGACATACTACTTTTTTGCATTCTGTTATATTATATATACTGTACTGACCGATCCGGCGACCGACTTGAGGCGGAAGGTAGTGAGACAACTCGCACTGATGTCGCCGGCGCGAGACTCCATTGCTATGCTTTGTGCGGCGTGCATCTCCAACGACCGCGTCGGAGACTCTAATCTGCATAACCAAGTTAAGTAATTGTCAAGTACATATTACGATATTTTTTTTACATAACATTGCAGTGATTGACTTAACTGCATGAATGCATGCTGACAAGCATTTTGCTATGTTTTGGGGAGAAGAGTAAAGTAGCCAGTGTAATTACATAGCATGGGAGGCATTATTATGTCTTCTCTCCATAATGGAATCGCAATATCAAGTAATTTCCTGGATATTGTAGGTATCTATAGACAAAGATTATCCGGTGGATCATCTGCTTGCTTGATATTCTTTAATTTTGGTTTTGCTAGTTTTTGTTTGATAAACAAATATATTGTAGGTATAAGCAAAATTTAATGAAAACCATCAGTTAGCACTATGTAGTGATTAAACTTTTATTCTGCTGGTTTTTCTGGCGTTTCGTGAAGCTTTTGAGACCATCTTCTGGTAGGAAAAAGAATCTGCTAAATCACAAAATTTTGTTATAGTTTTGTATGAAACAGCTGATATTGTGTTTACGATTTCAGAGTTAAAGATATTTGATCATTCCAATCTAAATTTGACACGATGTTTGAGACCATGATGGTCTCAAACATCGTGTCAAATATAGATTTCCAATTAAACCATAATATAATAAAAATATAAACACAAATAACTGATCTATACCTTAACTAGCCCAATTTTGATAAGACCGTGACACTAAAAGATTTACTTACACTAGCTGCTTTGAGGGTGGCGCCCTGACGAGCGGCGTTTGCACCGCAGTGTGGAGGTTGACCCCGGCAGGGCTGGTCACTGTGAGCGTGTCAGCACCAACAGTCACCGAGTCCTGCCCTGCACCCAGCAGAAGAGCGCCCCTGGCATCCCGCACTTCCAGACGTGCTACATTTACTTCTAGACGATCATGACCTATATAAAATAATTACTTTTAATAAAAATTTAATATACAGATTAGTACCGTCAATACGACAATAAATTTAAACATGGGCTACATTAGTTCATAGAAATGGTTTGCCACTTTCAAAAACATCTGATTCATTTAATCATTTAGTGACATTTTTATGAAATAATGCAGCTAATGTTATATTCTTTCGTACAAATGTCATGAAATTATCAAATAAATAATGTGTTTTAGAAAGTGGCAAACCATTTCTAGGAACTAATAAAATTTATGTTTCAATTTATTGTCGTATTGACGGCACCACCTATATAAACTGAATTAGTAAATTAATAGAATACCTAAATTGTAAGCTTATTGTAATCATGTATGGCTACATTATAATTATGAATTGCAAAGTTTTGGAAACACATCAAAAAGAAATGTTCCAAAAATGTATGAAGGCCGGGCCAAGTCTATGCACACTTTAAATAGGCAAAAACAAATAGGCAGGACAGTTTTTCTTTTTATTTGCTTTATTTTGTGGTACAATTTTCGTGGTGCAAAAATATGAAAAATTTAAACCATTTCACTGCACCAATCAACACGACCGACGGGGTTAGTTGACCTCGGTCAAATTATGAGGTATCCACCGAGCACAAAGCTTCCCGACCGCTAACTGTTCATTGAGTATTTTGTGCACTTGACTCGTACCGATGCATAAGCTTGCCCAAATTTGCTGTTAGGTCACTCTTTTGTCAGTCTCTATCAATGCACAATACTGATGTTGTCTTCAGTCGTCACAGGAGAAGGCCGTCCCTCACGCAGATCCGATGATCTGCATTGATTAATGAGTTTAATCGTAGTCGTGCTAATCTTACCGATGTAAAATTAGTGCGACCACGTTTGAACTCCTTAAAGGTCCATTCACACATATCAGTGAAGCCACAGTTTCGACACAGTACCGGCACAGTAGTATCAGTGCTACAGTGTTGCGTCAGTGATTCAATTCACACATGTCAGTGCCTGCTCAGTTCACGGACCTTCAGTGAAATAGTGTCTGTCGTCAATCGTGATTGCTGCTATGGCTCTGTTCAATACAACGGAGCTAGCAATAATAGCTATTGCTTTAGAGACGAAGAAAAAGAGCAGCATCAAGGAAAAAAGAGAAAATGGATGCATGAATTGTGGCAATAAAGGGAGACAGGAGGGGAATTCATGACAATATACAAAGAATTAGTTAAAGATGAAAGGAAATATTTCGAATTTTGTTTTTTTTATGCCCCAGCGTTAGCGGCGTCCGTGATCTGTCCGTGATCCGACAAAAAATATCGTTGTCAACGATCACTTCCGTGCTTGCCGGTGCCAAAGAGCTACGGCCGGTGCCGGCACGGACACTGAGAGCACTGTGGCGTGACTGACACTGACAACTGGGGATACGGTCATAGATAACTTTTTTTTATTTTTTTTATTTACGGAAACAAAGAGTCACACATAAAACAGTTTCACACTTCATGATTATATAATAGACTTATAGTTTCACTTATTGTTTAAATTAACCAATATTGACTTATTAAATAGTAAAAGAACCTTACATATATAAACTATGTATAATGTATGAAATAATATTTCGCACTGTGCCGGTACTGTCACGGAACTGTGACAGAACTGTGGCTTCACTGATATGTGTGAATAGACCTTAAACCAGTTATAAATAGTGCACGAGACGGGGCTTTATCATGTAAAGATAATCGAAGTCTATCAGAAATGACATCGAAAGTCATAAAAAATCATTGCACGAAAATATTTAACGCATCATTTTTAAATTTGCCGCCAAATCGTGAAAAAAAAGACAAATGAATGTAATACATACTACATTATATATAATATTCATCAGTCAGAGTCATTTTGAACTTTGTAGCTTCAAACTTTACATGAAAACGAATTATTAGTATTTTTCCAAGATTCAGCCGATTTTTTGAGATAGTGTTACATACAACTGGCCGAATGTGAAACATCTCCTTTATCAAAGAAAATACAACATATTATTTCTTAATGTTAATTATTTTGGTTATAGATAGATCAAGTTTATAGTAATAAGTACCTACTTACCTAAGAATAATCTACTCTGCAGGAGACCGTGGGTGTCCCGAGTGGAAACGCTGAAGTTCCTCGAAGACTCCACGGTGAAAGGTTGGCCTCGGCGAGACTTAATGCTTGATGCGAATAAAGAGTCCAAGACCAGCGCTTGCCCCAGCAACTGAAGGCCGCCGGGTACGATGCGCAGTTGACCCATTCCCTCCTGATTTTAAAATAAGAGAATATAAAAGATAAAATTCCTATTTATAAATATGAAAAGTTGAGTAGTTACTATAATATAGTACAGGTACAAGTTTAGTACAAGTATACAACTCCATCAAAAAGCAATCGGGAAGCCTATTAAACTGCAGGCTGTCATAAACAAAACTCACCGAATTGAAATCCAAGACTTTCAATACCCACAGCGTGAGCGCGAGATTAATGATCATCATAAACATGAGCACCATGACAAGAATGTAAAGGCATTTCTTCCGCCAACCGTAGATACCAACTTTGAATTGGCTATTATAACTGTTTCTGATCGAATCCGCCTTTGTGTCTCGGCCTGCATTGTTGTTCAGGATTGGCTCCGGGGTGATCTTGTCAGCGTATGGTATCCTGAAAGAAATATGATATTTTTAAATAATGCAGTCAATATAACTCCTTCCGGATTTTTACGGGATAGGTAACGGGAGGTGCTACGAGCGTGTATAGCAAAGTGTACCCGTCAAGGATTTTTCAATTGCCATATCCCTCCGGTGGGACATCGCCACTTGAGGTAGACTATACAAGCTCGCACAGGTCCATATAATAATATTCATACGCCTATTATTTAGCCCAAAGTAAACATCTTTAAGAGCTTGTGTCACGGATACTAGAATAACGGAGAAATATTGATTATAGGTAAATACGTGTATAAATATTAGACATTTACCTACTAAATAAATGTATAAATATCAATGACTCCTGAAAAAATGCTCGTACTCATCATACAAACATTCAGTAATCAGTAACATTTGCACCGGGATTCGAACCCGGGACACCCGACCCAGTAGCCTGTATAGCAAGGGGTACAGACTACTCGGCCAGACGCATACAATTTCAACTCAAATAAAATCAACAGTTTTCGTTTCGAACTTCAGAAATCAATATGAAAAAGTACTGTTCTATAACATAAAGCAGTGCAGTGCCAAAGAAGAATTTGTCACGATCTTGAGATCGAAGCCGTGAGAATGGCGCTGTTTCAAACACATTTCACTTGCATAAATCATAACTTTATTTCCTGTTCCAGATCGCCGCCGCGTCTGCCGCAAATCGCGCCAGACCGTGCGCTGGGATCGTAGCAGTGTGTCCTTAAAACTTAAATCTATGCAACCCAGCTTATCGATACCCATGTTTAGTGGTAGACACAATATGAATCTAAAATTTTGACAAAAAAAAATTTTTTTCTTTGTACTTTTTTATACCACGACATCAATGAAATGAATAGAAAATCTCTTTATTCAATTAGGCCCTAAGAAACTCTTTCGAATCGTCATAAATTGTTTACGTATGTTGATCACAAAAAATGTGTTAACTAACAGTGTCGTCATGTCATATCAAACTAAGAATCACATTTATTGTATGTTTAAAACTAATTTAATTTGATAATTACCCCGTAAACATTGGCTGCAAACACGCGTTTTAAACGTTGTAACTTTTAATTTAAAAGAATAATAACTTGTGTTTTAGCTATAGTTCTTATTATAGAGACAGTAAATGATATCACACTTGAGGAAAAAATGTATAATATTTAAACTGCTAAAAATAAAATATATTCTTATTAATTTCATAGTAAGGTTTAGGTTTATTATACCTTATTGTATGTTTTATTTTAAAGTAATGCTTGTGTTTTAGCTATAGTTTTTATCATAGAGACAGTAAATTATAGAGACACTTAACTTGATGAAAAAATGTATTTTATTGAAACTGCTAATAACAAAATATATTCTTATTAATTGTAAAGGTGTATTATGGTTTTGGTCTATTATACCGTACTGACTTGAAAGTTTAAAAACGTATAACAAGTTTTTCTTTTTAATCAAAATACAGTCTTGTTTCGTATCACAACCACGTAATTGAAATTGAAATAGGACCTATTTGTAAGTGACATTATTTTAATACTGTATAGGACACAAACAACCATAATTATTAAATTACCGTACAAAGGAAAACTGTATTGGCGATTACAGTTTTCCTACGATAATATTCGTTAGCGATTGGGAGAGAGAGAAACTCCTTGTGTAGTAAATATTGTTAAGTACAAAAGTTCCCAGTAGGTATATTTTAGCGGCTATAGCGTAATATTCCATGTTTTTACTCCGAGAATATATGAAAAGCTCTTTTAAAGTCACAAATTCATTTAAAAGCTTTGTTGAACCCGTTTTTATGGGTGTAAAATTATTGTATATCAGGTTATATCTTTTATGTAAACGTATATTTTGGCAGTCGTTAATCCTTAATAGTTTAATCGTATGAACGTAACGAATTAACTCAATAAAGACCCGTGCTGTAAAAAAATATTTCCATTTTCTTATCTGAACTCCATTTGTAGAAAATTAAATAAAAATGTAAGTAATAGATTCTTGTAGATACTTTCAATCACGTTTAGGATTTGTAAAGAACATATCGTTATGACATCTGAAGTATTACAGTATTTACAGTACTAAGAATTTCATTTTATGGATAAAGTTTAACAATTCATTTACATATTTTAAACTAAGTACTAGTTTACAATTGAATCAATATTAAAATAATATAGGAGAGCTGACTTATTCGGTAAGAACCAGATTAATAACTTACTTACCCTAAACAGCATAAATGTTTCTCGGAGACATGTACAAAGGCACCCTATCCTGTATTTGTGAAACTGGCCACCGTCAGCGAGGGCTATAAATTTAGTGGGATCCGTGCGCGACAGGGCATTGCACACTGAAAAATCCTAGTGGGCATCCTTGCTGTGGTTAAAGGATACGCGCACACTTGCATTTTACGTGGTCTTGTGAAGGAGACATGTATCATCATACATTATCAAGCTGCACTTTGGTATACTCGGGATGTGCATTAGTTAGGTATCCTTTGCATACTTTTATATTTTTGTGTTGGTAGTTACGTGAGCACTTCAGGATGATTTTGTGTATCTTGCAAACATATAGGCTTACCTAAAATCTGGCGCGGGTTTTCTGTGTTTACTTACATTTGTAGCTAAAAAAAATGGAATTAATAAAAAAAATCTACAAATGTCCCGTAGACCGCTCTTCAAAGTATGACTTGAATGTTTTTTTTCAAGGTGCCACGAACGTGGCCGACTAGTTTTGATAAATATAATTAAGAACGGGGAATTAAAATATGTACTGTTATCATTTAGATTTAAAAGATATTCAACTAAATTGTGTGTCAATAAAATGAGTATGAATGGAAATAATGATACGGAGATTACAATATACAGAAATAAAATTTTATTTGTAGAATATTTTCTGGAATTGATAAACATCGTGAGACAATGTCAATACGTGAGTTTTCATTGTTTTTTTCAAAATCTATTAAATTTATTAAATAATTATTCCAATTTCATCATCATCATCATAACCACTAGACTATACACGGTACCACTGCTGGGCACAGGTCTTCTTAAATGGGGAAACACTTTTTTTTTTATACAACTAAGTAGATGACAAACAAGCTGACGGCCCACCTGATGGTAAGCGGTAACCGCCGTCTATAGACACCTGCAACAGGCAAAATCACTTGATATTGCAGGTGCGTTGTCATTCTGAGGCCTAAGATGAAATGCCGTCCCAGTAATTATACTGGCTACCTTTCCCTTCAATACGAAACACAGCGAACTGTTTCACGGCTGAAATAAGAAATTCGTTGGTACCTACCCAGACGACCCTACATACGGGCCTACCAAACATGAGGAGCTTGAGCCATAACCACCATGGTGGCTATTCTACTTTACTTTCAATTCATTGCATAAATTAGATTTATATCTTATCGTAATAAACTTTATCTTTGACTTTTAGCTTGCGAATAACTGTGTCTGTTCAGATTTTGTTTTCCATTTGAAATGCCACTTAAAATGCAAACTTAGAGAGAGCCGCGCGTCGCAGTGAGTGTCGCACGCAGGATTTACTCTAATCCCGATACAATAAGAGGGGAGACCCAAAGCCCAATTCTTCGTGCAGTAAACTTAACCCTCTATACTGACACATATTTGTAAGACAAGCAAAATATTTACATCTTATGGCCGATGTTTAAGGTTCTGATATATTTGGTAACTTAATTGCGTACAAGTAATATCATTACGATATTCGATAATGTTTAAAGTCAATAGCATTGAGTATGTAACTAACTACTCCTTAATTAAAGTGAAACAAAAAAACCTATCTCAAACATTTTTGTCTAAGTGAAGGTTGTCCTTTCTATTAAATATAAGTAAATGTGTTGTATACATGTTTTAGGTGTTTACTATCTTAAAGTTCAGCAGTAAGTGTTACCGGTAGCCTAACATATAAATTCATTATTAATATCTAATTCTAGCGTCATATCGATTGAAACCAACAGATATGGTTGAAAGTGATAAAGAAACTTCACAAAAGGCTCATTACAATTGGGATAAAGACGGCAAGCTTTTAAAGCAAGGGAATGTCTGAAATAGGTACGTGGTATAAAAAGAAATATAAAATTGGAGTAAAATCTGTGAGAGGCTTCGTACACTTTATCTCCCGGGCCAGCCGCCCAACACGTTTGGGGGTTTTACGTGGCATTAGAAACCAATTACAGTGGTAATACTTGGCGTCCGCGAGCCTCCTTGTTTAAGGTAAATCGCTGAGCGGCGAAAATTCGATTAAATCGATTATAAACATGTATTGGCTTAAAATATTAGTATTTAGAATGATCAGATAGAGAGAAATGCCAGCAGGTATCCAACCTGTATAATATAAAATAAAACATGTAAGTCGTCTATCTAATATAAGAATACAATTATAACAAGTGCATTATTATTATATTTTACAGATTATTTAAACAAGCAGTTGATGATCTTGTGTTATAGATACAGAAAAATATACATATTTAATTATTTTTAGATTTGACACATTATAATATTTATATGAATTATAAAATAAAGAGTTGTTCACTATTTGTCAAATAATATGAATGTTATAATTCACTTCAATGTCAGAAGCAAAGATAGCATATTTTCAATATTACAATGGTAGGCGATAGCTTTATATACTAACAAGAAAAAACTAGAAGAAATTCATAGGGATCTCCCAAGACCTCAGTAGCACAGTGGCTAGACGAGTCACCTGGATTGTAAAAGGACGCGGGTTCGCATCTCACCCTAGCACAATAATATAAGATAAGTTTCTAAACTAAGTTTGTGATTGAAAAACTATTTTTCAGAAAATTGGACCACGAGACCATGAAGCGGGGTTGTTAGTCCAACTACAAAATTATTGGACCAAGACCCCTAGTGAAGGCCCATTTTTTTATTATTATTTTTTTCTTCACTGGGAATAAATGCATTACGCATGCCCTCCCGTCGGGGGACGGGAGGGGTATGTGGGACTCCCCGGGAGCGGTTCCCGGGTCTACCCACTAAAATAACCCAGTGGCACTCCCTCATCGTCTAATGTGGTGGGGGGACTGGGAAACCGGCAGAGCCTCTACTTCCAGTCCCCCACCGGCGATTGCCCGCCTAGGTGGCGGGCCCTTCACAAGGTGGTACAAGGTAGGGGACCCCTTAGTGGTCCCTTGGTACAAGGTAGGGGAGGCCAGAGGGTGACCGCGAGTGCTCGGCCACCCTCTACAGCGAGGTGATGAGCAGTGCAATGCGGGCTAGGGCGCCCCCGCGCCTGTCTGCCATCACCGTGGGGGGGGAGGAGAGGCGGTTATACGTCCGCCTTCTCCTGCCTCTCCTCCGCCGGCGGTTCGAAGGCCCATAGTCCAACTGGTTGGACAAAGAGCAGTTGAACCACTGCTCCGGAATTAAGTTTCTTATAGGAGCAGCACACAAGTTTAGGGTCATCATCATCACCAGCCTATATACGCACTACTGCTGGGCACAGGCCTTCATACACGGGAAAAATTCAAGAGGACTTCGTGCCATAGCACTCCCACGTTGGCCCAATGCGGGTTGATAGATTAAAGTGGTGGACAGTAACAACCGAGATCAACGGCTTAACGTGCATTCCGAAGCACGGAGAAGGTCGAGAATCGATTATTTTGATCCCATTCCCGGGATCGACCAGGGCGAAAATTGCTTTGTTTTCGTAATCAAAACCATAGAGACCACCGAACTTTTTACGTTAAGAATAAAGTGAAGTTATTAAGAACGTGGGGTAACTCCGTACGAGGTCATTGATAATACTGTATGGAGATCATACTCAGTGCCCAACATTTTTTATAAAAGACGTGGTATTGGTTTTATCTAACTTCGTAAGTTTTTTTATAACATCTAGCTGCACCCGGTGTGCTTTGCAATGCCCGTAAAGAGAAAACTGTCAGGTTTTATAATAATAAAAAAAGTTTTCTTAATTCATTACTTTTGCGAGCGTCTCCGAAACACCCTAACTAAGTTTCATCACAATTTGAGCATTAGTTTTGTAGCGCACAGGGAACAAACATATTTGTAGCGCATACATTAATTTTTATTTATATAGATAATGATAATAATATTCTGATACTTATGAGTATGGGAACTTTTCCAAATTAAGCATCATTAAGAGTTTGTGTTATTGTTAGTGGAAAAATTAAAGATAATACAATGTTTTGAATATGAGAAAAATATACTGGATAAACAAACAAACATCCAACGGGGGATGAACACCCGGGACAGTTCAATAGATAGGTGTACTGACCACACGACCAGCCAGCAGAAATCTCATTATTCTATTCCAACCATTAGTAGCAAGATAAATCGCTATAAATGTTATCCAATACCATATAATCATCAGATAAATGCAATGCAAACGACCTAAGAAATTGTGTTATTATATTAAACACCGCGTGATAAAAGGTATAAATGGGGTGTAATCTAATAAATTCTGGCCGCGGAAGCACAAACGACGTACGAGACGAGCACGTAGCTGCTACGCCACGGCGCCGTAGTCTCGTAGCTCGTAGCGGCCACGCTACAGGAGCCAACATGATTTCTTCATACTTGTATATTTATAAATAAATGAATGATGATAAGAATTCTCTTCTTTTGATGTAAGTTTTTACTTTAAGCGCAAGTGATAGTTTTACTTTAAGCGCCAGTGTAATTACTGGGCATGGACGGCATTTCATCTTAGGCCTCAGGATGACAACGCACCTGCAATAACAAGTGTTTTTCCTTGTTATTGCAGGTGTCTATAGGCGGTGGTAATCGCTTACCACCAGGTGGGCCGTCAGCTTGTTTGTCATTTAGTTGTATAAAATAAAAAATATTGGTGTGAATTTGCACTGATAACTGATATACAAATGTATCTAAAAAACTATAAGTAAGATTTTAGATTTATAAAGTCAATATTTCAATGGAAAACACTTTACCCTGGGAGTTGCAATGTTTTTTTTACTTCTTACTGTCGCTATAGTAATGTCGTAAATAATAGGTTGGGGAAAAAGTTTCTTCGCATTTTTTAAGAATATTCAAAACATCTTTTAATATAGTTTATTTACATTTAACTAAAGTAAGTAGGTACCATTTTGTTCGATAACTTTTCGCCATCTTGTAGGTAGGGACATGATCCCATTGCTATAGAAATTTTGGGGCTTCTGATCAAAATACCGCGACAAGTGGTTTTGGCAGTCCTCTCGTGATGTTAATCTGACACTGCCTAGAGAATTCTGAAGAGAGCAAAACAGGTGGAAATCTGAAGGTGCAAGGTCTGGACTATACGGCGGATGCATTAACACCTCCCAGCCAAACTCTCTTAATTTGTGCTGAGTGGCTAAAGATGTGTTAGGTCTAGCGCTATCATGATGAAAAACCACACCCCTTCTGTTGATTAATTCCGGCCGCTTTCTCTCAACTTCTTGCTTTAATCTCATCAGTTGTTCGCAGTAGACTTCAGATTCGATGGTCCTACCTGGTGGTAACAGCTCATAATGAATAATGCCCTTCCAATCCCACCACACACACCACTGTGGTTTCGCCACAGTCTGTGAAGCCTGACCGGCCTTTGACCACGACCTTTTTCGCACGTTCTTGTCGTACGTGATCCACTTTTCATCACCAGTTATCAGCTTCTTCAAAAATGGTTCGGTTTCATTACGTCGTAATAAAGAATCACAAATGAGTACACGGTTCATTAGGTTTCTTTCAGTGAGCTCGTGGGGTACCCAAATATCGAGCTTTTATGTGTACCCATTTTTTTTAAATGCGCCAAAACTGTGTTGTGGTCAATTCCCAGTTCTTCAGCTACGTCGTAACTACTGATATGCCGATCTTGCTCCAGTTTTTCAAAAATGGCATCAATTTTATCCGTAATGGGGCGACCAGAGCGACGTGCATCTTTGACATCAAAATTTCCGGATTGAAAACGCTTAAACCAAATTTGTGCTACTCTCACAGACACTGTACTAGGTCCATAAACATCGCAAATTTTTTTCGCGGTTTGCGTTGCATTTTTACCTTTTTGTAGTAAAATTTTAAAATGTATCGAATTTCTTCATTAGATTCACTCATCTTGACAGTACGAAAAACAAATGAAAAACACACATTTTCCTAATTGGAATTTGGAATTATCTTTTTCAAAATCTAAACTTTTAATGATACCAAAACCAGCCAGATACAAATAGTACAGCCAAAGAGATTTTATTACAAGTTCATACATACTATAATGCGAAAAGACTTTTTCCCCCACCTAATAATAATTTTATTTATTGACATTCTGTCATTTTGTGTAAAAAGCAATTTCTTTTTAACCGAACCCAAAAAAAGGCGGGGGTTATCAATTCGTCTGTTTTTTTTTAAATTATATATACATCTAATACAAAACACCTACACCTAATACAAAACAGAAATAAATGTGTAATTAGTATGCAAGGGAGGATTTATCACTATTGGTGATCTCTTCCGGCCAACCGGTCCTGATTATGTAAGTTTTGATGTCCATTCAGAATTATCACCAGTGTTTTTGTTTATTTTAAATAATACGTTGAATTTAAACATGTGTCTTTATTTGGAACCAAATGGATTTTCTATAATAAGCACTTCAATAATTTAACTGTGCAAGTCGGTTTATCTTTACTTGTCGAATTGTATGAAACTTGAGCATTGCCTCTGTCAAGATGTATTGAAAATATCGGGAATCAAAACAATCTGATATAACCTAAAACTAAAAGTCAATCTTACGAAAATGAAGCCTATAAACAAACAAAGATTAACAGTTACTTAGCCAAGGACTTAAAAAGGGGTTTTATTTTATTTTCACCATATCAACGTGAAGGAAATCACCCAATACATTGTATAGGTATATCAAAAAATATAAGTATTCGATGTAAGCTAAGGGATCCATATAAAAGTGTAGATCTTTGGCTTCAAAACATAATTTGTCTTTTATGAAAAAGGTCTTACAATATGTACTAATAACTCACCAACCCGCATTGGGCCAGCGTGGTTGTGTTATGTATGACCCAGACTCCTCATGTGTTTCTCATATAGGCTAGTGATGAATATGTACTAAACCATTATTGATAAAACAATAACTCTACAATTGTAAAGTGTCGGCAAACGCATCCCGTCCCCAGAGCTACAGCAGAGGTTCGTCCACAAACGAGCCATATTAATCATCTTCATTACGGAAACTCGACTTTTGAGCCTCGACTTCCCAAACCCCAGATTCTTTTTAATAGAACATTGTTTTTATGACGAAAGGAAAATACTTTTAAATCGGTAAGGTACTGAAATTTTCAAAAAATATATTAGATTCCCACTATCTAGCCGTAGTCAGGTATATATCATAAATATTTACTTTATGTCAGTGGAAAAATGTAAGAAAATATTTTCAAACATTTTACCACTTACAAGCACAGAAACTTACAGATTGGTACGTTCATTTGTTATCTGAATAACGGAATATTCTGTACAGACAAGTGCATCCTAGGGTCGTTCCAAAATACAAATAGTTTTTTTTATTTGTACTTGATCAGATTACAGATACAATTGATTTTTCAACTGTCATTACGTAGCCTTGCGGAGGTATAACAGCGCTTGACATATTAATAAAAAAAGGCTTATAACCGACTACCTACAGCCGTGTAAAAGGGCGAAAGTTAAAAAGCAGCCTAAGAAAATGGCTTTTTTTATTCAGTTACAACAGTAGATAAAATATTGCCCTGTATTCAGTGCTACGAATGCTATGCTATAAAATATAATTACGTTAAGTAATTATTGTATTATTTCTGCTGTGCTTTATCAAGTTCACAGCAATTGGCGTTCCTAATCTGCCACCCTGGCTAGTGCGAAAATTTGAAAATTCAATTGGTATTCGTACCGGAAGACCAGTTGGGACATTTTTGTTTCTTGAGGACTAAGCACGAGTTTTCAAAGAAATTTAAGTAAATAGGTTTTAGTTTCATACATCAAAACTAAACGAATCCGTTCTTTCTTTTTCGTATTTCATTTTTCAGAGTAGGCCCTTTGTAGTAGGCTCACGATAGTATTATTGGGTGCAACAACCAACTTAAAAATGCAAAGTGCATTCGTAATTCGTATTATGCATATGGCCTTATTACAGAAAAAGTACCTATCATTAGTTTTTAATGATTTCCTCATCTTCATTTGCGTATTCATTACGAATAATTTTTCAATACTAAACCGCCTCTGTGGTCCAGTGGTTGAGACCACCTACCTCAGATCTAGAGGTCCTGGGTTCGATTCCCGTGGGAACAGAAATTTTCTGCTCGGTTTGGTTGGTGGTAGGGCTTTTTTAAGTCCGCCTGGCTATCTACCACAATCTTACCTAAGTCTGCCGCCATAACGATAATGTTTGCATTGTTGTGTTTCGGTAGTTGGAGGTAAGATAGCTAGTTCCTCTGTGATTGAGGAATCCGGGTGTAACTCGCTTCCATCTTCGGCCTTTTCTTCACTTAATATCAAGTTCACTTAATATAAAGGCCAAGAGTTACCCCGTTAAGGTTAATAAAAAGAGTCTGTTTTACCATCTGCAAGTAAGGTGTTGCTAGTTTACGATATTTTGCAAGAAGAACAGTATTTTTTGGCTTAAAGTGCTACTTGGATATGGTAAAAATCTTATAGCCATTTGTAAGCAACTTTCACAGGAATTTGGTCTACCTACTTGACACTTTAGTAGATATAAGTGTAACAAGCCCAGTATCGTTAAACTTTATAAGTAGCTCACACTTTGTGTCGTTGCATCGCAAAGGATATGTTGCGGCGATCGCACGAACTCGGTTGACATCATATACATGATTCATATATTATGTTGAATTACTCGCATTTTATATGAAACGCTAGGTACTCCAATGTGTGTGCTAATTGAGCGTTTCACCGCACGCCGACTGGAATGCGCGCCGCCGCACATTCGTTAGCAATATTCCACTAACGAACCAAACTAATGGCTATTAAGTTGAATAACGTAGCACTTTGCGCAACGAATACAGTATACACTTCCACTGACGTGTATCATAAGCAGCTTATTTTTACAAACAGTAGACCTTTATAATTCATCACATCATTATATTCACCAGCCTATATACGTCGCACTGCTGGGCACAGGCTTTCCTACATGGAAGAAACAAATGCGAGAACACCACAAGGCTAGCCCAATGCGTTTTGGTGAGTTAAATTGTTTGTTGTAACAACCGCGGGACCAAAGGCTTAGTATGCCTTCCGAAGCACGAAGGAGCTCGAGATAACAAATTTTGATTGACCCATCCCAGGATCGACCATGGCGAAAGTTACTTTGTTTCCGTAACCGAAGCCAGAGCCCTTAAACCACTACGCCACCGAGCTCCTCCTTTATAATTATATATATTAATATATTCAAGTGTGCACACATGTTATAGTCACTGCCGAACAGACGAGGTCACTAATATAGTGCGAATATTGGCCGACATTTATAGCCTATATTCGCGAAGATTTTTCTGTTCGAAATCATTAGTAGTTTAGTAAAAACAAAATAAAAATCCAAATAACGGTTAATCCTGATTTTAAAAGGTGGGCAACGCGTGACTACTCTCGGTGTAATATATATACATAGCACTTTTATGCTACGGAATGCTTGTTTGCTTCTAATTAAATACTGTTGAATAAAATTCAATAAAAATGAAAAAAAACAAAGTTTACGCAGGTTACGCACTTATGAAGTAACTTTACTTCATAAGTGCGTAACCTCTTTGGATTTTTTTTTGCTACTTTACTTTTCACTAACCATTCGTGACTCTGGGTAATCTCCATCGGCGCGAAACCTGGCCGTAAGGCAGGGTTGCCTGGGGTAGGACTAGTGAAATTGCTTCGGCAGAGCCTAGGCTACCCCCGCGAAGGGCAGTGGAGTTACCGGGGAGTTTTAGTGGGTATTCCGTGTCATTTAGCGCTGGGCGACCCCCACACACGCCCGTCGCTTCACCAGCGACGGGTAGGTCTGTAAACAGATTTCTCCCCGGAAAAAAATGTATGTGACTGTTATCAACATTGTCTCTTTCCAACTCTTTTAGATAGACAGACCTAAAAATCGCTATGAGACTCTTAACTCTAAGCAAATGTTAGTAAAAATGAGCTTGAAGCCTCTGATCCTTAAAATAAATTATTGTAGCTTATAACTTTACTTACAGAAGAAAAAACCCTCTGGCCACGTGGTCCTTGCAAATCTACTAACAGACGCGAGGTGAAAAGCAAGTATTACTTATCGTGCGAACATTTAAATTTTGGTAGATACACTATCGTTAATTTAGCATCCTAGATCTTATTGCAAAAAGGAATCGAATTTGTTTGCAAAATTCAGTTCACGCTCGTACTGGGACTTCCTCAAAAGTTAAAGATATTTTGAAGGGAATGGTGTAGGAATAAGAAAATCTCTAAGTATTTCGGGTGTCAACCCCGGTAAGCTGCGTAAGCTCACGAGATGGAGCGCCATAAATTAAGTTTTCAATTTGCCAATGACGTATCGCTAAGACGTTTCGAACACCAGATGTCGCCTTCAATAATTATATTCTGTACTAAAGTACAAAATACAGAAATACAGAATAATGATATCGAAATTTCATTCGCCTTCTATCACTATTTGCGCCTTAAACAAAACTATCTTATTATATTAGGTAGGTTCGGTAAGTACATATAAGTTTCATAACTTTGAAAAGTATTTTTATAACTACATATTGTATTATAAAAAACCACTAACTTATTATTCACGTAAAAGTATCAAAACAGTATGAAACTTCAGTGACAGAGTGAAGTCGTGCTCATTACCATGCTCATATTTTTCTTGTTGTTTCTATAGGCGTTCGGTAGCTACTTACCACGAGGTGGGCCGTCAGCTTGCTTATAATCTAGTTGTTTATAGAAAAACTTATTATGCCTACGGAAATAAAAAAATCCTCAAAGCTCTATGACAAATGTAGGTAAGTAATAAATTATTTGATCGTTTCTAAATTGATATTATTTTTGACTCAAGAATATCTTACGAATACATAGATTTGCGATAATGTTATCTAAAAACTAAATGTCTTTTACTGTATAAAATATTTTTGCCCCCTACTAGCCTGTCAGCGTTCCGCATTAACCCTAAAAATGCATTTTGTCCGGTTTGTTGGCACTTCACAAAATAGATTTTCTATTATTCATACAAATATTGTTAGTCTATAAAGTACTTTTCCGTTCTTATGTGTCAAGGGACGACCGGCTGGCCGAGTGGTCTGTACCCCTTGCTATACAGGCTACTCGGTCAGGAGGTGTCGGGTTCGAATCCCGGTAGGAGCAAATGTTTGTATGATGAGCACGAGCATTTGTTCACGAGTCATGGTTTATATGTTTGTTTAGTATATTTCTAATATTCATATACATATTGTTATCATTATTTCTCCGTTATCACAACCATCCATGACACAAGGTCTTATTGATGCTTACTTTTGGCTGGATAGTAGGTGTGAGTGTATGATTATTATTGAAAAAAGGGTGACGAAAATTAAAAATTTCTTTATAACTTTTTAAAGATTACAATAGTAGGAAATCTTCGGTTCTCTTTTAAGTTAAAGAAAACTACATAAAGATATTTGACATACTTAAAGATAAGAAATATGAAAGGAATCATGTATATTGTTGATGTGATGTTAAAATAATTTACGTTATCGGAGGTTATGTAGGACCGGGCCGGGGGTTTCGTCGGTGCATTGGTTCAAATATCCGTCGCTCGCGGCGATGCTTCACCGACACGAAGGAAGGAGATTTCAATGCGCCTGATTTATGGGCCACGTAATGGAGCGCTGCGTTGCTACCATGCAACCACCAGGACGAGGAACATCATTTCGTTTATTTAAATACACGCTATAAACTCACAAGATTAACATAAAAGAAAGTCTGCAGCTTTTATACTGCTATATGAAGCCTTTGCTTTTATATGGATGTGTATTTAATCAGCTACGGCGAAGGTCCATATAGGGCGTTGTTAGTTTTTGGGTTGCATCATACTATAAATATGTTTAACCATAACCTGATAGAAACAACACGACTTATAGTCCAAAGTGCTAGAATTTCACACGCATTAAAAAAGGGGCGCAATACCATTTTTATGTAAAAATATAATAATAGAGCATGGCATAAGAATAGGTATGTATTGAATTAAAAAACTATACAATACAGTAAAATATCTTTAAAAAATACCCGACTTCCTTTCGTAAATTACAATATTTTGAAAATTTGAAGTCGAAGTCGTATTATTTCGAATACCTGTTTGCAACAATTTAACTTTGATTAATAAAATCAAAGCAGTTCAATAAGAACTTGTAGGTATATGCATAGGTACTCTAAACAGGAGTTATAATTTTAGTAAAGTTACTATTAAAGTACGTGAGTCTATGTTTCTTACCTTAAAGCTCTTTATGTTTAAAAAGAATGTTAAAACAAAATACGTAGCTTTTTTATTTAATTTGGCATAAGTAACTCAAATAAAAAGGAGCCGGTAATACACAGATAAACCTAAAAAGTTATAAATTCATTTATTTCCTTATAAAAATATATAAACTGGAACAAATAATATGTAAAAGTTTTTACACGATTTATTTAAATGACTTGAAATGTCTCTCTTAAATGTATTTATCTCCGAAAAATCAATACGATAAAGTAACAAATTAACCGTTTAACAATAAATGAAGCAATTTAACTTTGAAGGCGGTGTTAGAGCAATAATGCCAAATTCATGTTCGTGTGAACACAATGGTTGGGCCAGCGGGCGATGTTCGGGAATATCCATTCATTGTAGGTTACTCAATGGCTTTTGCATGTTGCATTCTGTAACCCTGAAGCGTTCGAACAAGAACTCTTCTTGATTCTTCTTACTTAAAACCGTTACAAGAAGTTTGAATTGTCTTGGTGAAAATGATCAAACGTATTATATTTTTACTAAACAATGTGTGTCTTTGTTATCAATTTCACTTTCTCTTGTAAGTAGAGTAAAATAGCACCCCTCTTTTTTCGTCGGGGGCTACATAACATATGTTACTCTTTTTTACATAGAAATCTAAAAATAAAACATAAATATTAAAATGAAGAGGCGTCGAATATATTTCAGTGTTTTTTGTAACATTTTAAATAACTACCAACAAAACTGACGAGCAGCACACGACATGCATTACTTTGAGCAACATAATGAAAGGCAACAAATTTGCTTATGTTCGAATTTACGTGTCAAACCTCCATATATTTAGTATGAAAGCAAGACTCCACTAACTTTGGTCGTCCATAACGCTAATAAGTTCAGATTACAAGTTTATTGTAAGACTACATTCATTTAATTTAAGAAATACCTATACATTAACCAGACCAGATTATTCCACTGTTGATGAAACGCCGGCTGAGTGATAATCTCCAAAACGTTAATGTAATAACAAAGAAATAGTAATAATCATATTTACATTATTAATATTACAAAGTATGCACCCAACGTGACCAAAAACTGATGGATACAAAACCAGAAATTTATAAGTAGATCTAAGCATAGCCTTTTGAAATACATTCGTCAGATTAACGGCATCGAACAATTAAATTTGTTGCTGACAAATTCATTTAATTTTAAATTTTTTATTTCAATAGCTATTTCATATTACTGGTGTTGAAATTCCTGTGTATTTAATTATAATTTATATGCTTAAACCTGCAGTTTACAATTTTCAAACATGCAATGAATCAATAATAGTGCGTTCTACATTTATTACCTACCTATAGGTGCACCAGGCACAGGGGTGTCATGTTCGGGCTAATACCTCGCCTGTGAGACATGTCGGCCGGCTCAGCGAAATGTCAAAGGGAAATTGAAAATTAATTTATGCTCCTAAATTTCATACACAGAGCTCTCAGAGATTGCAAATCGCTCGCACGAGACTCGTCGTGGTCGCACTCCGACGCTTGTGTCACAACTTGTTTTATATCAAAACAGGCCTTCATAATGACGTTTAGCAGATAGCTTCATATTGCAAGGCTTTTTGCTGAACATTGTGCGATATTACTGAAACTGAACCATTGAGATAACCCTTACCAAACCCATTGACAAATCAAGGTACGTACCTACTTACGTAAATTACATCATACGTATTAGTTATTTCGATAAAAACGATATTGTTTTTATTACACCACACTATTGTTTTGAAATTGATAAACTGAGTATTACTTTAATTAACGGTTAAGGCCTACGCAGACCGGGACGGTATGGCAAGGGATTTAAATTTTTACTAATGGAAACCCATATGTATCGATACAGAAATACAACATAAATTGCTATGCTTTAAAATGATGCCGTGGCATCGAAAGGCATTTCATTGCACGGCATTGAAAGACGAGCCACGGGCTCCCGTAGCGGGTTGTCGTGGCGTACTGCGGTAGGCAACGGCATGCCACGGACGAAGCGGGGAAAATCTTCTTCTATCCCTATTATTAGCCTGTGCACCTTCTTCATCTGCAATAGTCGATAACAACATCAAATTTCAATCTACCATTTTAAAACTGAGGCACATCAACACTCGATCAAACGCAACTGAATACTAAAAATGTATCGGGCAGCAGGAGTTGCCGATGCGTGCTTGGCAAGGCGCTGGAATGCCGCGGTATCTAAGCGGCTATTGTGCGCTGACTCACGGCAAAATCCCTTGCCATGCTGTCCCGGTCTGCGTAGGCCTTAAGTAGGAAGGAAATACATTGTTGTGTTTAATTAATTTGTTACATTATTTTACATATGGTTGCATTTCCACCTAAAACAAAGCGCTTAAACGTCACCATAACCCAGTTTTTGCGAGCTTGTAACCACTGAACGCACTCGCGGGGGACCAGCAGAAAGAGTCGTAAATAGTCCCGACGCCGCTCACTTATAAATTAGGATCATAAAGCAGTTGCCGAACTTTGTTGGCGGCACGACGACCATAAAACAACGCTTACATCGCTTGGGATACGATGTCTCGCGCCCGCTCTTTCAATTTAGACAACGACGCGTATTAACTGCTCTTGCTTATGCTTAAAATTATGATTCAGAGGAAATTCAATTATTAATCATTCTGGTTGACTGCCTGTAGTGCATGTATTATTTAAACAGCACTTAGTAACTTACTTAAAGGTGATTTATGGCAAAGTAGCAATGTCAACAAGATAGACGTGGTTAGTTAAAGACTAACAGAACAAACTGAAAATCGGCAACGCTTTAATATCACACGATTTCTTGTAAACAAAATTAGTAGTGGAGTAATTTTCTCGCCTGTGACTCAGCCAAGTACCAACTCGCCACTCTGGATTCGGTAGAACGTGGAACCAAGAGGCTTATTCGCGACGAGAGATTGGTTGGTTAAACTTCATAGCCTGGACCACCGCCGTAACGTTGCTTGTTGGTTTTCTACAGGTTGTACTTTGGAGAGTGTGTTCGGGGGCTTCATGTGCTTTCCTGCCCAGCCCATTTCAATTGAGAGCTATCAGACGTTCGGCGGGATACCACCCACATCAGGTTAGCGCTTTTCGTCATCGTCGTCGCCGTCGCGCACGGCCAGAGAGTGGAATGCACTGGCGGCCTCGGTGTTCTGTTGCTTATAGCCTGGGTTCCTTCAAAGCAGGCACCTTCAGGGTAAGCTCGTTACATCGTCGTAAAACTGTGTTTTCTTGAATTTTCTAAATTTGAGTAATTTAAAAGTTCAAATTGGATAACCCTCCAATGAGTGAAAAATTATATTTATATACCTACCGTACTTAAATTTAGAATTCTTAGGCATCTTTAGAATCGGGCTTAGTACTAATAAAAAGGGTTCAGTATATATAGATTGGAGGTACCAATACATTTAAGTCAGTTGGCTTCTTCTATGTCAGAAGAAGAAGAAGCTGGTGTCAACTACCGCCTTTTAATCCAGATGCTAATGCCTCCAATGCCATATAATTACACTGGCTAACTTTCCCTTCACACCAAAACTTTTACTCGTCCGCGCGTGATACAAACTGAGCGAAGCTTTCTAATAAAATGAAAATCAAGAACGTTAATTTTAACATTATTTAGTCTTATTCTGTCACAGTTGGCACCTGTGTCTCTGAATAATGACGTTATTTTTTGAGTAATAATGACGTATACATTTAAATTAGTTTGTTCAAGAAAGCACCGCTCCACTAATCTCAGTTTCAGTGGTAGCGCATCCTTACTGTTGTAGAACGTGCAATACACTTCCACCCGCCAACCGTAATGTAGTAATGCCAAACTGTATCACTGCCCAAGACTAGAGTCAAAGCATATTATTTAACCCTGGACTAGTTCCCCAGTACTGTTTACAATTTTATAAATGTTTAGCTGTACCCGCCATGCTGTGAAATGCTCGTAAAGAAAACACTGTTAGGTTTTATAATAAAAAAAATTAAAAGTTTTTATAATCCAGGAACTTTTGCGGGCGTCCCCAAAACACTACCAATTTTCATCACAATCTGTAGGAGCCAAACATACAATCTTTGATTTTAATTTGCATAGAAGATAATTTTATGATTGTGTAAATATTTATATTATTTTTGTGATGATAGATATCTGTCTGTGCAGAGACTGGCATAAATAAGCACTCTCTCTCTCTGTCACACACACACGTACTCTTTCTCTCTCCCTCTCTCAAATTACAAATTGGTTGTAGTATTTAGAACACGTAAACACTACTCGCGCCAATACAACTATTAACTACAGTCATTTTCAAGTATGTACAATCGACAGCACATCAGGCGTAACAGTTTGACCTTGAAACCGCCCCTACTCCATTCATAATAATGTCGGCATTCGTAGTTCAACTGTATCACGTGATATGCTGTCGTCTGTACAATTGAAAACGCAATAAGCGTAGCCAGCCACTTCAATTTTAGCTCCTTTTACAAAGAACTAGTGTCAATGTGGTGTTCTGCAATTAAGCAGTTACTTTATTTACGCTACTTTATTTTGACGGCGTGCAATCTAATTAGGTACCTGCCACTTTTATACAGTAGTTAAATTCTGAAACGTAGCAATGAATGTTATTTGTAGTACTCAATACCTCAATAGAAATATTATGTAGGTATAGTACCTACATTCCTATAGTATGAGTTTTACATTAAAGTCGTACACTTAATTTTCACTGAATATCTATTTCATTTTCACTGATTCCACTATTGAAAGTGCATCGCATCCACTCATCATGCTTTTATGGAGGATTAAACGCAAAGAGAGCATAAAGTCGGAAATGAACACAAAAAATTATCATTCAATTTAAAAAAATACGCTTTTCGTTGATCTACAGAGGGCTGATTCGTGATTAGTCCCTACATAAATGACGAAGTTCCTTTGGCTGAACCTTTATAAATATTAAGAGCTATATTAGGCAGTTTGCCCCAAAATCTCCACTTTTCAGATAATAATAGTAATAGAAATAATAACCGTTGTCGTTTTGTCAAAAACGACAAAAAACGGTGTCCTATATGGCAAAAATAAAATTAATAATCATTATCTAGCCCAAAGCAAGCATCAATAATAGCTTGTGTAATGGATACTGTATGATGAGAAATATTGATAGTAACATGTATGTTAATATTAAAAATATATTAGACGCAATAAATATACAAACCATGACTCGTGAACAAATGCTTGTAAATACTCATTAGACAAATATCTGTCCCTACCAGGACTATTCTAATAATAATATAATAATACTAATATGTAAATTACAAAATAGTTATCAAAGAATATATTTAAATTAAATACCTACCCTGCTTGTGTAATAACCGTACGTAAAACGTAGATTAGATTTTATGTTTAGAGTCAATTTCTACGCTCGAAATATCTGATATTGGTAAGAATTTCATCAAACAAAAATATATCTCTAATAAAGTAGTTATCAGAGGAAAATATTTACAGAAATAAAAGTAAATTAAGCTTTAAAATATTATGAAAATTCAATTTCGAAATTGATATATCTAGCAACAAATGCTAACCTACCTACTTATTTTCTAAAATTTTAGATTGAAATTTTAATTTGAATAAGGCACTATATATTTCATTTGATTATGCAAACTGTTACAAATTATTTTGCCTTACTGAAGACTGATTTGAAAGAGTTCTTTAAAATAAGTCTACCTAATATGTAATATACTAATACGTATACTATAATATGTATGTAATAATAAGGTAGACTTATTTTAAATTAAAAATTTTGGTACTAACCTAAATTATAGGAATAATCTGACGACCGGCTAGCCGAGTGGTCTGTGCTCCTTGCTATCAGGCTACTTGGTTGGGAGGTCCCGGATGCAAATCCCGGTAGCAGAAAATGTTTGTATGATGAGTACAACCATTTGTTCACGAGTCATGGATGTGTATATGTGTATTTAGTATATTTATTATATTTATATACATATTATTATCAATATTTATCCGTTATCTAGTATCCATAACACAAGCTCTACTTTGGGCTAGATAATAGGTGTGAGTGTATGAATATTATTATTATTATTAATTAACTTTAAAAAAAGGCCTAAACGCTCTAAGGCAATAAAAAGTTAAGTAAATATATTTGTTATTATTAAAAATTTAATGTTTTAGTGATATTTTCGTCGAATTCTTATAGTTATTTTTTTATACGACTAGATGACAAACAAGCTGACGTCCCAAATGGTAGTAAGTAGTAACCGCCGCCTATAGACACCTGCAATAACAAGGAAAAACCACTTGGTACTGCAGGTGCGTTGTCAACCTGAGGCCTAAGATAAAATGTCTTCCATGACCAGTAATTGCACTGACTACCTTTCCCTTCAATACGAAACACAGGAAACTGTTTCACGGTTGAAATAAGGCGGTGGTCCAACATACCTACCCAGACGACCCTACGACCCTACATATGGGCCTACCACCTAAAAACAAACAACATACAAACACTGTTAACGAATTGATGAAAATACTGCAATTAATAAAATGAACCAAAACAAATTTTCTATTAAAGATTGTTTTTGTGGCGCAGATGTTGAAGTTTAACTGATCATTCAGAGATCGCGAAATCGCTTGGAAGTAATTCGCGAAGGCGAGTTGCCGCAGACGCCTTACAGCACTTCAAGTTAGTTTTAGCGAAGTTGTTCCGTCCCGGACCACTCATATACGTACTCCAGTGCAACTTTGTCACTTTTGCTCACTCACAGCCAGAGATTTGGTTATGAAATGCGTTTTAAACATGTGTATAATGTTAAATGCAGTTCTGTTGACTATATAGACGCGTTTTAGACATAGCTTGACTTCATATAAATTAATGTATTCTGACTGACATTTGAATATCTACTAACTAATATTGTAAAGCTGAAAAGTTTGTTTGTTTGTTTGGTTGAACGCGCTAATCTCAGTAACTACTGATTCTAATTGAAAAATTATTTTTGTGTTGGATAGTCCATTTATCGAGGTATTATATAGATAGGCTATATAATATCACGCTTTCACGAATAGGAGCCGAGCATTAATTAAAAATGAGAAAAAAATATTCCTTTTCAGAGCTTTCGTTGCGTGCGCTGCGTAAACGGTTAAAGTTACCTATAAATCATGTATGCAGGAATTGTTGTCCTTTAAAAGTTCTAAAAAAAGTCTTCGACAGCACATGTCTATTCTTTGAAATTGATTCTCGAGAACCATTTTTTGGGTAATCTTTGTTCTAAAGTAATGTACTATCTGCGATGGTGTTTTTGGAAACATGATATTATTCCTTATCGAAATAAATACATTATTCAGCACAAGTATTTCATTTTGAACAAAATTGTTCTCGACATCATTATATTTCAATGAATATCAATGAGAAATAATAGTTTTAAAATGTCATGCACGCATTTATGATTTTCAAGGCGCCCGCCCGGGCGCGGGAGTTAAATCCTTAGCCAAATAAAATATGCTCAAGTAAAATCATATAACCTACCCCACCGTTGTTATTTTCCGACATCCACGCGAACGAAGTCGCGGGTACAGCTAGTTATTTATAAAGCTATGTGAATTAACAATAAATTGTGTAAAGTACAGAAGGCATATTATTATAACATGTCGTTTTAAAAGGCTCTTATCTCGGCACGAGTTAATGTCAAAGTATTTGTACTTTTTATGCAGCTGTGTGGTACGCCTGTAGGTGTAAATATTTTTTTCATTTATGAAGGACTTTAAAAAAAATCTAGTCAGAATAAAAACTTAAACAAACTAACAACAAACATGAGTTTATGTATATTTTCACACGAAACGGGGATGTGTTTGTAAATAAAACGTCGCTTTGGTCACTAAAGCTGGCGCGGTGCTGTTTTCCTAACCGAAACTAGGTGAAACTGCCACGTGGGAGCTTTAAAACCGCTAACTCCGCCGATTTACTCAATGAAGTGACGGCATCCGATAACCGAGATGTTAGTTTAACTTCGGAGTGGAAACATGATAGAGACGGGCCGCATAAGGGCTTTGGCGTTTAAGCGTCGCTTCAATACGTCGCCATAAAATATTTCAATTCCATCGACCCTTCAACTGTAGTGTGAAGTAAGAATTGTATTTCGGAGTGCTGTAGATACGGTTGCCATAGTCGTAAGAGTAACGTACATGTAAATAATTCAGTCGATACGGAGCTTGCTCTCAGGGGCTTTGGGCGGAATACCAACATCTGATCTGTGATTGCGCACGATAAGACCGTACCTCTCAAGACGAACGTGTATATTATTTGTGAGATGAATAGATGTTTACATCAATATTTCTATCTAGTATGTGCATATTTTCATGTTGAATTTCTTGATGATCGTTTATTTGAAGAGTGTAACTTCAGTTCTCTAAAGTAAAAAGAACCGACTAAAAAAGGAACCGAAAGCAAAATATATATCAATAATCATTTTTAGCCTGCGATGAAAAAAAAGGGTCTGTGAATTTGGCTTGTTTACGTTTATTCTTTATCGAATTCATCTCAAGCACATCTCACACACTTGAAAAGTTTGTAACTAATTTTAAGCCGTATTATACTTAATAACGTTTAAAAAAAATAGAATGTGTTGGTGTGTTGCTGACTCAAAATAAGTAGTTAACTGCTTAATTGAATTAGTTTTTGATATTAAAAAGGTTTATTTGATTTGCACCTTTTAAGTTTTATTTCACTGTTTCATGTTTACTGATCCCAAATACTGTAAAATGCGTTCGTTGACACTAGTACCATCAACAGTTCCATGATGGAACTACTGATAATAATTTACATCATTAGTTCCATTTAAAATGGACCTCGAAATAATGGAACTAGTGTCAATTTTGACTTGACACTAGTACCATTCACAGTTCCATGATGAAACTACTGGTAATAATTTACATTATTTGCTTAACGGAATTGATGTATAAACTCCACACCTTAAAAATAAGTTCGTAGACCGCTTCTATAATAAAACGTGCGAAAACGGAATGCCGAAAATAATCTGTGGCAATGTTAGCATTGTGGCTGCACAAACAGAGGCGTTGCGCGACGTGACGCGCAACATCAATGTGCTGACGCCCGCAACCACGTGTTCTTTTTCAAATAAATTCTATGTAATAGTCTTTATGAATAATTAAAGAATATAACACCAATAAGCCGCGTCAACAGTTTCCACTTATTTTACTTTGTGACTGCACATGCACGGATAATAAAAATGGTGCGATTAAGTGAAACACGTTGTCATTTTTGGGCAACAAAGGCTCGGAGAGTCGCCTAGACTCACTGATATTTGTACACCACTTTATCGATTTTAGATAAACACATATTAATATTATTAAGAGATGCTAAAAGCCAGGGATTGCTTGGTGGAAATCAGCTTTTGTCCATTGTCATAAATGGGATTTCTGGTTATATTATAGTAACGTTATATTATAGTTAACGTGCACGCGAGTTATAATGTACTAGGCACAACGTAGTTGCCACAGTCGTCAAATAAATGACACATGAACTAAAGTGAGTTGCGGCACCATGACGCAAGAAATGCCTTCTTCTTAAAATTCTTTTCGTGTCTGTAATAATAAAAAAACAAGCATATTTATTCAATTTTCTACTTACAAAATACATAAGAAGTCAAACTTTATAAATAACTTATACCTACCTAACCTAAAACTTTGTGTGTGATGGATGGTCTTATTTTTAGTACCGTCTAACAATTTTTCCCTTACCAGCCCGCCGGCTTCTCTTTATAAATTAAATTAATTTCGATTGTGTTCGGTGTACCTAATGGCACTTCGCAAATGGAAGAGACTACTTGTTGAGATCACCTTTTTTATGTATATCTTTTATTGTTGTGCTGCCTTATGTTTTTACTACTCGTGTGTAATAAAGTATTATAAAGTAGTGAATTTATAAATTTCAAAAAATAATAATAGGATGACCCATTTCTGTTGATTTCTATAAAATTTTTATATATATAAAAGTAGTTAGATAATTTCAAACTGAACTTCTGTATATAAAAATATTTTTACCTTTTAGTATACAAATACTTCAAATGAAATGCAAAAATATTACGTGGAGTACATAACTATCACTTTATTGTTGACAAATTATCCAATAAATAAACACTTACTTACACCTACCTTAATTTTTCCATGAGTAGGTTAAATTAGTGTAAGCGTAAGTTTATTATATTTACTTATTAAAATCTAAAAAAAAATATACCTTTTTTTATTTATCAATGAAGATTTTAGCACAAGGTTCATTAATTAAATTAAATTATTGATTTATTAAATTTTGTTATTTATCCATTTTAATAATACTATTCTTGGTGTCATTTTTCATACCATTTCGACGGACGGACTAAATTAAAGTAGGTACACATAATTACCCAATGAAAGTAAAATAAAATAGGAATGAATTTTGTTTTAAAAGAGAGTCTTGGTAAAGTTATATTATATTTCAACAATGCAAGGAGGGAAGAGATCCTCATTGTTTCGAAACATAATAACACAAACACTGCACATTGCTCCAATATTTCGTTGTCTTTTGTGCAGTTTCGCCAGTAATCAAATTAACCGCTACTGAAATCATTTCGGTGATTCAAAATATTTTAATTGACAAACAGAAATTTTGGCCGGAAAATAGCGCTTAAATTGTGCTTGCGTTTGCGGGATGTTAATTCAATGAATAAATATCACGTCGGGCAACATCAAAATCCACTTACTACTTATAGCCGTGCATCACTTGGCGCGAAATTCAACGAACCAATAACTGAGAATGGAATAAATCTTTTTTAATAGTTGACAGTTCTCCTGCCATCAAAATTAGACGTTATTGGTATTCATTATTCATCATCATCACAAGCCTATTATACGTCCCACTGCTGGGCACAGGCCTTCCTTCTTGGGAAAAACACATGAGGAGCTTGGCCTATAACACTACGACGTTAGCCCAATGCGGGTTAGTAGGTTAAAGCGGTTGCAGTAACAACCGGGACCAACGGCAGCATGGAGGAACCTGAGGTTCAAAAATTTCCATTATTTTAATAATGTCAGATTTTTAAATGGTCAGATTTTCAAATAGTCGCTCTTTCTAATCGTCACCCTTTAAAATCGCGAGAGTACAGTTAAGTGTAAAGATATGTATACAAGTATTGTTCAAAAATATAAGTAACCGTTTAAAAATGCACAAAATCGGCAACATCCTTCATTGACCCATCCCGAGGTCGACCATAGTAAAAGTTGCTTTATTTTCGTAAACGAAACCAGATCGCTCGAACCACTGACATAATTATATTCATTATTATGACTGTTTAATTAAATTAATACCGAAAATGCGGAATTGAAATCAGTCCATCAGATATATTTAAGAATAACTATTTTCAGTACCTTTCTATTAGAATTATTGTCCGCAAGTATTTAAAGAGATGAAATAATGATCATCATCATAACCAGCCTATGACGTCGACTGCTGAACAAAGGCTTCCCCCATCATTTCCTAAATATGGAACTGTTTTGCGCAGCCTGCATGCAACGGCTACCTGCGACCAGGTCGTATGTCTATCTAGGGGGAAGCCGTCCTATTTTACTCCTTCCGGTTCGTAGTCGCAATGCTAGAACCTTAATGCCCCACCGACCGTCTGTTCTGCGTGCTTTGTGCCTTGGCCACTGCCACTTTAACTTTGATAATCCTATGAGCTATCTCAGAAAAAAAATTACATATGAAATAAAATTAACATGAAAAATTTTTGTGAACATCGACGCAATAAAGTACGTTTTTGCCTTTCCACTTCATTAGAAGTGCATATTCATATTTTTAAGATGAGTGTCATCGTGTCAAATTAAATACGTAAAGAAACTAGCAGGTATATTCTATTAGTTATACCTAAGTCAAAGAATATATATGTCGCCGCCATCTGGTTAATTCGCCCTTGGATGGCTTTTTTTTCGGAGTGGAATCCGCTTACGGACGATACCCTAAACCGCTGGTTAGGTGGACCAGCGGACCGTCGGCTAGACGTGGGCTAGTGCAGGGGTCGCCCAGCGCCTGATCATAGCGGCACTGGGAATACCTGCTAAACCACTCCGGTTTCCCCATGCCCATAACGGAGACGACCCGGGGTTTGCCGAAGCATT
Organism: Nymphula nitidulata; assembly: GCA_947347705.1. NCBI lineage: Eukaryota > Metazoa > Arthropoda > Insecta > Lepidoptera > Crambidae > Nymphula > Nymphula nitidulata. The sequence goes on from OX374623.1 coordinate 10,148,854, forward strand.
TCACCGAGCCGCCTCCGGCGCCCTTGCCCGTTGCTAAGCCCGTTGATTAAATAACCGGTCATATGAACCAACGATACAGAAAGTTTCTGTTTATTGATGTTCATCAAAAAACATATTTTACAATGTACCCAATAGAATAAAACATGTGTGTGAACAAATATTAAAGATGCAAGTATTACTTACCTCGTTTTTTATTCAGTTTTGTTGTTAATACCAAAATTGATAGTAATTCGAATTCAGTCCGTCTAAAACACTGTTCGCGTGACTTTTCGTAATTATAATCAAAGGAAACTCACCTCCACAAGGATTTTGTTCATTCAGATTTCATAAAGCAAATTGTTAGTTTACCTAAAAGTTCCGTTCAAATGTATTAGTTCAAAATTGATCGCTAATGTAGTTTCAACTTTTTATCATTAACCTATATCGGTTAAAGCTATTGTCGCGGGTATGCTTACAAAATAACATGCCTAATCAAAGTAGTAACAAGTTTATACTTGCATTAAGGAGCAGTATCCTGCGACACATAAAATTTACATATAACTTATTTGTGCCGGAGGTGCGTCGGCTCGTAAATCTAGCGACAAGGGGATTTCTGTTTGTGAAGTTTCTTTTTTATTTCCACTTTATCTGTGTAACGCAAAGGACTGCAAATACGCAACCCGCTCAACTTCAATAAATCAATTTGTACATTTACTCGTAGTTATAATGTTCTTACTGAGCGCACTCTCGCACGTGATACCAATTCTACACGAATATGAAATGTGTTCAAATTTCTACTTTGTTATGGAGAAGTTTTCAGTTGCTAAGAAATTTTGTAATCGTATCAAGCCGTGGAAAAACTTTCAGTACAATTGGTTCAACTTATTTTATTTTTGTGTTTGCAATGTAATCTTGCTATAGACACGAATAAAAGTACTCACACTGTAACGGACGTGTCCTTTATTTAAAAATATACAATATTATTACCTTTATTTCGAATTATCATTTAAACAAAAATTTACTTCGGAAGAGTAGATCTAAGTACCAAACGCGTCATCGGCAATATGTCTTAACAATAAAGCAATATAACTCGAGCTCGCTTTAGCGTTCATTATTATTTTTATAAATAAGGACCTTATTTGTTCTACGTTAAGTATGAATATAGATTAGCTTATTATTTTGGAGAAACACCGACACTTTTGTGCGTAGAATAATGACGAACTAGGAACTAGCGAATTTGTATCTTTCGAGTATGATTTAAGGGTTGAGAATTATGTAACTTAAGTTTTGCGTGTGCGCAGAGTTAAAAAGAAATGCCTTGTTTTGATTGGTTTGTTAGATCTAGTAAAAAAATGTGTTTGCGTGGGATTTTTGGGGATTTCAATAAAACCAAGAAAGAGGGAAAAGACGGGACAGTTCTCGGGGGTGTGTGGTAGCGAGTGGTCAGTAGTTGGAGCTAGGTGTCTGGTTTGGTAAGTTATTTTGTTTATTTATTTATTTTCTTCTTTTTTCTCTCTCGTGGTTTAGAAATGTTAATTTGAAGTTATTTATTGAGAATTTCGATCATTCGCAATGAATAATTATTTTGATAATTAGAATCGAATTTTAGTTAATACGTAATTTATTTTAACTTTTCTCATGATTGAAATTTTATGTTAAACATATTACTTTTGGTTTTATTTTAGAATTGTTGTAAAATAATTATTAAAAATAATCTAATTTCAGAATAAATTTGAATTTTAGTTTGGTTAGGATGTTTGTGTTAATGGTTGGACTATTGTAAGTTTTGTTACGAAATTCAACATAAATTTAGAATGGGAAAATTGTTAACACGTGCAATTTATTATTTTTACTGTATTTTCCATTTTGTATGTCCTGTGTTATTCCAAACATAATACTCATTAAACACTGGGTTTAGAATTAAGGTGATGGTTTAATCGTTCGATTGGATTACTTTAACTTTTGTTATCATATTTAAATTCACAGTTCAAGTAAATTTATTTACAACTTAATTTATTTAACTAAAACACGACTCTTTAAGTCGTTGGTCTCTGTCGTTGTTGCAATCACTTCACCCACCATCCCGCATTGGGTTTACATGGTGGTGTTTTGTCCAAACTCCACATGAGCTTCTCTCATTTAGGAAGGCCTGTGACCAGCAGTAAGGCGTTTATAGGCTGATGATGATGATGATGATGATGATGATAATAATACAGCAAGTTATTCATTAGTTTTGTTATTGGTTTCATGTAAAAGTATCTGATCGAACCACAGGAATGATTAGTAATCTCATGAATAGTATTTAAGGGTGTTAAATTTAATGGTTTACTACTCGATTGAGGAAAACGTAAATCATTATTCAAAGATGGTACATTAGTTGTATAATTTAGATTTAGTTTAAAAATAAATATAAATATATATATGGGGATATTACACATATACATAACACTGTAAAATTTGTAGCTTTTGGATTTATTCAATAGTTCGAGATGAAATTGTAGAGTAATCTCCAGATATTAGTTTTAAGTGTTAGGAGAATTCATCCAAGTAGCTGAGGTTTTAACCTCTTAGTTTATTTACAAAACACATGACACAATTTTATTGATGAAACAATGAGTATTATATTGGAAATAAGTTAGTTATAGATGGGGTACACCCAAGAATAGGAACTGTACTTTTCTAGTGTAAATATATTTATAGAAAAAAAACATTGCAAGTTACTATAATAATGTAACTATAGACTAACAAAGACAGGATTATTATTATAAATAATACTATCTTTGCAAGAAAGATGGCACTTCCATCGGAAGGCTGTTTTTTGTGTTGGGAGTCTATATTAATATATTAAAGTACTAATTTTGTTACGAAGTACAGATCGCGGTTTGAATTAGTATTTTGCTAGATGTGTAAATTTTGTTCGAAATTATTAAAACACCAATATGAAGGCTACTATAGTGCAGCGAAAGACAAAAACTCAAGGGGAACCAAGGGGTAATTTATTATAAAATATTTATTTATTTACCGTCAAGTAACGGCTCTAGATAGTCTTTTTTACTGGTGTAATAAAGTGATATGGGTAAAAAAAGACAAATCAACCGTGGTTGGGATATCGTGCTGGGGAGGTTGGTGTAGGTTAAGATTCATAATTCTTTTATTTCAGCTCTACGTGTAGATTTAAATTAGTTAAGAAAATATGTAGTTAGTAAGCACCAACCACTTGTGATCCAGTGATCCTTATACCACTCCATATCATTTCGCGTTCAGTAAAGTTTGAATTAAATTTAGATACATATATCGTTTACCATAGGAATGGTGATGGGTACTAATTATGCTTCTTGCAGATTTCGAGAAGAGTGTTCCTGGTAATCCGGATAGGTCTTGGGTCTCCATGCTATTAATAGGGTTTAGAGGTAGGTAGATAGAATTAGGGGGTGTATTGTTTTGTAATTTTCAGAGATAGCTGGAGATCCTAGACCGAGAAAACTACGTAGGTTTGTGTCTTTTTATGAAACTTGCTTGGTTTTGACCGTCGAGATATTTATTATGAGTTTGTGTCTCATAAATATTTATTTAAAATAAAAGCTCATTAGATTTGACAATCTATATTAAATTCAGAACCAGGTAGGAGAAGGTCATTTTCAAATAGAGTGATTTTAGTTGAATTCAATTTTATAACATAATATAATTTATAATCCCTCTATTTTTAATGACTAGGTGGTGGAATGGGTTTTAGAATATTTTGTTTTGTGTATTATTTCGAATTGTTTATTCTTTATTGAATTTGTTTTACTTCAGAAAATCCAAATAAATATGTGTACAACTAAACATTAAAATGGCGGTCGTTCGTTATTATTATTAGACGTACGTTTTATTAAATTATAATGACATACTCGTAAGTATTAAGGAATTACACGTTGAATATTTTGTGCGTATTTACGGAATAAAACTTGCAATATTAATATCGTTTTGTTGAGAAACTAAATTTATACTCATACATTGAATATTATTAACACTTTATAACCTGGTTTTATAACCGAATTCTCTTAACCCAAAATAACTTGATCTTCGTAACTCTATAACTGAATCTTCGTAGTATTTCTTAACCTCACTTTATACTAAATATCTATAACACTAAATAGACTAGATTATAACTAAATTTCTATAACATAAGTTTAGTATAGATCCGAAATATTCGATTGGTAACATGATAAGGGTTGCAATATATTGTAGGTAGAATAGAAATCGTTTAATAATTTATAAATCAAAGATATGGAGGTAATTTCTTGACATTTCGTCATGGATTTACACCTGAGCTTATTTGTGGGCATAGGTTAAATAAGTCATATTTCAAAGGACTTTGCGAACCAAAATAAACTCAATACTCTACACGCAGGAAAGCATAAACCTAAATACACTCCACATGCTCCAAAATGTCGAAGGTGATTACTTTGTGCGAAAGCTCTGAACGACGCAATTACGGCGAACAGAATGGATATCGTTCAAACTAAAAAGTGGACACTCTAGATTGGGGAAGGGGTATATTGCAACTCCAATAATATTTATATTATTGGTTTTAGAACTAACTCTAACAATATATTGCGACTAGCGCTGACTTAACTCACAACTAAGTTCCCTTGCAAAGTTTGGATGTCCATGTGAGAATTATATTTATTCACGCTTAGGGTGCCAGAAGTTTGGTGTTTTCAATCTTATAATGGCTTTCTAACATTTTGGTTAAAAACACACCACATCACCCAGTCCATGGAAAAATGTTAATAAAGATATTTTCATACTTCTGATTTTAGTCGCGGTGAGGAATTTCCTGTGGCGTGGAAAGGGGGAGTGTAACTAGGCGGTGTTGACACTCACCGTGTGGGGCGTAGGACGGAGCCCAACACTTCCTCTTTATTTTTTAATGCAATTACCAATAGAATTTTACTATTTTCAAGTTTCACTCCTACTAATTGTCTCTTTTCTCTGTTTCTTATTTTATTCTCTTACACTCTAAAAGAACTTGGGTTACTAAATCACAACATGGGTTCTGGACGATATTTGGCCTTAGAATATTAGGAATCTTCGAAAATTTTTATAGTCAATAGTGCTCATATACATGCGAGTATATTTAAGTTTCACTTTGATTCTTTTCGTTCCTTATCGGAGGGTGAGGTTAGTTACAATTTGGTGCCGTGACCAGGATACTAAACTAAATTAGAGTAGGCTCGATAGCCTACAATTTGTTGTTCGTGAAATGGAAAGAGATTGAGAGAATAAAAAAAAAAGGTAGTACGGGAATTGGGGGTGAGATTTGTTATATGTAAGAAAGAATAAAGATATGCTAGTTGTTATATTCAATGAAAGTAACATACAAGTATAACGGAGAATCATAGGAAATGTAGGAAAAGTTAGGTTAATTGTAGATTAGTTCTTAGTAGTTATCTTAAAAATTAAGTAGTGAAAATTTTCTTTGCCTGAATTCTTTTTTGTATTCATCAAATAAAATTTTGGGGGTGATTGTAACGGACGTGTCCTTTATTTAAAAATATACAATATTATTACCTTTATTTCGAATTATCATTTAAACAAAAATTTACTTCGGAAGAGTAGATCTAAGTACCAAACGCGTCATCGGCAATATGTCTTAACAATAAAGCAATATAACTCGAGCTCGCTTTAGCGTTCATTATTATTTTTATAAATAAGGACCTTATTTGTTCTACGTTAAGTATGAATATAGATTAGCTTATTATTTTGGAGAAACACCGACACTTTTGTGCGTAGAATAATGACGAACTAGGAACTAGCGAATTTGTATCTTTCGAGTATGATTTAAGGGTTGAGAATTATGTAACTTAAGTTTTGCGTGTGCGCAGAGTTAAAAAGAAATGCCTTGTTTTGATTGGTTTGTTAGATCTAGTAAAAAAATGTGTTTGCGTGGGATTTTTGGGGATTTCAATAAAACCAAGAAAGAGGGAAAAGACGGGACAGTTCTCGGGGGTGTGTGGTAGCGAGTGGTCAGTAGTTGGAGCTAGGTGTCTGGTTTGGTAAGTTATTTTGTTTATTTATTTATTTTCTTCTTTTTTCTCTCTCGTGGTTTAGAAATGTTAATTTGAAGTTATTTATTGAGAATTTCGATCATTCGCAATGAATAATTATTTTGATAATTAGAATCGAATTTTAGTTAATACGTAATTTATTTTAACTTTTCTCATGATTGAAATTTTATGTTAAACATATTACTTTTGGTTTTATTTTAGAATTGTTGTAAAATAATTATTAAAAATAATCTAATTTCAGAATAAATTTGAATTTTAGTTTGGTTAGGATGTTTGTGTTAATGGTTGGACTATTGTAAGTTTTGTTACGAAATTCAACATAAATTTAGAATGGGAAAATTGTTAACACGTGCAATTTATTATTTTTACTGTATTTTCCATTTTGTATGTCCTGTGTTATTCCAAACATAATACTCATTAAACACTGGGTTTAGAATTAAGGTGATGGTTTAATCGTTCGATTGGATTACTTTAACTTTTGTTATCATATTTAAATTCACAGTTCAAGTAAATTTATTTACAACTTAATTTATTTAACTAAAACACGACTCTTTAAGTCGTTGGTCTCTGTCGTTGTTGCAATCACTTCACCCACCATCCCGCATTGGGTTTACATGGTGGTGTTTTGTCCAAACTCCACATGAGCTTCTCTCATTTAGGAAGGCCTGTGACCAGCAGTAAGGCGTTTATAGGCTGATGATGATGATGATGATGATGATGATAATAATACAGCAAGTTATTCATTAGTTTTGTTATTGGTTTCATGTAAAAGTATCTGATCGAACCACAGGAATGATTAGTAATCTCATGAATAGTATTTAAGGGTGTTAAATTTAATGGTTTACTACTCGATTGAGGAAAACGTAAATCATTATTCAAAGATGGTACATTAGTTGTATAATTTAGATTTAGTTTAAAAATAAATATAAATATATATATGGGGATATTACACATATACATAACACTGTAAAATTTGTAGCTTTTGGATTTATTCAATAGTTCGAGATGAAATTGTAGAGTAATCTCCAGATATTAGTTTTAAGTGTTAGGAGAATTCATCCAAGTAGCTGAGGTTTTAACCTCTTAGTTTATTTACAAAACACATGACACAATTTTATTGATGAAACAATGAGTATTATATTGGAAATAAGTTAGTTATAGATGGGGTACACCCAAGAATAGGAACTGTACTTTTCTAGTGTAAATATATTTATAGAAAAAAAACATTGCAAGTTACTATAATAATGTAACTATAGACTAACAAAGACAGGATTATTATTATAAATAATACTATCTTTGCAAGAAAGATGGCACTTCCATCGGAAGGCTGTTTTTTGTGTTGGGAGTCTATATTAATATATTAAAGTACTAATTTTGTTACGAAGTACAGATCGCGGTTTGAATTAGTATTTTGCTAGATGTGTAAATTTTGTTCGAAATTATTAAAACACCAATATGAAGGCTACTATAGTGCAGCGAAAGACAAAAACTCAAGGGGAACCAAGGGGTAATTTATTATAAAATATTTATTTATTTACCGTCAAGTAACGGCTCTAGATAGTCTTTTTTACTGGTGTAATAAAGTGATATGGGTAAAAAAAGACAAATCAACCGTGGTTGGGATATCGTGCTGGGGAGGTTGGTGTAGGTTAAGATTCATAATTCTTTTATTTCAGCTCTACGTGTAGATTTAAATTAGTTAAGAAAATATGTAGTTAGTAAGCACCAACCACTTGTGATCCAGTGATCCTTATACCACTCCATATCATTTCGCGTTCAGTAAAGTTTGAATTAAATTTAGATACATATATCGTTTACCATAGGAATGGTGATGGGTACTAATTATGCTTCTTGCAGATTTCGAGAAGAGTGTTCCTGGTAATCCGGATAGGTCTTGGGTCTCCATGCTATTAATAGGGTTTAGAGGTAGGTAGATAGAATTAGGGGGTGTATTGTTTTGTAATTTTCAGAGATAGCTGGAGATCCTAGACCGAGAAAACTACGTAGGTTTGTGTCTTTTTATGAAACTTGCTTGGTTTTGACCGTCGAGATATTTATTATGAGTTTGTGTCTCATAAATATTTATTTAAAATAAAAGCTCATTAGATTTGACAATCTATATTAAATTCAGAACCAGGTAGGAGAAGGTCATTTTCAAATAGAGTGATTTTAGTTGAATTCAATTTTATAACATAATATAATTTATAATCCCTCTATTTTTAATGACTAGGTGGTGGAATGGGTTTTAGAATATTTTGTTTTGTGTATTATTTCGAATTGTTTATTCTTTATTGAATTTGTTTTACTTCAGAAAATCCAAATAAATATGTGTACAACTAAACATTAAAATGGCGGTCGTTCGTTATTATTATTAGACGTACGTTTTATTAAATTATAATGACATACTCGTAAGTATTAAGGAATTACACGTTGAATATTTTGTGCGTATTTACGGAATAAAACTTGCAATATTAATATCGTTTTGTTGAGAAACTAAATTTATACTCATACATTGAATATTATTAACACTTTATAACCTGGTTTTATAACCGAATTCTCTTAACCCAAAATAACTTGATCTTCGTAACTCTATAACTGAATCTTCGTAGTATTTCTTAACCTCACTTTATACTAAATATCTATAACACTAAATAGACTAGATTATAACTAAATTTCTATAACATAAGTTTAGTATAGATCCGAAATATTCGATTGGTAACATGATAAGGGTTGCAATATATTGTAGGTAGAATAGAAATCGTTTAATAATTTATAAATCAAAGATATGGAGGTAATTTCTTGACATTTCGTCATGGATTTACACCTGAGCTTATTTGTGGGCATAGGTTAAATAAGTCATATTTCAAAGGACTTTGCGAACCAAAATAAACTCAATACTCTACACGCAGGAAAGCATAAACCTAAATACACTCCACATGCTCCAAAATGTCGAAGGTGATTACTTTGTGCGAAAGCTCTGAACGACGCAATTACGGCGAACAGAATGGATATCGTTCAAACTAAAAAGTGGACACTCTAGATTGGGGAAGGGGTATATTGCAACTCCAATAATATTTATATTATTGGTTTTAGAACTAACTCTAACAATATATTGCGACTAGCGCTGACTTAACTCACAACTAAGTTCCCTTGCAAAGTTTGGATGTCCATGTGAGAATTATATTTATTCACGCTTAGGGTGCCAGAAGTTTGGTGTTTTCAATCTTATAATGGCTTTCTAACATTTTGGTTAAAAACACACCACATCACCCAGTCCATGGAAAAATGTTAATAAAGATATTTTCATACTTCTGATTTTAGTCGCGGTGAGGAATTTCCTGTGGCGTGGAAAGGGGGAGTGTAACTAGGCGGTGTTGACACTCACCGTGTGGGGCGTAGGACGGAGCCCAACACTTCCTCTTTATTTTTTAATGCAATTACCAATAGAATTTTACTATTTTCAAGTTTCACTCCTACTAATTGTCTCTTTTCTCTGTTTCTTATTTTATTCTCTTACACTCTAAAAGAACTTGGGTTACTAAATCACAACATGGGTTCTGGACGATATTTGGCCTTAGAATATTAGGAATCTTCGAAAATTTTTATAGTCAATAGTGCTCATATACATGCGAGTATATTTAAGTTTCACTTTGATTCTTTTCGTTCCTTATCGGAGGGTGAGGTTAGTTACAACACCCATTAAAATTAGAATTATATTCGTTACGTTGTAATTTATTTTTTATGAGTTCCGGATATTTCGGTGCAGTTTGATGCGTCATAACTTATTTTTTACAACAAGTCCGCCTTATGGTCTAAGCGGTATACCATAGTCTAGGGCCTAGACGCTCATAGCACTACCTCAAAGGTCTGAAGGCAGTACTCACGCGGTGCCTACTTTTTAAAAATCAACAGATAGCGGTATGTTGACCGCATAGGAAACGAGTCGCCCTGTTCCCAACATAACGATCTCTCTATGAGCTCTGGCGACCTTACTTGTTGTAGGAACAGAACACTACAAAGAAGTGCTATTCAGCTGCGATCATCTGTAAGGCGGAGGTTAGCCGAGTCAGGCGCTCACTTAAGTTAATAAAATAAAAATATGCATATAAATATTAGTAAATTATAATACATATACTAATAAAAATCAATGACTCGTTAACAAATGCTCGTACTCATCATACGAATATTTTCATTCAACATAAAAATTTTTTGGTGTCGGATTTTTATGTAACTATTCAATTATTTGGATTATTATTTCCCATAGGGCTCTCTACTGGGTTTTATCATAAAAAAGGAGCATTTTAAACCATAACAAATTCAGATGTTTTAAAATACTTTCTTACTGCATTTTAAATACATTGTCAATCAAAAAATAATTAAAAGACTTGCCTCTAATACAAATTAGTTACTAGCCCTACTTTTCAAGTAAACCTCTTATACACGCAGAAAATACTTTCAAACTGCTAAAGTCTAATATCAAATGCATACTGAACGAAAACAAGCTTATACAAGGCACAAACGTAAGAAATAATAAAAAAAATGATTGCAGCCACGGTAGAGATAGTACTAAACAAATGACGTTTGAAGTGGGTATAAATTAATAATATTAATTTACAATGCACCCGGCATATTTTGCAATGACCTTAAAGAGAAAACTGTTAAGTTTTATAAAAATAGTCCAGGAAGTTTTGCAGGCGTCTCCTGAACACCCTACCAAAGTTTCATCACGCTCTGATCAATGGTTTCAGAACGCAAAGAGGATAGACAGGGGACAAACATTGTTTTATTTATTGTATACTTATAGATTAATGGAGGCATGTGTGGAGAACACATGCTAAGTCTGAATGTAAGTTCAATACATCTCCTTCTCTTACTGTAAATACGGAAAGGATGGCTGTCATTTAATGTGACATTTAGAAACATGCGTTCCATTTGCTTGCAATAGAAACATGCGTTCCATTTGCTTGCAATATGGTCATATTGAACGTGATAAAATGCAGTGTTTAGGAAGCACCCCCTAAATGCCATCTAACTTGTCTATGGTTTCTTTAAAATATATTGAAAAGATGGCAGCGCAATCATGAAATAGCAAGAAAGAGATATACTGTAGGTGCTTAAATTAAGATTTAGAGTGTGTCTTCAGAATTAGGCATATTGTATTCCTAGTATCCTTAATTTAAATTAGTTTGGACTTGAAAATTGGTGTCAGTGTATATGTCATATTATTAAACAATTATAAAATATTGATAAAAGCTTGAAAAATTATTTGCATGTTAACGACTGAAATTATTTTTGTTTTGTAGAACTGAAAACAATAAAGTTATGCCATATTAAAACGCAGCGTTGTCGTACCGGTAAAATGACTAAGCTCTCTCGCTAAAATTAGCGCAGCGAGAAAAATGTAATTTTCTGTATACAGGACTCAAACAACAATTATAATTGCGTCATCCCTTTGGAAACACTTAACCAAGTTAGTCGTTCCGGCTGCGGCCGAAACAAAATGAATAGACGAAACAGTTTGTCGGTCTCTACGTGCCCATTTTGCATCACAAAGCTAGATGTGTTTGTCGTTCTATTTTAAACGCGATAACGCCAACTTTCCAGTCCTCGAAATGTGAATACCTTGTTGCGAAAATGTGACTAACGGAAACTGTACAAGTAACTCCGCTGTCCTTCCGCGCACATTCGCTTTCGGCCGCCGCGCGCCGCCTACGACGCCGTGGGACTATTTCTATTCAAATTTCTTTATTATAACTGTCCGCTTACTTTTCTTTTACAATGTAGGTAGAATTTATTTGAAACTTTCACAGTGTTACTAATGTATGCTCCTTTTTTCTAAGTTGGATTCGTAGAACTTTAGATTTATTTTCCTTTGCCTCGGCTTACAAGAGCGTTATTACTTACCAAATTCTACATATAGAAAATCTTTCACTTTATAATCATTAAAGATAACCTAAAAATATCAACTTAAACTTTTAGAATTATCGAAGAATGTAGTACGAAATGTTTGTTTGTGCAACGGTATGTATCTTTTTTTAAGTTAACAATAACCAACACAGCTATTACTTCTTACTTCCCACCTAATATAAGTGTCTAAAAAAATATATGTTTATGTATTTTTGAGATCAAAAGTGTCTATCCGTATATTTAGAAATCTTATTCGGGATATATACCATATCATTTGTGTGAGTGTCTATATAATCCTGTCGGTAACAAATATATTGAACCTTAAACTGTAACTAATAGACTTCAGAGGAACTCGGATTGTAACTAAGTAATGTCATTTTTTGAAAAAACGAACCCTTATAAATAACTAAAACCTATTCCTAATAATAGCTTACGTATAAAAAAAAACATCAAATTAAGAACCTACTCGTATTTTGAAGTCGGTTTAAAACCAAAATTAAATGCATAAAATTATAACATAAAAATGTTTGTTTTTATAATATTCTTCCCTTGTGATTCCATCTCTTCCACGTTTACTTTATATGAAAATTTCTTTTGCCACGACTTGTACACGTAAGTTTTTGTAAAATTACATTACTCTTATCACATTCTAGCAGTGAAATCCTGGCTTTAACTTTACCCCAAAGTACTTGTCCTGTCTTTTATATAACAGTTCTCTGAAATGGTACCTATTTCGGATTCATAGATCTCAAATATTCAGTTCTCAGCTTCAGCATATTTCAATACATTCCTTATAAATTGTTTCCAGAGTAAACATACTATTAACTTTTCCATTTAAAGTACAAAAGAATAAAACTTCACAATTAATTGAACTAAATTAGCTTACTCCTTGACAATATTGAGCAAGAAGATAAATAAATCATTTGACTTGTGGTTTTGTCCAGCCATAATTAGCTACATTAGTAGTAAAACCACAAGTAAAAAGGGAGAGCAGTGATTAGTAGAGTGAAATAAAAAAAAACGGTAAAAAATGTAAAAAAATCCTCTTAAATGAACTTTTCTTTCAAAATTAATGAAGATTACGAAATTTGTGGCCATTTAGCTCCACGCTTCGTAAAACCTTTGACTCTAAGTTGCTTGTTAGACTAAATTGAGAGTAATAATAGGACTCATTTGTTTGGGTTAAAGGTTTTGAGTTTGCTCGATGGATACAATTCTCCGCAATCAAAACGTTTGCAGAATAATTGCTTTTAAGCTTTAACAATATTAAAACTTGTAAGTAATGGTATTTACTCTGTTTGTATGTGTATATTGGTTATAAGGCATTTAAATGCACTAATGACATAGTATTCATTACTTTATAAGTGGACACATTATTTTATCCAAACATAACAACATTGCTAATAAACTCAAGATAAAAATAATAAACTAAAGATTAAATACCAAAAACTACGTGTGAAAAATTAGGTAAAATAGCCTAGAATAGGACTTGTTTCGGAAAATAAATAAAATTATACTTACTTTCTGCCCTTGTGGTCCGTATAGACGATATGGTTTCTGGCGGCGGGAGTCTGCTGACTCCTATTCAGGGAGTTTGTGTCGATCATGTCGAATACTGTCTCTGATGTAACTTCATATAGATAACATTAACTCTACTAAGCTCTAGCACTGATAAATTCTTTTATAAGACCTTGTTACTGCTAACATTTACCCTAATTTAAGCCAAATATTTTCTTGTCTCTCTGAAGCTTACTTGCGGTTCAATCCAACGTTTTCTGCCGCAGCATCAAACTGTCTGTTGGACTGACCGGTAGAATAATTTGCTGCTGCGTTCAACAACTTTGGATAGCCGGCTTGTTAGTGCTCGCTCCGACATTGTGCACACAGTTTCGACTTCTTAGCAGTGCAAAAGTTTTGTCCGCTCTGTTGATATTGTTTGTTAACGTCGTCCTATTAGAGCCAAAAACCCTTTGTCCATTCGTTCTCAAGTTTTAGATACGTAGTAGCAGCTGTGACCTTTTTACTGAAGCGTTATAAATGGAAATCGCAGCACTTTTTCGGTTATCTGGAATACGTATTGACATAATTCATTTTTCAGTTTCAACATTTCAAGATGAGACATAATTTCAATAAATAATGGGACTAAAATAAATTACTCATACTTTAATTTCTAGAAAAGGTTCTCACTTATTACTTCTTTGTTGCTAACTTTACAGCACCTCTTACTTAAATAATAAGTAACACTAAAAGATTATTTAGTTAGGTACTCAAAAATAATAAATAATTGAAACGAAGGATCGATGATTGAAATTCATTCACTGTCTAAGTTTGGACCTGGAATTTCTTGGCTGATGTATGATATAATTCATCTTATGTACTGTTCCGAACTACTAACGAGCAACGAACGTATTCCCAGTAGATAAAAAGGTCTGTGTGACGCCAAGTATATAAGAGTGTTTACATAAGAATATATTTACCTTCGGTAGGCGGGGCCTGACTCGAGGCGGGCTTATTTGGAATCGACAAGGAGGAGTGGTGGCACTTGTTTATCAATACGTGCTCACCCGTTACACCTCATGATACAGATATCCCACACATACCTATCATAGTCTGCAAATATCTAACAGTAACTGTATCCGTCAGCAAAAAGCAGACGTGAAAATAAAAATTAGAATTCCAAACTGAAATTCTGAATAAACAAATCACAGCCAGACCTGAATTATATTTCAGTCAAATATTTCGCAAACGTTTTCTCATTTCATAAATTATATTTTGCAAGACAGTGTACAAATGGGCTTTAATTAACTGGGGAATGTCGGCGAAACGGCAAATATGCCAGGATCGCCCGCCACTCCCCCGCTCTGTACCTCGTCTACGTTAACTACGATTTACATTCGCTCTTATTTATTTACAAGAATCAGCAACACAATTAAATTTAATTTCCTAAGAAAACAGTATAATTACACTGAACCGACCTTTCGGTTTTAAAAATTAGTTTTTTTTTCACTAAAAATATTGCCGTACAAATAATATTTCACAAATAATTAATAGTGAACCAAGTTTTACGTCACGACAAACATCACTTCTTACTTTAAGATATATATAATGATTAAAATTACCGAATTTACAATTTCTTATTTGTTTATAATTTAAATATAATACAAATAATAAAAGCATAAGAATATTATTTTAAATTATGCTCATAGTTATGCGTAAAAGTTCACTTAGAAAACTGACACTACAAATTTTCTACGACAGTTTATAAGGCGCTACGAGAGTTACTACGAAATAAGTTGAAACGCGTAGCACGCGGCGACTGCGGGGAACGTCTGGTCGCCTACGGGGCTCGTAGCCGACTGAGGACTTCACTCTTTGCTCTGCGAATTTCATGTAGGACTTATCAGCCTCTAACTAAAATCTACCTTATGACGTACACTTTGAGTCCTTTTTTATATCACTTCTCAGTTCAGCGCCGTTACGGCGCTGGAGTGAGAAATCTGAGAATATGATACGAAAATCTAATTCTTCCTACACGAACATAATGACGGCTTTGGAACTAAAGATGACGAAAGCCTCAAAATTTTCCTGAAATGATATATCTCTGAAGTGAAGATCCCTATGTTTAGGATCTGAGAGTTCAAATTTCAGGTAAGGGCTCCCTTAGGGAGGCGGTCGTAAGGCTTAGGGGGTGGCGCGTAAAATAGACGCATGCGTACATCTCTTGAATAATTTCACAAACTCCAAAACTATTTCAATGTTGAACTGATGCGTCAGAGATTTTCTACAAGAGTTTTTCTTTTAGGCAGAAAAATAACAAACACGTATTTTTTACATAATAAATCCGGTTGCAATCAATTTTCATTAAATTTTTACTTTTACGTTTCAAACATTTTCTTTTAGATAGTATGAAGGAATTCCAGTAAGCTTACCCACAACATATCCCAATGATTTCAGTACTTAAAACTTTTTCAATCCATTCTTAATAACTGAAAAGTTTTGTCATTCTCTCTCCATTTTCAAGCTATTTTCTGTACTTCATACGCATTTAGCTTTACTTGGGATCTTCAATTGTAGACATATATGTGTTTATACATATGTATATCTACATTTACAGGGTGGAAAAAATCTATAGGCCCTGGAAGGGAACTACTTAAATTCTTTAGCTAGGTCTATTTACTGAAAGGAAACATTCCTTTATTTTTTAAAAGAAACAAAACTGCATTCAAAGATCTTCTTAAATTCACTTGTCTCACCCGGGAATCAAACCAACTAAAAAATTAAAAACTAAACACTCGCTATTTTATTATACGAATCGGTTGGATTATTGTTCAGGATAAAAGTCGAATAAACATTTGCTCTTCCTGTTATCTGTTGCACTAGATACCTATGAAATTGAATATTTATTACATGATTTTTATTATAATCGATCGATAAAAATGTTGAAAGTATTCGTTCGTAATTAATATTAGTTTTATTTTATTTTTAATTCAAAGACCAAATTTTTGTAAAGATTTTTTATCCTTAACAATAATTCTTCCGATTAGTATGATAAAATGGCGAGGGTATATTTCAAAAATTTTTAGGTGGTTCGATTCCCGGGTGAGACAATCGAATTTTAGAAGATCTTCGAATGCAGTTTTGTTTCTTTAAAAAATAAATGAATGTTTCCTTTCAGTAAAAATACCTAACTAAAGAATTTAAAGTAGTTCCCCTCCAGGGCCCATAGATTTTTTCCATTCTGTATATAAAATATCAAAGCTTAGTATGAACTTTATATGTAACTAAGTCTTGATATTTTCTATAAGTAATAACAATATTCCATAATGTAAAATTTCAATTAATAAAACATGAATATGTTTAATTTGAGTTTGATACTTTTCAAAACAAATTAATGACTTCACCATCAGAAATAATTTTGTGTGATATAATGTGTGTGTTAAATTTTTTATGATACCAATTTAGTTTTAAAGTTTGTAAGATTATTTGTTTAGATACTATTTTTAAAAAGTGGTATGTTCATGCAAAGCCGCATACGAATTTAAGGCAACCTCCGGTCAAGAAAGGTGAGAGAAATTGATTTATTTATCGTCTGGGGTGGTAACCGAATGCGCGATTTATCCAATAATGAATCTATGCATTATAAATTCCTTACATTGATTCATCAGTGTCTAGTCTTCTCTATTAATCAATTTGTAACTGTTAAGAAATAACTTGTAAATTCATCTAAATGAAGTGTCTTCATTACGACATTATTTTATTTTGTATTCATACAAAGAGTTTCCCTTTTTATTGCAGGTGTCTATCGGCGGTGGTAACCGCTTACCATCAGGTGGGCCGTCAGCATATTTATCATCTAGTTGTATAAAAAAAAAAGATTTTTGTAGTAGAAAATACATTTTCAGATAATATCTTTAGATGTCAGTGGTCGCGTTATGTGGATAGATAAATTAAAAATATAGAGAATAATAATAATTAAAGTCATTAAATATATTTTTTTAACTTTATTGCACATAATTAGGTACAATTCGGCGGACTAAATGTCATTGGGCATTCGCTACCAATCAACCAAAAAGTCGAATCCAGAAAAAATATTTATACCTATTGCATTTTTCTGGATTGGACTTATTAGTTAGTGCTAATATTATATATATGTTTTAAAACTCAAAACACATTTGATGGATATAGATGTATCTGCAGACATTTGTTTGTTTGCTGTGTGGGTACTTATTTGAGACGATTTGTTTATGGGTGGTTTTTAAAACATTTGATTCGAAATCATCGTGTAAGGTATGCCATAATAAAATATATTTTTACCGCCTCTGTGGTCGAGTGGTTGATCCCACCTACCTCATATCTAGGGGTCCGGGGTTCAATTCCCCATCATCATCATATCAGCCAAGAGACGCCCACTGCTGAACATAGGCCTCCCCCGAGGATCTCTAAACCCCTTCGGTGCTGCGCTGCCCCCATATCCATCGGCTTCTCGCGACCCTCATCAGATCATTGGTCCACCAAATGGACGGCCTACCATCGTTGCATTTCCCAGTACGCGGCCGCCACTCGAGGATCTTTCTGCCCCAACGGCTATCAGACCTCCTTCCAGTGTGACCTGCATGTCGGCGACCTTAGCTCTCTTTCTATGCTTGGTGTTTCTCGCATTTCATTGCTTGCATAAAACGTCAAGCATTTCCATTTGGGTGACTCTGAAGCTTTTTATGAGGCCCATTGTAAGCGGCTACGTCTTGGTTCCGTCTGTCATCACTGGCAACACACACGAATCAAGGTAGCCAGTGTAATTACTGGGCATGACGGCATTTCATCTTAGACCTCAGGATGACAACGCACCTGCAATATCAAGTGATTTTTCCTTGTTATTGCAGGTGTCGGTAACCACTTACCATCAGGTGGGCCGTCAGCTTGTTCGTCACCTAGTTGTATAAAAAAAAAAACTTTCGTCTAGAGACATTATGGAAGCTGGGCCGAGAATATGCTACAAAGCTTCATTAACGCTGCCCAGCCGAGTTGGATCCGTCGAATGAGCTCTTTTTTGAAGTTGGACCTACCAAGTTGGACTTTTTGTCAACTTCTTGTGTAGAGCTTCCAACCATCAAAGGAGTGGAATTTTCGTGTTTTCCAAGCTCATTTTAAGACCTATATGTTGGGAGACTCTAGAGAGGTCGTCGAGACTGTGCTCAAGTCAATTCCCCACGACGGTAGGAACTTTCTGCTCGGTTTGTTTTGCGATAGGGTTTTTTCTAAGTCCGCTTGACAAGCTACCACCGTCTTACCCAAGTTTTACCAAGAGGAGCAACTGAGAGAACTGTTGCCTTTTTCGCCCTTATTATCACTCAACATCAGATGAGATGGCGGCCAGGGTAGCTACACCCTGCTAAGAATTTAAAAAAGACATTATCGCAGACATTGCGTGGCATGATACGAAGACGCGACGACGCGAACCACATACACATTTGAGCCCACAGAGCCGGACGTTCTTTGAGCCGTAGCTGCCTGTAATTAATCGGCCTTGGACAAATTAATTGTTTTATTTTAATGACACTGTTTCTGTCTTCAGTTTTTAGAAAGGATAATTCCTACTTGCATTTGAAACGGTGACCTATTAGTAGTGTGTATTTTTATTCTTTTAGATTTGCAATACACAGTTCATACGAGTTTTATAATTTGGATTTTATTAAACTCTTGTCATAGTTTCCTGTCATTGTAACCCTCTTGTTAGATGGCTATAAAAGAGGAACAAGGACTTTCGGTTTGGTTTTAGAGCATGTGTAAGAGAATAAGTACGACTGCGTTTTTTAAATATAATAATAATAATATTCATACACTGACACCTATGATCTAGCCCGAAGTATGCATCATAAAGAGCTCGTGTTATGGATACTAGATAACGCATAAATATTGATAATAATATGTATATAAATATTAGAAATATACTAAATAAACATACCTATAAACATCCATGACTCGTGAACAAATGCTCGTATTCATCATGCAAACATTTGCCCCTACCGGGATTCCCTGACCGACAGCTTGTATAGCAAGGGGTACAGACCATTCGGCCAGCCGGTGATCATAACTAAAGAACTCAAGAGCTATAGATAAATGTTATGATTTTCAATTAAGCATATAAAAGATTAATAAAATATATTTTGCTTATATCTTATATACCTACTATAAGCTTTTGCCCGCCGCTCCACCTGCGTGGGAGTCGGCTATCGCTACAAAAGTAACCTATATTCTTTTCAGTGTCTCAAACTATCCACATGCTAAATTTCATCTAAATGGTTTAGTGTTAGAAACACCATATAAAATTATAATCAGTAGGTAATTGAATTTCCTATCTGAAATCATAATTATAATATGTGTATGAAATGATACGTAATTATAGACGAAAACCGTCAATAGTATAATTTTGTTTTATTAGTATGCAAATCACGTACCGACAGCATAGAATGTTGGTAACCTAGCTTATTTGGTACGCCAAACAAAGGCATTTGTTAACAAATTATTTGTAATATAAACGACAATTGCAATATTATTATTAAAGACACATCAACATTTATTCCCTTACCAGCCCTCCGGCGCTCACGTACAGTAGAAAATCTATTGTGTGTGATAATATGCGAGTCCTCCACATATTAGTAACTAGAGTTATGATTTTATTTTTTATATAATTTTATTAGGTGCAGGATAATGTAGTCAGCATTACGCCTCAACGCATATAATAGCCAAGTAGGAGCTAGTAATAAACTGGAGGCTTACTATGCCTAATTATTATAAAGTTACATTAAATTAGTGCCCCTCGTAATCTGTCAAGCGGTGTTATACCTCTGGGTAAGGGGTAAGGGTAAGGGTCTTGAGAAAGAGTCTCGCGTCCAGACCACAGAATCCTCTCCCTATAAACTGGCGGCGAGACGAGTCTCCCGAGTTGCTCGGCTTAAAAAGGTGTACGACGCACGTGGCTAGAAGATCTTCGGCCGGCACTCATTGTAGTGACTTAATGCATCGAAATTCTTTATCGAGTTTAACTGGGTGGCATACACCACTCAGGCGCAGATCGAAATGGCCGAGCCGAATCATTTGCGGTTCAAGCAAGGATTCGATATTTACATTAACAAAAGAAGGTTGTAAACCCAACTTTTTAGGGTAAATTGATAACCATAACGGCGACATCAAAAGACAATTTCAGTTTCAAAGCATACTATCTTCTTAGCAAACTGTTAGTTTTACATTGAAGACTTTTGAAATCACGCTAAAAAACTAAACTAAAATGGAACAAAATCCAATGATTGAAAGAAATAGTCACAGTAGATAAATCTTAAACATTTTAAATGCTTTATTATATTTCAAGTACGAAGATATAGCCCAAAGAGTACAAAATTAAGATCTATTGTTTAAGTTATTTAAATTTATTTCAAAGTGGTAATTACTAAATTACCCATATTATTTATTAGGCAAATTATTTTCATTCCACCCCAACATCGATCCACAAATAATCACTATCCACAGACCTATGCTCGGTTCAACAACTCGAAGTTTCTAGAATTTCTCCGCCAATAAGTACCTCCTCGATGCACTGGACAGATTGCAGCATCGTGCTGTCCATATCATTAGCGATGTAGAGGTCACGAACAACCTTGAGCCTCTGCAGTTGCGTCGAGTCATTACGTCGCATAGCGCCTTTTATCAGCTATATCACCTTCCCCCTTCCTGATCAGGAGCACGCGTGCCGGTTTTCGGGGTCATCAATTCACTGTATTTACCTCAAGACCACGCACAAAGAAATTTAGTACCTCATTTCTTTGTCGTACTTCTAGAACTTGGAATTCTTTCCCAGCACATGTGTTGATCCTTCCTATAACACGGGTTCCTTCAAGAGAGGCGTGAAAAAATACCTTTTGGGCCGGCATGCAGTGTGGAGGCGGCTAGAGCAGTGTCTAAACTACACTAGCTGTCTTCGCATATGGGCATATCTTACCGCTTCACATCAGGTGGTGTTGTATTAAAAATAAATAAATAAATCTATATATTTCCGATTTTCTTTTTATTCATTTTTAAAGTTTATTTATTAATATATATTAAAGTTAAGGTAAGTTCTTTTTAAATTATTGATTTGGGCATTCAAAACATTTACAAAACCCTTCAGAAAGTGTTTTAGTAGCCGCTAGGTGTCGCTGGCTACCTTTCTGAGGTTAACAGATGACAGATCTATGGTATAATGTAAAGATTACCAAATATTAAAGATTGATAATTGTATAAAGACTAGCTAATAATTGTTCGTAGAAGTCAAGTCCACAAGGCGCTTGTAAAGTAAGTGAATTTAAGAGAGGTATGGCGTGGCAGTTTATTATCACTCAAATATTGATGAAGAACCTACTTTCATCCACCTTAACGCGACGAGTAAGGTCGCCAGAGCTCATTATGAAAGCCTTATGTGACTTTTCTTCTAAGCTGTTAGCATAAAGCTTTCTCTTGATTTTTATAGTCACCATAGCGTACACTTTTTTGATTCTTTTCGTATAAGATATAGTGCATTTTATTTGGGCCTACTGTTCGAGTAAAGTCGCTTCATACTTAGGCATAAAGCTTAGTCAATATCCGCTATAGTACGTTTGTTTGCAGCTTGTATTTTACCTAACCTCTCTTGCCAGCCTGCCGGCGCTCACACACAGTAGAATTCTATTGTCTCATACGTGGAAACTTAAAAGATTCAAATGCAATAATAAAACTCTGACCTCGTAATGACATGCGTTTTTGCTTTACCCGTTAGCATCTATACGCATC
Source organism: Nymphula nitidulata (assembly GCA_947347705.1). Taxonomy (NCBI): domain Eukaryota; kingdom Metazoa; phylum Arthropoda; class Insecta; order Lepidoptera; family Crambidae; genus Nymphula; species Nymphula nitidulata. The sequence continues at coordinate 10,171,092 of OX374623.1, forward strand.
TATACCCAGGTTACGGACCAGACTTGTTTGTAACCCCTGTTAGATGTTAAGAAGCTATTGTGAAATAATTACGTAAATCAAATTGATATTAGTTGTTTATAGTAAAAGGAGTTGGTTTTTTCAAAGTTTCTAAGTTTTACGAGAAATAGTTGAGGCCAGGCGCTGTCGCGTCTACCCAAGATCGACGCCAACACTGCCGCCTCGATACGATGTAACTCTCAATATGAGCTTTGTTACCGCTTTGTGCCGGCATTTCTTGTGTCACTGCATTGAATATATCGGCTGCTTCCCTTTGTGCACGGAATATTGTTCGTCTTTTGTCGAAATGAACGTTACCTCCCCGCGAGTTGTTTCTGCGAAGAATTTCGCGATTGCAAAGTAATATTTCCCCTTAAGAATTTCAATGTGTTTCTTTTATCTCCCAGATGAGTTTACTTAGGATTACATTGTGTCGTGAAAAGTTAGTCTGGCTTTGGTTTCTAATATTGCGAATGTTATTGACAAAGACCCGCGGGGGCGTAATGAATACATTTTTTTTAATAAGAACGTATTTATTTGACAATGCGCAAATGAGTTTGGCTCTGTGCAGCATATAATTTTAAGGTTACTCGTTGGAATTAAATATGATAAAATTATTTTAATTTCAACCAAGTAAATATATGAGATTCTTAATGTGTTTTTTCCACTTATCTCTCAGACTTTTTCATAAAAATGAATATCTATTACATTCAATCATAAAATGTATGTCTATTGAATGTTTGATAAATAAATAACTTTATACATATTAACGTTTGTGGCTAAATCCGTTGTCGCAGTAGATAATTGCATTGGCTTTGCCATTTCGAGTCCAATAATCTTCTGGCCACTAATTAGGGTTAGATTAGCGACCCGCCAGTGAGACTCGCCAGATCGCCTAGTGTAATATACTCTTGAGATTGCTTGTTAATTATTTCATAGTTCATTCCAGTACCAATTTACCGGAACTGGTTACAAAATTTATGTTTCGAAATGACTTAATATTATTTTATTGCATAATTTTTAGTGTAGTATAGATAAATGTTTATTTAAAAGTAAATTACGGATATTTAGTGACGATTCGTAATCTATGTGTTTAAATTGTATTAGGACTTTTCAAAGACCATGGGGTCACTACAAAAGAGTTTTCAAAATAGAAAAGCTACCTATCAAAAAAACATTGTCTGTATTTTAAACAGTTATGTTAATCTCCCCGTATAATTTGTTGGTAATTATGAATTCGCGGTACAGCTCGGCGGCGCGGGCGGCACGGGCAGACAGTACAGTGTGATAAAAGCCAGCGCGTATGCGGCACACGTTAACCCGTTCCATTACAACAGGGGATTGTCAGATACCGGTGCAGACGTCCGCGAACTTTTCGGCATTGTTTTTTATTACTTTACCATCACAACACTTTCTCTGGACTTGGCACTTGCACCTTTAAGCCACTTTTACCGTTTTCTGTCAACGCACCTGCATTATCAAGTGATTTTTCCTTGTAATTGCAGGTGTGTATAGGCGGCGGTAAACGCTTACCACTAGGAGGAACGTTAGCTTATTTGTCATCTATTTGTATAACAAAAGAGAGCTATGGAAATGTTTGCTACTATTATATCATAAACAAAAAGATGAGCAATCGTCTAAGATACTACATAATTTTACATTACTTTTTATGTTGTGAGAAATTAATAATCAAATATTTCTCTGGACCTATGCTAGGTAAACAATATCTTCATGATTTGCTCAGCAATATACACGTTAAACTGTATTTCGGGCGTTACATTACGGACTTATAATATGATTTTCTTTTTTATACACACCTCTTTAGTTCCTCGTTTCCAGTATCAGTGTGTCAGCTGAACGCTCAACCAACTGCTAATTAACGGTGGATTACCGAACCGACCCGTCCACCACTACTTACTGTTTACACCGGGTTCAAGACAAAGCAAATAATGCGCCGACCAATGCCTTCCACTAACTCTAAATAAGGATAGTTTGGCGAATTGGGATTTTGAGATAAGGGCTAGTTTTACCTTTACCTTTATTACTGGGTAACAAAATATAAGCAATTATGAAACTGTTGAAATCTTGCTTTTCATTTAAATTTTTTGTTAATGAGTAAGTACTCAAGTACGTATTTTTTTTTTATTTTTTTTTATACAACTGGATGATAAACAAGCTGACGGCCCACCTGATGGAAAGCGGTAACCGCCACTTGTAAAAATCACTTGATATTGCAGGTGCGTTGTCATCCTGGGGCCTAAGATGAAATGCCGTCCATGCCCAGTAATTACGCTGGCTACCTTTCCCTTCAATCCGAAACACAGCGAACGTATTTATGAAATATTAAAATTGTCATCAGTAAAAATTTCCATGTAAAACTTTGTGCTTGTACATGTATGTAGATATATAATATAAACACAAAGCTTTACATCGATTCTTTTCATCATCATTATCAGGCTATCTACGTCCCACTGCTGGACACAGGCCTGCCTACATGGGAGAAACACGTGAGGAGAATCATCGAAAGTTTTACTTTATGTTAAAAAAAATATTTAGATATCATTAAGTAATATTTACTCGAAGTCAATCATATTACTTGGCATACCTTTTTTTAATACCACTAATGTGGCAATCAAGCATACGGCCCACCTGATGGTAAGCGGTTACCGTAGCCTATGGACGCTTGCAACACCAGGAGTATCACTTGCGAGTTGCCGACCCTGTAAAAACATTTTCACGCCTTTTTTGAAGAACCCCATGCTGTACTCATTCTAAAAAACCTCTGCAGGGAGCTCATTCCACAACTTGAGCGTACGCGGGAGAAAGTTTCTCTGAAACCGTACAGTACGCGACCACTTTGGTTCCAATTTGTGAAGGTAAACTCCCTGCCGGTGGCGAGCGGTGCGATTATAGAAAGAAGCCGTGGGCATCATGTCAAATAATTGCTCAGAACACGCCCCGTTATACAATTATACAATGTACCCGGTATGCCGCCCTTACCAGAGCTTTACCAGATACGTGGTCGCTACGCTTGAACTTTTACGCCCCAGCGGTCGTCCATTCTCTGTGTTATGTGCCTTCCCTATTGTTAATTTCAGCATGTATCAGCATATAGTTCTATGGATGCCCTCATTTGTTCTTCAGCGAATGTTCTCATTGCTTATTCTATCGTATCATTTATAATGTCATCTTGTCGTTTTTTCCTTATTTCTAAGTCAAACTATCGTCACACGTTTATAGATAATTAGATGATCATGTAGCTCTTTCAATTACGGGTTTCAAAGGCTTTACATTACAACAAATCTAATTAAAGTATTCTCGTACAAACATCGACAAAATCAAAATCAAAATGTCTTTTTTTGCGACTTAGTACAGGTAGACTTTCTACACCTAGGACAAATCACTGGTTAGCTCTATCATTCGACCTGCCCCCTTATTCACTAAAAATGACAAGTGTAGTTTCCTACCACCTTTTATATTGCTGTTTCACGCTACAATGAAACGAAACGTTTCGTGTACAGACGACAGCACATCAAGTGTAACAGTTGCACTACGAAAGCTTCCTCTATTACGAATGCAGTAAGGGTGGTCTCAAGGTCAATCTGTTACGCTTGATAGCTGTCGACTGTACGTGAAAACACCAAATATTGCATCGACACTTGTCATTTGAGTTAGTTGATAATGGTGCTGGTCTTGGAGCGAGTTGATTTGCCTGTAAATATTGATTAGATCTCTAGGTTTTTAAAGTTTTTTTCTTTTGTTAAATTAATGCCCTTTAAATAAATTGACTAGAATAATTTAAAAGGGCTATTAAGATGAATTATTTGGGTCACGGATGTGGTTCATTAGTTTTTCTAAGTTTATATTTTTCTAATATCCTGTGTTGGACTAATCGTGCCTGAGCGCTCCTTGATATATTTACCAATTTATTATAGGATTTAAACGTATTTCTCACATTAATTTATAGCCCCTTTTTATATTACAGTAAGAAGTTTTATTTGACGTGGTGAGTGTTTGGGGTTTTCTTCTGATAAACGTAAATACACTTACCAATCAAAATAACAGACCGATAACAATCACGAATTTGCCATAGTATACGGTGCAGACAGTGATATTATTTTCAGATAGTGATATTAATATAATGATATTATTAGTGATATTATTTTCAGGACTCGTTTGTGGGTTTTCATAGTATATAATTATATTCCTTCTTCTAGTTATTTCTCAAAGTTCCTTTAACAGTAACAGATGTTATCGATTAATCGACTTCGGGACTGATTGACTTGGAGATCCTTGAGGCCTATAGCAGTAGGCGTTTCTCTGCTGAAATGATGCATCTTAACACAAACCAGTAGAAGCTAAATAGAAGCATGCGGTTCCTTTTAAAATTCTTCGCATCTACTGACGAAAATCTTGCAGGAACGATCATCGACTATTTGTCCTGTCTTTCGAGACCGTTGGTGTTGCAAATTGTCATAAGTACTTATTGGAAATAAATTATAATCTCATTGCAGATATTCTGCTGTGGGTGCTTGCAGTGCTGGCAGTGTTGGTCTAGTTGTGTATTCAGCCCGCGCCCTCCGCATCTGGCCGCCGCCCGCAAATAACAGAAAGAGCAAGTCCTCAGGGCATCGCTTAGCTTTTCAATTTCCCTTTCGGAATTATTCGTGCTAATCGAATACGACCGTCGGGGTCTGGGGACACGATTGCAATGATTCATTCATGAGACCACGTTACAGTCCAATTGAGGCACTAGACATTATTGTACCCGATATTGAGACGGTAGTGCCGGCATAATAGCAACCGAGTTTTCCTCCAGATATTTGCGATGTTATTTTATTATAACTGACTGACGCTATTTGCGAGCTTTTACAATTGGACCAACCATCTAAAAGAGAACTTTCATTGAATTTATTCAGTTAATTTTTAAAGAATCAAAAAGAGTAGTCCCTTTCTTCTTCGAATATCGATCGTCCGAAAATAATAATCCCTAACACGTTTGCTATAATCATCACTTTTCATAATGTTCGCGTATACGAAATTGTATATTACCTAATCGTCTTCAGTTCTAAAGCTTTTGTGTCATAAGATCGGGTGCTATAATAATCAGATATCTTAATTTTTCTTGCTATATAGTCACATGTCCAAAGTGTTATACTGTATAATGTATGTTAGACCGAATGGTGGTTTATAATAATATTGTTAGTCCGTATGATGGTTTATAATAATATTTTTATTCCTTAAACATATGTTTAAAAGTAGGTTTATTTTGGTGATGTTATTAATATCATAAAGCTTAGTTTTTATAAGACATATTTATCAAGAAGTTAATTATATCCAGAGACAGTTTCAATTACATTTGAATAATTTAACTAAAATGTTGTCTTATTAACCTAAGCAACCGTTGCATTTTAAAATTCAGTTACAGAAATGTATCACTGTAAAACCGACACCAGGTAGTCTTGTTTGCCCTACCCCTATAGTGTAATTTAAGCCCGCGAAGGCGCGGAGGGTCGAGGCGGCCCGCGAGTTGAGGAGCAGGTGGTTTTGACGATGTAGGCGTAAACCATCTGCGACGATAAGGTCGCGTGGGACCGCCGGAGCCCCGCAGCGCCGGAGCCGTGACAGAAGCCATCCATGCTGCATGCTTGCATACTGCTTGCTTGCACGCTTGCTTGCATGCTGCATGCTTGCTTGCATGCATGTTTATCTAGTATATATAATTGTATAATAAAAAATAATGTGTTATAATAGTCTAATTGGTGTCATCGTATGAAATTTATTTATATTTTATATTTATGTATTTCAAGTATTATGGATAGATTTATTTATGGAAAAAAGTAGGTAATTTTATATTTATGGAATTTCGATTTTAGGGCACGTTATATTATGAGATATTACGTTAGGACTTACAACTATTATAGAAAAGCCTTTTATGTCTTTTAAATATTATAGATTGTAATATTTATAGCAAAAAACATTAGGTCATAATATATTTAGGGATTTTGGTTTTCGGGCAAGTGATATTATGAGTCATTAAGTTAGGGCTACTTATGCGACAACATTAAGTAGAGGCCTCCAAAACAAGCGGTTCAGTATTCTGCCGTTACTAAAGTTCGACGTAAAAATGCTCTTAGGGTAAAAATGAATGCCAAATATTTCAAAATAAACTTTTATTTGATGATGTGCCAAAAATGTATTGAAACCTGAAAAATAGGCCAAAATATGCGGAACATTTTCAGTTGTCATTTTCTTTGTTGTTCGCTATAAATCGTGGCATAATCCACGAATTTCGAAGAAATCTGCAACTCACCATAGCATTTATTATGGTGCTTATGTCACTTTGGTGACGTTTAGTTGACTTCTATGTAGCCCCCACCACATAGCCATGTTGAATAATGGTGAAATTGACAAATCACTTAAAATTTTGTACGAGTAAACTAATACATATAAACAAATTATTATAAAACTATCTAAACCAGAAAAATTTCACGTCCTGAGGCGGGGATCGAACTCGCGAATTTCACAGGATTATTCCAAGTCCTGGGTAGCTCAGACGGTTAGAAGAGTCACCCGAATTGTGAAAGGTCGGGGGTTCGATTCCCGCCCCATTTAAACTTTTCGTGTCAAAAAAGTCAAAATATATTCGAAACTTTCTCTGGCCTTGCTTGGAATATTGCTCGCACTTGTGGAATGGCTTCGCCAAGTACCTCTTCGACGCTATGAATAGATTGCAGCATCGTACTGTCCGTATCGTTGGCGATGTAGAGGTCACAAACAACCTTGAGCCTCTGTAATAAAGTCGAGACATTGCGTCGCATAGCGCCTTCTATCGGCTTTATCACGGAGAGGGCTCTAAAGAGTTTTTTGACCAAATCCCAGCTTCCCCCTTCCTACTCAGGAGCACGCGTGCCGGTCTTCGGAGTCATCTATTCACTATCTCCACCTCATCATCACACACAAAAAAGAAATTTAATACCTCGTTTCTTTGTCGTAATTCCAGAACTTTGAATTCTTTGCCAGCACACGTGTTCTTTCCATTCTATAACAAGGTGGAGGCGGCTCTGCTCTAGCCTGTACTAGTCTAAACTGCACTAGCTGTCTTCGCATATGGACTCTTCTTACCGCTTCTCATCAGATGGTGTTGAGTCATTTGTCGTGCTTTAAATAAAAAAAAACTTGTATTATTAGTGTAATTATATCAATCGGAATCATTATCTAAGTTAAAAAGTCTTACCAGTTCGCCTATAGTGTCGCACTACAAAATACAATACAGATTCGCTTTTATTCAGTCGTCGATGAAACGCCTGGCGAGGCGCGTGTTTCGTCGCAAATGACTGCGAAGGTATTGTCGCTTCATTAATGAGGCGGCGCGCGGCGACCGGCGGGACACCGGAAGAGGAAAATTAAACCTCTGGGCCGCGGGCTTGTGTTCATTACTCCACACCCGATTACTCCGCGCCGCTGAATGCAGCGTTAAAATATCACTGCTCAATGAAAGCTTGCGTGCAATGCATTTCAGGATTTAGAGACTGATTTATTAACGCTTAGGTTATTTTTTCTAAGCCCTATAAAATATATTATTTAACGTAAATTATCATTATTTAAAATAACTAATTAGTGAAACTTTATTAATAACTATTATTAGTAAAGTTTCACTAATTAGTTATTTAAACGATAAACTTCTATATACACATTAAAATAAGATTTTAGCAGGTTCTGAAATAAAAACAATGTTCTTTTTATGCCCATGCTAGCGGCAGGCTTCCTGGACCAAGTTTGTTTTTCATCCCAACATTTGTACAAGCATTAAGTCCGTAGGGCATTGCTTTAAGATTTCAATTTCCTTTCCGGAATTACTTGTACTCTAATCGAACACGCGTCAGGGGAGGGGGTGAAGGGGTGTCACAACCGCAAATTACTCCGGCACTCTGCGTGCGAATGTTTAAAATGTATTATTGGGATACATTCTTAATGTGTCCCGAATAATGCTCGTTTATTTTAATTATTCACTGTAAGTGATTAATTGAAGAGTAGGGAGAGATATTTTCAGTAGTGTGATTCATAGATTAATAATATAATTCTCTATTCCCTACTATTAACACTAATTTATATGAAAATAATTCAGATTTAATTTTAGTAACGTATAAGTATGTTTAACGAACTTCATTGATAATATAATAGCTGTTTATAATAACAAATTAGTGTCTGAAATATTAACCGCATCAACGATGCCTTTTCTTTTGTTCTTAAAACATGCTTGAATTATCAGTACAAAGTTGGACCAAATTTTTATGCGTTGTAAGAGTAGTAAGTTACAACGGGCGGGGGTTGCGTGCGACAGCGGCGGCTGATTGTAAAGCGCTCACAGACGGAGCCTATTCGATTTCACGGCTCGCCGCTTTCGATATTTATTGTCATCGGTGCAGTTGTACGACACGGCAGCGCTTACTGAACCGCGTTCAAAAATCTCTATTCCCGAAATCGGACGAAAACATTCCGACTGTCCCCCGGATCGAGCGTCAACTTTTGCTGGAAAAAGTTTTCAGCATCTCGCAACAGGCGCGTGTCAGCGACATAAGCCTAGTGATTTTTTACTGTTAGATTTATTTGAGCTACATTATCAAGATTATTCAAATTCAACTGACCAGACCTTGATTGTGTAATTATAATCGTGCATCTTCTTCTCATCGTGAAACTAAACAATTAAAAGTAGCGTCTTCTGAAGCTCGTTAGGCAAGTCTGTGACGTGGCGTGTTTTAATGATAACTATCGGATGGACGGAGTAGGAGATCACGCTTTATCGGTCAACTTTTTTATGTAAATATATGATTCCACGTTGGTAGTAAGCATCGTTTAGCCACCTGAAAAATATCAAGAAAATCCCTTGATATCGTAGGTGTTCCCATTGTAGAGTTAACAAGTGTTAATTTAAGTATTACTATCGGATCTTTGCTCATACCCTGTAGATATATCGCCGCCATCTGGTTAAATTCGCCGCTTAATTTGATGCCTTGCCTGATGATTAAACGCCAGAACTCAGACAGATACACTGGCTTTACCTTTCCCCTCACACAGCGAGCTGCTTCACGACCAAAATTAGGAAAGGCGGTGGCACCTACCCAGACGCACCCTCCAAGAGCTGCTGTCTTGCGAAAGGTACAATTGATAAACATTAAACATTATGGTCTCGATTTCATGTTTAAACTTTGTCCTTTACGAGGTCGCCGCACAGGTGTCTCCTCAACAATATAATAACTATAGTGGACGATTTGTGGGTGCAACACAAACACAATATACAAAAATTTCAGTAAATTTCTACGTCACTCAAAAAATCAAACCGCTCGTGTTCCGATAGGCTTTTGAGGTTTTGGTTAGGAAATTAATTACCTATACCAATAATATTTATGATACATAATAGGGTTGCAGAAGTATACCAAGTTTTGTAAAGGTTTGTTTTATAAGAATAAACCAAATATAATTCGACTCAAACAATCATTGTGAAGAAAAATCGTAGCAAAAACTCAACAGTGCGCTGCCGTAAGAATCGTTGCTTGAATATGCTTAGAAACAGGCGCAAGACACATGTCTCGTTAGTAAAAAGTGACAGGTGTATGCGATTTATCACCTGCACACGACGGCCCCGCGAGCCCGCTTCCTTTCTAAGGCCTGTCACGCTCACGACCACTGAAATGAAAACAAACGTGTAAATCCACACTGTAATAATGTAGTGAATCAGCTGTCCGAATAGATAGAGCACGTGCTGTGAAACATGCTCGTGATTATGATATGTTGCACGAGTGTTGCCACTTTATACAAACATTTTCAGCGAAAGTTATTTGCAAATCTATAATCTTCCATCTTCAATGTACATGAATAATTGCTTAACTCTCTACTTCGAAATGCCTCACTATTCTAATTCACTCCTTTCACTGACCAAAAGATGACCACTTAAATTTAATCTGTCCCTTGTTCATTTAAATGACCCAGTCACAGAATAACCTAGTTAGCCGAACCCTATTGTTCACCCACAGAGTTCAAGGGTTGAATATCTTAAATGGGCTATCAATAAAGTCATTGCCAGAGAAAACCGTAAATTGTGAGACGGTAGCTGGTTAGCGGTCTTCGCAGTTAATTGGTACAACGCCAGCTAGGAAGTATCGTTGTTTTAATTCAATTGTCTCTCGTCTAATGCACTTCCCGAGGAACCTTAACCCTGCCGCACCTAATCTCTGTATCTTTTCACATTTTCTTAATTAATAAAATTACAACGCGGGGCAATGAAGAAACTAAGGAAAAAGTAGTTTTTACTATAACACACAATATCTTACATATAATAACGTAGATATTTATAACTGTTTACCTGCCACATATCAAGCTGATAGCGAAGCTTTTAAAGTAGTGTTCCTGTCACGAGTAAGTGCTCCTGCTAGCGCAACACGCGTATCTTTATGCGCTAGTCCGACCCAATACTCAATACTCAATATATTTATTGCACTCCACAATGTATAGTAGGTGTTACAGTAGGTGGCAGTTATAGTAGGTGGTGGTGTAGGTGTAGGTGGTGGGTGTAGGTGTTGTTGGGTGTTGTTACCCAAAACAAAGGTATCTACTCCTAAAAAATAATATTTTCGGTTTGGTTACAGCATACTTGTTTGCGGTTCTTGTTCATCATCATCAAGATCATATTAGCCGAGAGACACCCACGCCGGGCATAGGCCTCCTGGAAGGATCTCCAATCCGAAAAGCCCTGCGCTGCCCGCATCCACCAGTTCTTGTTGGAGGAAAGAAATTTAAGTACTGTACTATTTATTTCTTTTAAATGGCAATATTATTATCACAAATCAGTAGTTTCACAGAAGTTTGTAACGCAAGCAGTCTACCGCAGTGTCCGATTGTGAATCACAGCGGACGGCGCATACCAACTGACAGCGGCACATATGTTTAGGCACATCATTATTAGTAGCACATCCATGGGTTAGGCATTCTCTTTGGTTTTGCTACTGTAATCACACGTTGTAAATAGTCATGAAAATAAATCATCACCAGCCTATATACGTCCCACTGCTGGGCACAGACCTTCCTACATGGGAGGAACACATGAGGAACTTGGGCCATAGCACCACCACGCCGGCCTAATGTGGATTGGTGGGTTAAAGCGGTTGCAGTAACAATCGGGACCACAGGCTTAACGTTCCTTCCGAAGCACGGAGGAGCTGAAGATTAGAAATTTTGGATAACCCATACTGAGATCAACCATGACGAAAGTTCCTTTGTTTTTTGTAATCAAAACACTCTCAAACCACCACGCCATCCAGCTCTTCTGAAATAAAAATATATAGTGCTGAATGAAAATAAATAAAGCTAGATACCTGGATCTCCAGCAATTATGTAGAATTAATGTTAACCGACACATGTTACATGAAGATAAAAGCAAACATACGGTCTGTCTTGTCTTGTCTTAGTGGAGTAACTACATCTCGCAAGCATAACTTCATACAAAACTCGTCGCAAAATAGGTACCCTCGGCAGCTAGAAGAGCACGTCGGATAAAATCGGCTAATACCGAAATTGTATAGCGCCCTCTCGGTCTTCTGATTTACATGCGCCGGACGGGTCATATATGCAGGATGTAACCATGCAATTTTTTTAAACGACTTTAATAATAATATATCGTCTTTTTTAATAAATATAGTAACGTTGTTAATTGGTAAACTTATTCAATTTTAGAATTGAGATCAGAAATCAGAAATGAAATGGGTTCGCTTCATTCATTTAAATAAATAAATCTATTTGTCATGATATTATTTATTTGTATTAGGGGCATAAGAAAAAAATTAAATTGTCATCAAGTAGTTTTATTTCTTGAAATAAAACCACTTTACCGGATTTAACTTGCGTTTAATTTGATGTCACATTATGATTTTTTATACCCAATGTTTCGATTACTTTATAGTTATCAAGGTCACGGGAAGACTGAAGTAAAGATGTCAGTTGTCTTTGATAAGTTTATATAATATTAAAAACCGTCTTATTTTTTATAGTTATATTTTGAGTGTTCCGATTCACACCATGGAGCTTACAGTGTCCGAAGGTCGGGAAGAGTAAATACGGGCTTGAGACTATGAAATTCTCATGATAAGATCCCAAGCTGGTGTGGCCAACTATCTTTTCTATTGAAATTATGATGTTGTTTTATTTCAATAACCTCACGAAACTATCTTGTAGTTTACAACTTTACTTACTACGACTTATCCTTAACAGTTTAAAATAGATACCTATACTATTTCCAGATCATTTTGTAAATAAGTAAATTATTAAAGTAATAATTAAACATACACATGTTAAAATAATAATGCTTAAATTTATTGAGAAATGTGTTGAAAGTGGCATCGTATTGTAAGGAATTGTAGCAAAATATGCATAAATTGGAGGTTCGTTTATCATTCTTACAAAAATCATATAAGGCAATTGCTTATTAGTAGGTAAATTAACTATTAAACATACACAATAACAATAAGTCGTCATAAAAGTTTGCAGAGTTAAAAGTTGAGTTGAAAATAAATGAATACTGTCACACACAAATGACTGCATAACATCATCCACTCGTGTATTTGTTCAAATTGTCCACAAATATTGGGCCAACATGGCGGCCAATATTATTGTTTATATTTGACTCGATTATAAAGGATTAGGAGAGACTTACATGTAAAATTTGATTCCAGTGCTCATATTATGTTCACCTACGCGACTGACACACCATTTTACTTCACTTTTGGACATATTTACTGAGATTTTATTGTTTTTTTACGAGTACATCCGTACCATACCGTCCATACCGTGACGCAGTCAATGACAAACTAAATCATGGCGCGGAGTCCGATTTAAGCCCCGCCCACTTTGGAGTCTCTTTCGGGGTGTCATTTTGGATAGGCTAGTTACTCGACTATGTTATTATCGGTCGCCGCATCTCGCACATTATGAATCCTGTGTGCCGCTTGTTCATCCACAGAAATGGTACAAAAAGTCCTCAAAGATTCGTATAATAATGACTGAATAAGTTCAGCTCAAAGTGTTAAACTTTATTTTGTGCTCACTTTATGTACTTTGAACAAGTTATCACAGATGCTTGTTTGCCGACAGTTGCTCGCCGTGGCTCTGAATACCGCTTCTGCGCGAAGTGTTGACATACGGCTGGTTCTGTTTAGGCGCGTGACTACCGCCTGCCGCGATTTAATCATTCTCTCTGTGAATGTCTATGTGTCTAACATCTAGTATATATCTGCTATACAATATACCACACCGAAGAGAGAACAATAAAACACTCAAACTCAATTTTAAAATAGCTACTGTGGAGTTCTGACATATATACAAAAACGTATTACGTCATACAAAAAAATCTCCATCTTTAAAGAATATTTCAAACAGTGTGTTATCGTCTATCATCATGTGTATCGTGTGACGATACAAAACAGAAGAAGGTTGGTACATAGTATAACAAGCAGGCCATTTTAATTATGATCATATAAATACAAACGTGTTATAAACATTCGAAATTGTGTAATTAATTTTGATATTTCCCATACATTTGGATTTACTGACCGAAGAATTTTGAACTTTTGTTAACATCTTAGTATTTATATTACTATGACTGAAAGAGCAGAATAGTTTTAACAGGTTTGCGGTATGATATATCGCTGTGTTTTTAAAAATCGAGAAATGATAAATGATCCTTTACAAGGCACCAAACCTAAATGCAGTGTACATCATCATGATAAGCTAAGCAAGCAGAAATAGATCGCACAAGCGGAGTAAGTGCAAACGGACGACAGTTGCGCTCCGTGGCTATGAATACCGTTACCGCGGCCTGGTGCCCCGGGCGCGCCGCTTGTTGACACGAGGTAGATCGGTTTAGACGCGTGATTACTCCTGCTCAGGTTAATCATTCCCTTTGTGACTAGCTACCACTTACTTCGTTTCACGTTATTATTTATATAAATGAGTTACAATTTGGGGGACTTAATTAGACATTCTCTACCAGTCAATTTATAATAAAATTTAAATATAAATAGGCAATTTATAAATACATTTAAAATAAATACAGAAACAACGAGGATAGGTATATCAATTGGATAAAGGTGGAGACTCCAAAAAAAGACTGCGAACTGACCACTTGAAAGCCAGTTTGTTTATGGCTTATGTAAAATAGTATAGGATTATTGTCCAATATTTTTACGAGGACCACACATTTAGCTCGCGTTTAAATTACATGTGTACACTATAATTGTATATTCTACGTTTCGATCACTTTACAGCGACCGTCCTCACAGAAAGACTGAAAATGACAGTTACTTTTGTAAAGGAGATGTTTTATATCCGGCCAAGTATATGAACAGTATCTCAAAATAGCTGTAAAAATCTCCTGTGTCCGTGAAAATGACAAATAATTTGTTTTCATGCATAATTTGTTTGTACAAAAGTTGAAATTTTTCGTCGATTTCGCCGTTATTCACTATGGCAATATGGCGGGCGACATAGAAATCAACTAAACGTAAAAAGATTTGCCTGTGTTGCAGTTTTTCTATAAAAATCTTGCTTCGTACCACGCACCATAGCTAATAAAAATAAAATGGAGAATTTAACACTTTTCTGCATATCTTTACCTATTTTATAGCATAGTAGACCTGGCCGGGTCTCAAACAAACATCAACATCCATTTTATAATCAAACACCTCTTGAAAACATCTGTTTTACACATTAACTTAGTGCATAAATAAATAAATTACTGGTCATCGAAGGCATTTATCTTAGGCGTAAAGGTGACACCCTGTAACACCAAGTGATTTTATCCTTATTTGTTTCTTGTAGATTTCTATAGGCGACGGTAGCCACTTACCACTAGGTGGGAAGCCAGCTTGCTTGTCATCTCTGCAATCAATCCTGTTTGTTTAAGTGATAGCTACAACATTGTTTTGTAGCTTAAACTACTTAGATACATTATTTAAAAACTCGTTTTAGTAAAAATGGTCATGATGTTTGCCGGACTATAGCTTGTAGCACCTTGAGCACTAGGTAGTCACGCGCTGACCCAACATAACGCTTTCTCAATTAGCTTTCTCACTCACCAGAAGAACACATCACTTCAAAGGCAGTGCTTATTTAGCTACGATCTTCTGTAATGAGGCGGTTACACAGCAGTTGGGCGCTATGATGTTAAAGTTAAAACACACACAACAAACACACACACACAAACCTTTATAGTGACGGAAAAAGTTTTGTGTAATTGAGGTTTTTTAAATTGAGTATAATCTTCTGTGTATATCTTTATTAGAAAAATTACATGGTTTTAATTTCGAACTATGTTATCCTTTAAAAACCTCTTCACATCAGGTGGTGTTGAGTCATTTGTCGTGCTTTGTATAAAAAAAATCTATTAACCTCTTCTGAAATTAAAACTAGCAAAATGTAGAGCTAGCAAATTTGAGCCTAATTTGCAAATGAAAAATGGTTATATAGAAGCAAATTTTAGGTCGTAATTCTGAAAAAGTTCTAATATTTTGTGACGGTAAATTTCGGTCATTATCTACTTTCATTTGTCAACAAAGGACTTTGTTTGAATAACAATTAAGTGGAAATTTCACAATCCATTTGCGAAAATTTTATTATGGGATTATACCCAGTCTATATGGACGTCTAAACTCTTTGTCAAAGTAGTCCGTTTACTTTATAGCTACACCTTTAAGTAATAAAAGCTTTCGTCTCATATTGTGATTAAATTATAATTGCAAAGTCCGACTGCTCCACAGTAGTCTTTCCTCGTTCAGCGCTGCCGTGAGATTATACAGAAGATTTATTGTTGTAGTATATTTATCTTTTTGAACTGTAATTTAGCTGTATTCTCATTTACAGTTTACTCTTTACGCGTAGCGAAAAGTTACAATTTTATTCACGAGTAAAGATCGCAATTTCACAATGAAAAGCAAATCCTTTATTGGACGAGAATCTCATTCTAAAATTTAAATAGTAAATTCACCAAATGCATTCCAAAACCAAGTATAAAAATTAGTATTCCTTTTGCAGATTACTACTGTAGCGAAAGAAATATATTTCAGATTTTAATTTCTATTTGAACTCTAGCGAACCTCCGTACTTAGCTCGCGTAGAAAATAAATTATTTTAATATTTAAGCCGACGCGAAATAATGCTCCTGGCTGTTTTCCGGCGAGATTACCAACTAATAACATTACGAAACAAGCTGTTTGTGGGTAAATTATGCATGCACTCTCGGATCATTACCGAAGCTGGCCCCCGTTCAAATTCTTCTGAACGCTGCGCATTGAACCTGTAATTACTAGCAATATTGAATACTTAATCTCCTAAAAGTGGTTTTACTAGACATACTAAATAAAATATTTATAAATTAATTTTCATTTAATATCACTAGTATAAAAATTAAATGCTATTGCTATTTATATGAAGCACTTCTAAGTTTATAAGAATAGCTTAATATGCTCATTGTAGTTATTATAGTGACACTATGATGTTAATGTTATCTTAAACTAATATACTATACAGAGTGTTTCCGTGTTTCGTATTAAGCGCAATGTTAAAATAGTAATATAAATACAATGATATTATAAAAAAATCAATTTTGTTAAATAATATCAATTTTTTTCATACAAATACCACCGCCTTTCTTATTTCAGCCGTGAAACAGTTCCCTGTGTTTCGGATTGAAGGGAAAGGTAGCCAGTGTAATTACTGGGCATGAACGGCATTTCATCTTAGGCCTCAGGATGTCAACGCACCTGCAATATCAAGTGATTTTCCCTTGTTATTGCAGGTGTCTATAGGCGGCGGTAACCGCTTACCATCAGGTGGGTGGGCCGAAAGCTTGTTTGTCATCTAGTAGTATAAAAAAAGCTGGCTGGTATCTAGGTGCTAGGGAAAAAGGTACCCTGGTGGACACATGAAATAGCTCAAATAAGAAAAGAGACAAGGCAAGCTTTTAACATTGCAAAGGCTAGAAACGACTATAGTGATTATAGGAAGGCGCTAACACGGTATAGTACTGCAGTTAGGAAAGCAAAGAGAAAGGCTTGGCGAACTCATTGTGAAAATATAACTTCAATCCCTGAAGGAATGAGGTTAGCCAAAGCAATGTCGACGACAAATGCGATCCCATTAGGAATAGTTAAAAATCTAAATGGTGGTAGCACAGATACGGGAAAGGGGACTCTGGAGGTCATGTTAAATACGCACTTTCCAGGATCAGAAATCATAGAACAGGAGCAAGACCCTATTGAATTGGAGGAACTAAGAGAGAAAACCTCTAAATTCGACTGGGACATTGCTAAAAAGGTAGTAGACGAGTTAAAAATAAAATGGGCCCTGGCTAGTTTTCAACCTTTCAAAGCACCAGGACCAGATAACATCTATCCTATACTACTACAACAAGGTAGCTCCTACCTTGGACAGCATCTATGCAGGCTTTACAAAGCATGTGCATTGTCGGACAGCCTTTAAATACAGTAAATATTCTTATCATTAGGTACTTATTGGTACTTAAATATACCTTTTTTATACTCTGTGCGACACTGCGCTGCTAAATACTATTACTGTGTAATTAAACATTGTAACTTAATGATTGAAAAGAGTGACTACACGAGTTTGTTGCCGGAATCTTCTCGGTAGTTCAACTTTTGGAACCGGTGTAAATTCAGACAGACTGACAGACAGACTGACTGACAGACAGACTGACTGACGGACAGACAGACAGACTGACTGACGGACAGACGGACCGACAGACAGACCGATAGACAGACTGACATAACATTCTTAGCTTACGTAGATGCAGATAAGACAGAGAGACAAACATTATGAAATTGTTAGTTAGTTAATATTATTTTTATGTGATAGACTTAAGGGTTTTTTTGTTGACGATTCAAAAGTGCTTCTTGGGGGCCTAATTGAATAAAGATATTTTCATTTTCATTTTCATTTTCATTCATTTTCATTTTCATGTATTGCCTTCGGATACATTCCCAGAACTTGGAGAAAGGTCAAAGTAATCTATATTCCAAAGCCTGGAAAATCGGATTATGAAGAACCAAAGGCATTTCGGCCTATCAGTCTCCAATCCTTCCTTTTAAAAACTTTGGAGAAAATGGTGGATAACTACATAAGGGAGGGGCCACTAAGGAAATTCCCCTTAAACAGACTACAGTGTGCATATCAACCTGGCAGGTCCACGGAGACAGCCTTGCACTATGTAGTAAGCAGAGCAGAAGCAGCTCTGGATAATAAGGAGGTGTGCATTGGTGCCTTTGTGGACATTGATCGCACAACTTTTGAATCCATTAGAATAGCTACCAGAGAGCATGGAGTTCCCCACACAATTAGGAAGTGGATTAACTGCATGCTTAAAGGCAGAATCATTTACTCTGAACTACTAGGGGAGAGTCTGCTAGCAAGGACCACAAGGGGCTGCCCTCAGGGAGGGGTACTGTCCCCGTTGTTGTGGAGCCTTGTGGTTGATTCCATAGTGGTTAGACTAAATGAAGGACCACTATTTACAGTAGGTTATGCAGATGACTTGGTCATAATGGCCAATGGGAAATTCCCTGGCACTGTATCGGAGATTATGCAGAGAGCGCTGGGAAAACTGGAAGAGTGGTGTAGCACCAACCACTTGTCAGTAAATCCCAGTAAAACGACGGTGATCCCCTTTACAAGGCAAAGGAACCTATTAAGGCTCAAAACACTGCAACTTTACGAAACGGAACTAACATGGTCCAGTGAAGTGAAATATCTTGGCATCACGCTAGATAAAGGGCTGACCTGGAAACTACATATGGAGAGAACTGTGACAAAAGCTCAAAGAGTTTTTGGGATGTGTCGCTCCACTTATGGTAAAACATGGGGGTTGAAACCAAAGATAATAAAGTGGATTTATACAACCATGGTACGGCCATTATTAACATATGGCAGCATAGTCTAGTGGCCTAGAACAAGGCTAGGAACTTGCAAAGCTGTACTCGGCAAATTGCAGAGAACAGCATGTTTAGCGATCACCGGAGCGTTTAGAACCACTCCAACGGCAGCGATGGAGGTACTCCTAGACCTTCCCCCGCTGCACATAGTTATTGAAACAGAGGCGAGGAAAGCGTTGCATAGGCATAAGACTACAGGTCTATGGGACAACACCAAACCTCTGTTTAAACACACAAAGTGGGCAGGAGCATCTGTCCTAGACGGGTATATGGAAATGGGATGTGATAAAATAAGTCCCAAATTCATATTCGACAAAAAATTCAGAATTAGCATTCCTACCAGGGAGGAATGGAAATGTAGACCACCAGTTCCTAAAAAGAATAGTCTAATTTGGTTCACGGACGGATCCAAGATGGACTCAGGAACGGGTGCTGGTGTCTACAATAAAGATATACAACTATATCAAAGCATGGGCAAATTTGCAACTGTATTCCAAGCGGAGACATATGCAATTATCCTATGTACAATTAAAGTGATAGAACAACGGACTAAGAATAAAATAATATATATTCTTAGTGACAGCCAAGCGGCTCTCAAGGCACTTGGCTCACCGCGCATCAACTCAGATCTAGTCCTAAACGCTGTACGTGCCCTGAACAGGCTTGGTAGATATAATACAGTGAGACTGATCTGGGTGCCCGGCCATGTGGGAGTGATGGGCAATGAGAAGGCAGATGAATTGGCAAGGAAGGGCTCAGAAAACACATACGTGGGTCCTGAGCCCTTTCTGGCACTTTCACAAAGTTTTATAAACACAGCCATTAAAAACCATGTCCTGAACAGACACAAGGCTGAATGGCATAAAATACCTGGACTAAAACACTCCAAAGCCTTCCTAGGAGAGGAGGTAAAAGGATGGAGTAAGTACATCTATGAAAACGGTAGAACACAAGCTCGCCTCTTAATTGGGGCGCTCACAGGGCATTTTGCTACTAACCACATGCTACACAAAATGCAACTCTCTGCAACACAAGTTTGTCGAGCATGTGGCGAATGTCAGGAATCTATGACGCATCTCCTATGTGATTGTGATGCCCTGACTAGAACCAGAATGAGCCTTCTGGGAGTGGCTTATCCAAAACCAGAAGACTACAGGCTCTTTCTGCCTAAAGATATAGTAAGGCTAATGGCAACTATATTCTGGACACAGGAAGAGTAAATGCAGGGGAGGCACAAAAGATCCCAATGGGTCGAAGTGCACTGTGACTAAGTCATGGCCCCACAATAAGATAAGATAAGATAAGATCTAGGTGCTCCCGCCCATAAATGGCCGCAGTACTTCATATGGGGTTTGCTGCCAAATATTTTAGAAAAGTAATGATTATATTTAATGATTTTGTATAATTATAAGATTAAACGAACTTACCTTAAGTGAAGTTCTATCTTAATTATACGAAGCTCCTTGTCCGAGAGGGTTTAACGTGTAGTAACGCTGATTGTACCAGCGCCGATCACAATTTTCAAAGCTATAAAAAAAAAAAAAATTGTTTCTCTCATATGGTAACTCTAAATGTATGTCATTACGTTCGAAGATTATTTTTGGAACAACCCTACAATTGGGATAATACTTGTATTAGTGGGCGGGTTTTGGGACTGCCCTCTCGGACAAGGAGCTTCGTATAATTAAGATAGAACTTCACTTAAGGTAAGTTCGTTTAATCTTATAATTATACTCTCTCCTTGTCCGAGAGGGTTTAACGTGTAGATGTTTGAAGATGGGGTTGTGAAAAAATAGAATTTAGATATCTATATTATATTAGTATAGATGTTTAGTCCAACACCTTACTAATTAATTTACAAAATAATTAGATTTTTATACAAAACCCTATAAAAAAATAAAAAACACAATTGTTATTTTAACTATCGCTTAAAATTTTTAGCAATGCCGAATGGGACATTTATATGCTTATTGCAGGAAATGTTTCAGAATTTTGACTCAGAATTTTAAACTGAATTTTGTATGTAAACACTCCTGTTGGCTTTTTGACTCAATCAATATTTAAACCAAATCGGCTTGCGGTCGACACCGAAGCATATCTTGTGATAAGAGTAGAGAAGACAGTTAAAACCACTAATACTCATTTCCTGCAACATTAGTTTGATCCAAATGAATTTTAGATTGAATTGATGAAATCTTGTGTTTTTTATAATTGTTTCTATTGATTTATTTATGATATAAGTGTATTCATAAAGTACTTGTCTTATTATGATTTAATGAAAGTGACAAGATAGGATACATTTCTATCCTCATTTAAAAAGATTTTTAGATACAATATGGCTGTAAAGTACCTAGTTACATAGGTTTTTATTATTTCGATAGTGGTCACTACTGATTGTCACTTTTAAATGATTTTACTTGATGTTTAATGAAGTCTTTCTGCTTTCAAGTCATGAATTGTATTATATCAGTTGATGAGGTCCTTTAATAACATTTTTGATTTATCATTGCCTTATTATTGCATTAAATATTTTTAATACCAGTTCTGGATTCCAAATCATATATGTATGTCAGTAAACTGAAGAGGCTCCTTCGATTAAAATGTTTTTTATCTTTAAATCAATTCAATTTTAGGTCATTGTAATGTTGACCTGGTATTATTCATTTTATATAGTTTAGGTACCATATAAGTAATGATATTGTTTTTACAAAACATTGACTTAGGCATTTTTATTTGTTATATAAAGCACAATGCTCTACTATACCTACAGGTGTTATGATATTGAAATTTAGAGCTAATATATATATATATATATTTAAGTAGGTAGGTATTTACCATGATCAGGTTGATTATTGATGTATTATATTTTAATTATTTGACTTTTATTTTAGTACATACAAAAAACTTTTGCTGGCATGTCATGGACATATTATTATTTTGTCCCAATATTTCACTTCTTATTGATGAAATTTAATGTGAAATTTTTTATTTCATAATTGCAGAAAGGCCACTACTCGATACCTATGTGCATGATTATTCATTATGCCTGCATGCGCACCATATGTACAGGATAAATAACTATGATGCTTATATTATGTATAGGTACATTGTACCAAATGGCCATTATATTTCTAATAATAAATCATATTGTCATTTTTCAACATTAATAATTGTCAATATTGCAATTCCTTGTTTTTATACTTGACCGATAGTTGATTTGCAGCTAGGATAAGCTGGATATAAATTTAATAACATAAATCATTGATTTAAGCTCAGTATCTAAAAAAGAACTAAAAATAAAAAACCTTGTGTGAATTGCACCCGGTAGTAGGTACTCCATATGGACACTTTTATATATTAAGTACATAGCAATAAATCAATTTCTCGTATTGTGTCAAGCAAGATGACTTTTTATAAAAATACCACAAATAAAATTTGTAAAAATTCAATCGGTACTATCATTAAGTACAACAATGTCTAATATTTATTATTGTTGTGGGGATTCAATCTATGCCCCCCCCCCCCCCCCTCGATTTTCATGTATCCAACAACTGTGGTATTATGTACTCTCGATAATGTTTCTTATTTTATCATAACAATTATTTTTACTCATAAAATATAGTTGTTAATTCTGAGTAGTTATTATACCTAATGGTCTTTTTATTAAGACCCATTTCCATTTCTAATAGATAAGTTTATTTAAACAGTTATTAATTTCAACTTAGCTATTTTATATAATTCTGTACAAGTAGAATTGTGAAAATACTCTTAATTTTCAAGTTCTTTTAAAAATATAGGGCATCATTTATATCACTTTATTAGGTCTGTATTGTAAGAAAATATTGCAATGGAATTGAAATAATGATTAGTTATAATAATCATTTCTTATTTTCTCTGTCTTATCTCATTTATTCATTTCATAAAATCTGTGCAATGAGGTACTTCATAAGGTGACATTTCAATGAAAAAAAATCCCATCATTTTATTACAATTGGGTTACTAGTTTATCTGTGTAACTAATTTTTTTTTTTCTAAAGTAATGTTTTTATTTGGAATTATTAAAACAATATCTGAAAGCTTGTTTCTGAATCTTCTGGTGGTTTTGTTGATTAAATAAAGTAGGAAAGTTATGGTATTTGCTGTGTGTAACTGGTTGTTGCAACCAATGATCTGTTGGTCATGGTCACTGAAGGTTTATAAATTTTCTTTATGTTTGAACAGCTGTTTGATTTTTGAATACACTGTGTAGCTTTAACCTGTCAAGCATGAGATTCCAGACACAATTGATTTTTCAATTATCATAGCCACCCGGAGGTATATCGCGGCTTGACAGATAGTATAATCTTATTAAGTATTTATCAATGGCTGATCATTCATACAGTGATAGCAATTTTTCAGGTCATTGAATATCATTTCGGTATGCTAGAGGGTAAAGTTTTGATGAACCATAAAAGCATTGTGTAGCTAAATTTTATAGCACTTCCTCAGGCTATTGATAAACATTTATATAACTTACAGCAATTTTCAGGTTATAGAATAACATTTATTCAGGTTATAGAATAACATAATATATATCTTGATGTTAAAATTATTAATTAAATGCGGCAGCATTATCTAGCCCCCATGTGACAAACATTGGCCCAAGTTAATAAGTAAACTTTACCGGTACTTTATAGTAGAATTATTTGTCAGTCAGTCCGCAAGGTGATGGGGCTTGTTCTTATTATTAAATTACATGTACAGCTACTTTATGTTCATCATCACTAGCCTATATACGTCCCACTGCTGGGCACAGGCCTTCCTACATGGGAGAAACACATGAGGAGTTTGGGCCATAACACCACCACGCTGGCCCAATGCGGGTTGGTACTTTGTTACATATTTTAAATATGATTAATGGCTATTTTTACATTTTTGTAGCTATCACAATTATTCATATTGAGTAATCTCTCTGCCTTATAGTTGTCTGGTAGAGATCGCTTCTAGCAATAAGATTGCCTTTTTGGCATATTGTGTTTGTTTTATCTCTGTACCTTTGTATATCTACTTGATGGAAGTTAGTAGAAGTTTCTATTTCAGTGCAAGGGTCTAGCCATAGTAGCTAGACCTGTTCAAGTGATTGCCTTTAAATCTACTTTATGGTATTAGTTATACTGTTTCTTTTAGTGTATATTGCATTTCATTTGCAGTGTATATCTCTAGTGTGATAATGCTTGTTCAGCTAAATAGTTGGTTGTCTAACCGCAGTGTAATAGTAGTTTTAAAGAAGATTACAGGCATTGTCTAACTGCAATGTGATAGCACTTGCCCAGGTTATCAATAAATTCATTTCTACTTCACTGTAGAAGTTTTAAAACAAGAGTACGGGCATTGTCTTAACACAATGTAATAGCATTTGCCCAGGTTATCTATTAGCATTCATTTCTTTTTCATTTAAATTAGAGCATTGTCTAACCGCAATGTGATAGCGCTTGCTCAGGCAAGTAATGTGATAAACATTTTCATTTCACTGTGTTGTTTAACCTCAATGTGATAGCAAATGCTTAGGTAAATAGTGTGATAACCTTTTCCATTTAATTTCATACCAATTTGAGCGTTGTCTAACCGCAATGTGATAGCGCTTGCTCTGGTAAATATTGTGATAACCTTTTTCATATAATTTCATACCCATTTGAGCGTTGTCTAACCTCAATGTGATAGCGCTTGCTCGGGTAAATATTGTGATAACCTTTTTCATATAATTTCATACCCATTTGAGCGTTGTCTAACCTCAATGTGATAGCGCTTGCTCGGGTAAATATTGTGATAACCTTTTTCATATAATTTCATACCATTTAGAGCGTTGTCTAACCGCAATGTGATAGCGCATGCTCTGGTAAATAATGTGATAACCTTTTTTATTTAATTTCATATCAATTAGAGCGTTGTCTAACCGCAATGTGATAGCGCATACTCAGATAAATGTTATAATCTATTTCATGTAATTTCATACCATTTAGAGCGTTGTCTAACCGCAATGTGATAGCGCATGATCCGGTAAATAATGTGGTAACCATTATATGTACTTGACGGTAGAAGTTTTAAATTAAGGCATAATCTTACTGTTCATTCACCTATTAATGAAGGCACTTAATATGAGTCTTCTGTTTCCTGCCTTGAGTAGGTATTTCTCATCATAAAAATTTACTTCTTGTAATTTCCTCTCTAAACCCTATATGCCAGACATAATTTTAATTGTCTTTGTTATGTTATAATTGTCACTTACGACATCTGGGTGTTAAAGATTTAGGTAATAGATAGGTATATGACACTTGTAGTTACCACAGAACAGTTAAAGTTATCCAAAAAGTCATATTATTTTCACTTTTTGTAATCTTCTTTCTGTCCAAAGTAGGTGATTTACTTACTCCTTTTCTTTTTCCCTTTTATTTCCAAAAATCTAATTAGAAACACTAATAAAACACTGCATAAGCACTTTAAATAGGTATACATTTTTGTCTATCGCTCAAAATGAGCTATTATTTATGTTTTTAATATTTTACATGCCATTGGCAAATATTGGCAATACAAGAAAAAATAGTGTGTAAATTGATAAAACCTATAAAATATCGGAAATCATAAGCCTTGTAAAAATTCTTACAATAATATCTGGAGGGTTATATTGCTAGGTAAGTAGTTTAGCTAGATTTTCTAGATTTTAGTAGTATTATTTTGATATTTTTAGGTTATGTCATAATATTCTAACAGATTAATTCTGTGACGTTTCATATTACCAGTTATCCGGTGAGAATTATTTCTCACCGGATAACGTAACGATAATGTAATATTAAATACATACCTTCAATCTCCAAATAATATTATCGTTTTCACAACAAACCTTGACCTTGTTTGCTAACGGAATACCTGACCGTGTTTGGGAATAAAATACTGCATCGATATCCTGTTATTAGTGAACACATAATAACACTAGATTAATAATTCTTTAAAATTTGGATCACAGATCGTACTTTTTATTGGTTAAAATTGTTAAATTAATAATTTTAATGAGAGAACCAAGTGACAGCGCTGTGCACAAAAAACGTAATGACATACATTTAGAGTTACCATATGAGAGAAACAATTTTTTTTTTTTATAGCTTTGAAAATTGTGATCGGCGCTGGTACAATCAGCGTTACTACACGTTAAACCCTCTCGGACAAGGAGAGAGTATAACTTGATATTATATCCTGTAAATAGTGTACGATCTGTAATTATATCATACATTCATTACACACCCGTAATTAAAAACATTGAAATAGATTTTAAACACGTAAACGTAACATATTACTATAGCTCTTAAGAACGTTCTATTCAAACAGTACGTATGTAACAAATAACATATCGAGGGAAGCTAGTTAGCTCACTGTTCCCGGATCAAGGCAACATCTAAACAGAAGTCCCGTGAGAGTCGCAGAGTGACTGTTTGCTACCTACAATCCTATTACTTCTTAATCACTAACAAGCGAAGGCTGCAACAGACAAGTTACATGTTGAACGAAAATGAAATAGTTTATGTTTAAGTTTATTAATAAACGCATAGCAACATTTGTGTCGCTAATATGCATTTCAGTATGTGACACTTTGAGGTCCATTAGTAACACACCGGAATAAGTCACTTTTGGTATAATTTTAAATTGTAAAGTAAAGGTTGTGGAGCTCGGTGGCGTATTGGTTTGAGCGATTTGGTTTCGATTACGAAAACAAAGCAACTTTCGCCATGGTCGGTCCCGGGATGGGTCAATCAAATTTATAATCTCGAGCTCCTCCGTGCTTCGGAAGGCACGTTAAGCCGTTGGTTCCGGCAGTTACTGCAACCGCTTTAACACACCAACCCGCATTGGGCCAGCGTGGTGGTGCTATGGCCCAAGCTCCTCATTTGTTTCTCCCATGTAGGAAGGCCTGTGCCCAGCAGTGGGACGTATATAGGCTGGTGATGATGAAAGTAAAGGTTATAAAATAAGGCACTCTGAAATAATATAAAATACATTTAAAACACTTAGAAACTCAAATAACACTGATATGATTATAAAAATAAGGTAGGTAGGACTCACAAAAGTGCCTTGTGATTGACAAATTAATTAATACAATATCCAATCATGTTATATGTGTGATAATAATTTATCGCCTCAGCTAAATTAGGAGGCGCCGAGAGCGAGACACTGATAAGTAAGGAGATTGAGAAGTAAGGAGGAGACCCCTTAAACTACCTAATTAAATGCAAAAAGTCTTCAAAATATTTTAGGTCATAAAATCTTCTTAAGTTGACACTACAGTATACTTACTTAATGTAGTTTTGCCAGACCTATTAAAAACCAAATAATTGTTAAAGCGCAAACTAGCACTATATATCTTGAGGAAATCTTCATCGTGGCTGTAAAATTGTAATAAAAGTCATCGGTAGTAGTTAATCAAATAGCGATTTAAAATAACTGGTGATATCACTTACCATTCTACTTGGGAAATAAAAGCCGGGGTTATCCCCAGTCGCGTTCAAATTCCTGGCGCGCTGTGGCGAACCGTCTTTGCCTGACGGGCGGTAATAAAAACGGCTTAAATAGGATTTTAACCGCGAGTTCCTCGCCTTAATTAAATTGGATTTGTGAGTGAAAGAAATATACGTGAAAAATTCGTGTCGATTATGTCGGGCGAACGAGTTTTTGAATCCCTTTTAGTAAGCGGATTATACGTCTCCCAAAGATTATGTTTGAATAACGAAGTAACGGTATTTAATTTTGAATGAAGAGACTGTCTTGTATGAGGAAAAGGCTCGCAAGCGGATGTAACAGACGGTGCGAGTTATCTTGATGCTGGGTCGCTTGCGACATAACGCGAGACAGCATCACAACACAATACACACGTAAATTAAAAGTCTTTAATACTTTTGCTTTATTTTTTTAGTTGACTTTTATATGTAAACTTTATAATGGACTCAATTATTTTTAAATAAATACCATGTAAAATCGTGCTTCAACACTATATACATATTTGAAATCAAACTAATCAACTGATATTGTAGCTCCAGTACCCACCTGTCTATACAACCAAACACTCCTCTTAATCTTATACTAAACATATTTGGCAGAGGAATTAGTTCTTCACGAACTATAATATATATTGGATGATGGACAATGGGCGCTCTTAAAAATTAGTTTGATAACTATATAAATAAATACAAATGTAACCGTCTTAAGCCGCGTTGACATCATCAGGAAGTGCTCGGTTTTAGAATACGCTCGGCTGAAAGACCTATGATATCCTTACATTTCATTTTATTTTTTTAACAAGTAATAACAAACCACTATAGATTGAAGATGTATTTAAAAAAATGTTGTACAGATAAAAATTATCAATAATTACTGATTTAAAAACTTGAAGCCAGTGTTCAGTAATACATGCCAAATGATAATATCTTGACTTTTCGTCAACAATTCAAGTTCAAGTGCTATGCCAGATAATCTTGCAATTGATGGTGTACATAAAATTGAACGACATCGGCTTAGCTTTGGTCTTACCTTTAATTTAACAAAAAAAAATTAAAACCAATAATTTTTTAAGAAATTATTTCAATTTTAGAGCTCATGGACTTGTAACTATTTATTTCGCCGGAATTATCAGCGGAAGTTGATAGCCTCTCAGCTATCATTAGAAAGCGCATTGCTTCTCTACTGCATCGGGTGCGTGGCAGCTCCAATAGCCTTATAAAGACGGTCGTGACGAGACTGGACGTGGACAGTCCCATTATGCAACACTGGACCCGCGTTCATCTCGTCAAAGACACCAAAATAAACTATAAAACCTCCTGTACTCATTACTAACATAATTTTAAGTTAATTACTGTTACAGTCTGAAATACATGCTTTTTATTTTATTATATTTTTTATTTTTATTTATTTATAGTTTTGTAATAAAGGATGTTCTGAGCTACAAACGATGGATCTGTCTTAATTGTTAGTTTATTAGACCTTCACTTATTATGACCATTATGAGTATTGGACCTTTGTGTATTATAATACCTATATTGTGATTATGCATTGTCTGACAGCCTTAAAATAAAGTTAATATTGTCTGATTACTTCGTTAGTACGTTGATAATATACCTATTCTACTAATTTTAATAAAAGATATTTTTTCTGTGGACACTGCACTGCTAAATATTACCCCTGTGTAACTACAAACATTGTAACATAATATTTGGAAAGAGTGACTACTCGGTAGTTAAACTTTTGGAACCGATGCAAATTCAGTCACGACAGACAGACCAGACTGACCGGCTGACAAACACACAGACACTATGACGTTGTTAGTAGCTTTTTAGAATAGCCCAACTTACTTATGCACGGAAAGTCTTTTTAGAATCGGTTTGTTCGATTCCAATACTTTTGTCTCGAAAGTTTGTATCAAATAAGCCTTACGACGTTATCGCTCTTAGAAAGAAGAATTGTCTCACAATACTTTTAGGTACTTACCTATATGATTTTAAAAGCCTACATGATTAAAGACTGATTTTAATTTATTATATTTGTTTTGAAAAGGTTTAAAACAAATAAAATAAGTTATTATTTATGAAATATCAACCTCCACTATAATTAGTGGTGTCTAGATAAGCGTCAAATTGAGCACACATTCAAATTTTAGTGATGTTTGCGTAGGTATTCGGCTGATAGTGTATACTAAACATTTTTTAAAGTATTTATTAATATTAAAATAAAATTTAAGAAAGTAAAGGTAATGTGATGTATTTTATGCTGATACAAATTTGTAATTCTTAAGTGTTTTAGAAACAAATGTGGTCTTAATTTCCTTTTTTTTTTTTTTTTTATACAACTAGATGACAAACAAGCTGACGGCCCACCTGATGGTAAGTGGTTACCGCCGCCTATAGACACCTGCAATAACAAGGAAAAATCACTTGATATTGCAGGTGCGTTGTCATCCTGGGGCCTAAGATGAAATGCCGTCCATGCCTAGTAATTACACTGGCTACCTTTCCCTTCAATCCGAAACACAGCGAACTGTTTTACGGCTGAAATAAGAAAGGCGGTGGTACCTACCCAGACGACCCTACATACGGGCCTACCACCTAGTAAAGGTTAAGTTTAATCTAAAACTCTACATTCTTCTATTTTTAAATTTCCTGCCAAATTATTTTTTTTGACCGATTGCATCCGTCCCGTCATAAACACTTAAGAGTTCATCCTTGTCACGTGAAGTAATGTTAGACTCATAATTACCCCAAAATAATAGGAGCACTGACCAGTCTTTCTCAATTAGGAAATTTATGAAGCGTCCTGTAACATTCACTGTAATTGTTCATATTAGCTTCTTAGAAGAATAAAGAACTCATGGAATTCCTCCACATAGTTTTAAAGTTAAGTATCTATGGACATAAATAACACTTAAACTATTACCTATAGGTAATTAAAAAAAAGAAGTTTATTAGCAAATTGTTACTTGAAAACCCCTGTGTTGGTTTTATTAGAAATTACAAGAAAAATGTATTTCATATATTATCAGTACTACGGTTAAATTGGTATTTTCAAGGGCAAAAATAATGCAGTCATTAAAAATTTCAGCCTAAGTAACTGTATCTCGTAAAATCAGAAGTTTAATAGTTTATTTCAATATGAATACCGAAACAAATAAGAAAAATAAATTTAACTAATAAACAAACCCCTTTATTAATTGAAAATGTGATAACCCTCATATAAGTAGGTAGGTATATATATCACCACGCCGCATATTCTAATGCGCTAAATAGCATTTTTATGGTCGTTACTCCACATCCTCAGCAGCTGATTGCTTTTTCATTGTATTATTGTAGTAGCATAATATTAAAACTCAGAAATGACGCCAGCAACAGCTGCAGTAACGCGCTTTTAATTATCACTTACAACGCCTTTCAGCCGCGAGAAATTACTATAATAAACCATTTAGAACAGAAGAGCTAAACGGTTTAAGATACCGAATTGTTAGAAATTTGCCGTCAAATTCCTCCCGAGAACACGTTTCCGAAGATTCATTAAGTTTATTAGCAAATATCAGTTAGCCATAATTCCATCACGTTTATATTGACATCTCCCTCTTTTCATCCGTAATTAAATCAAAGAGAGCATAGTATTGAATTACATTATCCCTCAATTAACATTCTGGGGTCGATTTTTAAGTTGGTTACAAACGCGGGCCGGTGCGGGTAATAAAACTGGTCGTCCCTTATCCGTCATTCAGCCCTTAGAGATTTCTTCTGGGGGAATAATTTACGTTGATCGTCCGGAAGGGGAGCGTAACTGCCTCACTGAAACTTTAAGCTTTCACTCAGAACGGTTGCGATTCGCTATGCTTCAACTTTAAGTAATAAATCGCTTTCGATAGAACGCAGAGAAAGTTAATTGTGGTACTTAATTATTTCCTATAGAGAATTTGTTACAGTCCTTTTACTTACAAAATAGTTTCGTTTTACCTATGGTTTCATTTTTCACCGCTATTTGAAAGCTTTGACTTAAGCAAAGCTGAGCGCATTTATCCTGTTATTACTACCCTAAGTTGAAGTAAATATTTTAACAGATTTTGCTGCTGGTTTAAGTTTATGTTGCATGAACCAATAAGGATTTTCCATATACACACTCAATAAACATAATTTAGTTTAAACTCTGTCTATGGTTAATAGTTTCCATTTTTATGGCCATAAGGTCTTACTTACTAAACACCCAATAAACGTATTATAAATAGAACATTCTTTGTTTTTCTCACTCATATGTCAAATAAAAAAAAGACTATGATTGACAATGCATCCACGTTAGGAGGTTAACGGACCTCAGATCATAGAAATTAACGACCGAACCTATTAAGAACGTAAAATAAAGTCTGGGAAATGATGAAAGGATAAAATATCGGTAAATAGATAACTATACCGTTTTCAGTAGATAAATGGATTTTGAACAGTTACTGTAATAATTTTTAAATGTACTACTTGAGCTTGACAGACAGATGTGCTATGAACCCTTTGGCGACAGAACTTTTCTGCGACTAACTAAAGTTTGAATGCGTAAGTACTTGTGTGTTGTGTGATACACTGAATGTCGACATCACTCTAGTTCGCACGTTTAGTCGCACATCCGTTTGTCAAGCTCACATAAGACGCTATTTGGGAGATTTCTGAACACATCTTCGGTGAGGGACGCCACAGGGGCTTCCCTTGATTATATTGTAGCTTTGTGTAAAAGGTATACAAAATTAACTTTAAACATGTTGAACAAACGGCAGAAAGCGGTGAAGAAATTAGTAGGTTACACCTAGTGCTCCGGTGGCGTAGTGGTAATCGCGTCTGACCGGACCCCAGGAGATGCGGGTTTGATTCCCGCCTGGAGAATATTTTTTTTCATCATTTTCTTTCTTCATTTGTAATTATTGCAATAAAGTAGGCTTTATAAACGCATAAAATCACACTTTAAAATGTGATTTAAACATGTGATCCGCCGTGAGCGAAAGCATAGTATGTGCAGTTTTAAAACTACAGCTGCGTGTGACACCGTATAGTGTTGACCCCAACGGCAAGCCACGTTGACGTCGCGAGTCCATGGGCCCGAATAAAGGCTTTGACAGCTTTTGTTGCTCGCAGTCTGAGCTTGCCACTACATACCCAGTTTACAATCGGGCTTAGAAAAATGCAGTCATTTTCTGAGGTAAGAAATAATCAGGTCGATGAATGTCAGAACATTCGTTATTTTACCTTGACGGGGTAACTCATGGCCTTCATCTCATCTGATGATAAGTAAAGATAAGGCCGACGATGCAAGCGAGTTACACCCGGATTCCTCGACCACAGAGGAACTGGCTATCTTACCTCTAACTACCGGAACACTACAACATTATTGTTATGGCGGCAGCCTTAGGTAAGACGGTGGTAGCTAGCCAGGCGGACTTAGAAAAGCCCTACCACCAACCAAACCGAGCAGATAATATCTGCCCCCACGGGAATAGAAACCCGAACCTCTAGATCTGAGGTAGGTGGTCCCAACCACTAGACCACAGAGGCGGTTAAAACGTTTATTGACAAAATGAAAAAAATACTGAATAACCTTTTAATGTTTTGCAAAATATTCTAACTAATATATTACCTACTAATTCCAATTTCGATGTAAGTGTCCACCTACCTAGGCCACTATATCCACAGAATTAACGACCACATAATTGGTGATTGGCTCGTCTTAATTAATATACAAGACAAGCTAAATGTTTCGCTTTATTAAGGGCGAGCACCCCTAAAGTTGTTTAATGAGGGCGGTGTTTAACATTCGCTGGGCCCTCGACGACCTCTTGTTAGGTAACCCACGTCAGCTCGGACACGACTTGATCTATTGGCCTCACTTTGGAACAAAATAAAAATTATTTCGTTTAGATAGAAGCACATTTAAATGTAGTTGGTTACTCTTAAAAATTAAATGAAAATACAAAAAAAATGCCAAGGGTGGCTTAATAAATGTTAGTGAAAAATAAATTAGTTACACGATTCTTCAGTTTCTAATTAACTTCTTCTGTAGTAGCTTACTACTGATATTGTAAAAGTTTGATCTAAAGCATAATAAGTACTAGGTACACCCACACTTTGAAACTTAAGCCAACCTTATACCATCGCATTCTTTAAAAAAAATGATTTTTTTTATTACCGTTGACAAAACTATACAAAATATTTAAGAAGAATAAATAAAGCAAAATATTATTCTTTTTCATTTAAATAAAATGGCCAATGTCCTCAAGAACAGTTGGTTAACATTTTATTATGCATTATCACATTTAAACGTTTGATTTTGTGAGTTTATTACGCCTACTTTATTGTAAAAATTACAAATATTTGCAATTTTTATATAATTTTATTAACCAGTCTTTTGTTAAGTTCTTTCGTATTACAGAGTTATCTCTTTATTTTTTCTCTCTTTTTAACACCGTGTAACTATGTATATAAAAAAGCCTTAACTTATACTCAGGTGCAGCTGATAAAAGTAAGGCCGCTAATATCCAAATGTTGCCATGGACATAATATGTACGTACTTATATTAAACTAAACCTGTTTTTCAAAAAAGGTGTTAAAGTGCACAGTTATTATACGAAGCTTATTCTATCGGTCCATAAAAGAGTGTATGGTGTTCAGTGCCGACACCGCACGATAATTCTTCTTTATAGCATCGATAGGGCCGTTCGATATAGCCACCATGACTTTTATATGTAGGGATCATTTAAGTCGGACAATAAAACCTTAACTAGAGTTATGGATACAGTTGCGAAAGAAATAAATGTTATCTAATGACGCCGATTCTGTTGGCATTGTCCGAAACTAAATTTATGTCAATCGCCTCAAACGGCTAATGACGTCGCCTGATATTTGTCCTTTTCTTGTTGGATTGTAATGATTTCATTTCATTCATGTCCAATTCGACATTCGATTACAGTTCTATTACAATGCGCATTAGTTTTTAATTATTAACGATGGTAGAGTTATGAATTGTTTATCTTTCATTACCTTTTATAATTTTCTCCTATTTTTAAAATGTATAAAACTTTTAGACGTCAAATTCATAGTCGTTCAATTATATATTGAACGTTAACTCTTGAAATGGAAGCCTTTATCATGTCACATAAAGTAGAGTGCAGCGGTCAATGCAGGTTTGGCGTTAATTCTTGTTTACGGCGAATCGCTTTTAGTGGCCCTGTTGAAAGCGGCCAAGCGCAGACGCAATCCCACCGTCAAGCTTGTCACGACGCCGATACTCCATCCACCACACACGAAGATAAGACTTATCTTCGTAGTATACAGGGTGGTGCCGTCAATGCGACAATAAATTTAAACATAGGCTATATTAGTCCATAGAAAGGATTTGCAACTTTCAAAAATTTCATATTCAATTGATAATTTCATGACCTTTGTATGAAATAATGCTGTAAACTAACAACGTAATTTTAATGAGATACGACGAAGCAAAGGTGATAGACCCACCCTATCGATCGGTTTCATTAAAATACAGGATATTTATTTTCTACAATATACGGGGTTTATTACCGGCTGTGATAAGTGATTTTTAATAAATCTTTGAATGCAGTTATTTTTATTTGTAAAAAGAAATAAATGTTTCCGAGCAAAATATGCTAACTTGAATATACAGGGTGGTGCTGTCAATGCGACAATAAATATAAACATGGGCTATATTAGTCCATAGAAATGGTTTGCCATAACATAATAGCAGCGTTGGCAGCATTATTTCATACAAATGTCATGAAATTATCAAATGAATACGATATTTTTGAAAGTGGGTGATTTCCGAAGCACGGAGGAACTCGAGGTAACAAACTTTGATTGACCCATCGCAGGATCGACCAGGGCGAAAGTTGTTTTGTTTTTCGTATAAAACCAGAGCGCTCAAACCAATACGCCACCGAGCTCCTCCGAGCTCCGAGAACGAAAGTGGTAAAACAAAAATAATCAAAACAAAGTAGACTGTGATTGATATCAAAAGGTTTTAACCTATTTATAAAAGTAAAGGTTTTATCAAATTTATTCGATCAAAGATATAATATTAATAAACATTTTCCAAATACATTAACTCTGTCTCTCTAAAACAAGAACCTTCTATTCCCAAAAGATGAGGACGAAAATATGTTTTTAACATTAATCCGTAATTTAATATTAATTTATAGTCGAAAATCACCCTCTCGCCGTCATCGAGTCGGAAAATAACGGAAGTATTTAAAAGAATAAGACGGTGTTTTGAAGAGGTCGGAAAAACAATTAATCATTCTGTTCTTTTATACAGCTAAAGGTTGGAGGACACGATTGTTCTGTAATAGTAGGGTTTTCTTTTGTTGGAAAAAAACAGTAGGTATTATGATCATTTTGTACAAAGCTGAAAATTACAATAGTTTCCATATCGCCGCTCTCAGCCATTTACAGCCGAAGTATAATTTCTAAAACGCTTGTAAATGGAATCGGGGGAGTGTTCGGTATATTTAGACAATACCTCCAAATAATGGACGCCGCGATGCGCATTAATATTGAGGTAAATCTTATTAGGACCGCTTAAACGCCGCGATAATATCATATTGTTTTGAAACTCACCATCCGCGCTTCCTCTCTCATGCTCGAAAGGGTTCCATCCTTGTCCCTGAGGATGGAAACCTCTGAATATTCATAGTATTACCACGAACTGACTTACAGATCCGAGCATCGTCGTAAATACATAATACCCACAGATAAGTACCAAACATACCTCACTGTAGCATTGTTCATATTAAGAAAGTAATAAATATTGTTACGAAACAGAAGTCTAATCGGAAATACGTCGTAAAAGGTGTTTTTAAAGGTTTGCCGGGTGCTATTGGAAGTAGCATTTGAGATGTAATTGTTGTGCTGATTTCCCGTGGGAGACGCAAGTTTTCCCCGACCCGACTCCCTACTAGCCTGTAGTGCCCGTGTTCGATCTAAACAATCATTCATGTAATACCTACTGACTAGTATAGCTATTATATTCTACGAAAATGACCTTCTCGTGATTCAAACACTTTAAAACTTTTAAGCAGGTGAAGATTGATATAGTGAAGTTAGCACGACAGGTTTACAGTTTATAGTACATTAGAAACCATAAAAATAAATCCATTTTAATGATATTTTTATATAGGAGAATTGTTGACCTCGGTTCACTAGTAACTAATAGGTATACTTCATCATCCTTGGTAATATCAATATTGTCGCTATAAGTACCTGTGATGTTATATATTCTGTGCTATGTGAGAGAATCTTTTATTATTAATAATAATAGTATTCATTCACTCACACCTATTATCTAGCCCAAAGAAAGCATCATTAAGAGCTTGTGTTATGGATACTAGGTAACGGAGAAATATTGATAATAATAAGTATATAAATATTAGAAAAATACTGAATAAACATATTAGCTGCTAGTTTTCTTATCTTCCCTTAATACATTGTTAGTTTTACTATACATTACCTTTATATAAAAATGAAATTATCAGTGGATAGGACATCTGATGACACGTTAGTTATTAAATATTTAATTTAAATTAACTCCTTATGTGTTTCTCCTTCGCTCAGCATTGGGACGTATATAGGCTGCGGATGATGATAAATTATGTGTTTTTGTGTGTATATTATGTATTTAGGTTTGATGATTGTAAGAGTGTTTTAGTGTGTAATTTGTCTTTACGAATAAATTTAAATAGCTTTAAACCATCATTTATTTTAAATCATCACTTTTGTTTTGGTCTTACAATCGACACAAAAAATCAGGACTATAAATGACGGCATTCATTATAAAACGAAAACTGAAACATCAAACAAACGCCATTCCTACGATATCTCTACCGATACCGTCTGCGCCGGTAAACGGTTCATAAACACATTATTCCACGTCAAAAGTGACGCAAACTGTTGTTAATTCCGCCTAATATCCATAACAACCTTTACGCAGCTGTCATACTAGGGTCCGATATAAAGATGATGGATACCCTCGTATAAAATGAAATAAGCTGTGTAAGTGCGTACACGCGCGCCTGCATGCAGGAATATTACGCTCGCTAAAGGACGAATCGGGCGGAATCAGTTTTCAACTTTTATGATGTCTGTATTAGATCGAGAAAATTGTAGCCATATCTAAAACAGCCAATAAAATAAGGCATATAATTATAATTATTATTTATTAATTAAATACTAAATTTTAACTATGAAAAACACCAAATTAAAATATTATTTCAGGTACTACCTTTTCTTCAAAACTAAAATTTTCTAATTTTTTCTGCTTTAGCAGCAAGTTTAGGAAATTCACGTTCAGTTGAATTTTCACAAGGGCTACCAAGTTGAAAAATATTAAAAAGGCATCATTTGCTATCAACACTATAAATCATCCGCATAATAGGCCACGTCCCCTAACACACGTTCTTAAATAATTTGTCAAAATTCGCTGCCTGCTCATACCAGGGACTGTTCACACTAGTTATTCCATTTTTCTTGACACTTGTGTCGGTGACTTTTTATTTGAATGATGGTCTAACGACTACGTAAAGTAGTAGAAATTCAGATTTAGTTAAGCCACGAAAACGACTGAACCGATTTATTACCAAATCTCTATTTGTTCGCTGAAATGTAAAAGGAAAGATTTGTTCCAAGGAATTGTTTTAAAGTTTTTACCTATGAAAAATTTAATATAGTCGAACTAATAATGTTTTTGAATGTAATATTCGGAACTCGGAATGAATGTACAGTGCTATTTATAGATTCTGTGACGTTAATCTGTTTAATGCAAAAAATAAAAACCTTTATTTCATAGAGTCGGAAATAAAATTGTAAAATGGATCACCTGTACAGCGCACATGTTAATAGGTAATATTTTTTCAATTTGATTTGGGCCTCAATTCCGACTCATAGATCAAGCGTGCTAGCGCACGAAACCATTACACTTTGTTGACACCAACGAATGCCCTTTTACATATTCACCCCGGGCACACAAAGATTGAGCCGTGAAATTGAAAATGGTTTCTATGAACAAAAATTTATTCTGCGCACGTTCGCCGCATATCGTCACTACTTGGATTCATTCCTGTTTCGTGTTTAACAACTGTTTTATGGAGTTGATAATTTTGTCACTTTTAGCACTTAATATCCTTAAATAGGTAACGTTTCTTCACTATTTAAATGAAACAGTTTAACGTAAAGTAAAAATTATACAAAACAACTGATATTGTTTATAAAATACTATATTGCTCAAAGTGTTCAACAATTTATACCATAAGTGTTATATAATATTGTACATTATTTCACTCCACGTCAAATAATTAAATATTTGATAATATAACTAACCCGAGTAGTTAAAATTTTCAAGTCTAATATCTAGATACAGCAGAGTGCCGTGACTGACAAGCAATGTATTAAAAAACTCATTTCTCATTCGCCTTCTTGCTAGACTACAAGTCATTGTTGTACTTACCGTGGAAACGTTTTAAGAAAGTTTCATAATATTAAGCGCTCTACTTTTCTGTAAAAACTGAGGTAAGCTGTCTACACTCCGAACTTGTAGACCTTTAACATAACTTTAGCAATTTTCCATTTAATAGTCATCTCAAAGGGCATGGAAGGCATCGCAAGTGATGTTTTCCTTGTTATTGCAGGTATAAGCAACGGTAAACACCACCAGGTGGGCCGTCAGCTTGTTTGTCACCTAGTTGTATAAAAAAATATTTACCAAGTAAATAGAAAAGTAGACCGACGACTACCTAGACTCATTTTATTATATATTTTTATAAACAAAATAAATGAAAAAAAAATACTCCTACAAATACAAATATTTTGAAATTTTCGGGTTACCGCACAATGTTTTTCCATCGCTCAAGCGGCGTTATCTCACCGGAGAGCTATGACAAGTAAAATCAATTGTGTTTGGAATCTAATG
Source organism: Nymphula nitidulata (assembly GCA_947347705.1). Taxonomy (NCBI): domain Eukaryota; kingdom Metazoa; phylum Arthropoda; class Insecta; order Lepidoptera; family Crambidae; genus Nymphula; species Nymphula nitidulata. The sequence continues at coordinate 10,210,589 of OX374623.1, forward strand.
CTTGAAAGGGTAATATACAGAGTGGTGCCGTCAATACGACAATTAATTAAAACATAGCCCGTTTTAATTGTGTTAGTTCATTAATGTTAGTTCATAGCTAGTTTGCCACTTTCAAAAACATCGTATTTATTTGATAATTTCATGACATTTGTATGAAATAATGCAGCCAATGTTACATTATTATTCATTTGATAAATTATATATCAAATTAATAAGATGTTTTTGAAAGTGGTAAACCATTTCTATGATAGTTAATAGAAATGGTTTACCACTTTCAACGCTATATTAATAGGTTATATACCTATTAATATAGCGTTGAAAGTGGTAAACCATGTTACAATTTATTGTCGTATTGACGGCACTATCCTGTATATTTACACATTAAAAAAATTACTGTTTTTTTATTGAATAGTGGATAGAGTTTCTGCTCGAGCTTTCTCGAACTCGAGAAAACTAGCGAAATTTGAGCATGTCTTCAGCCTAATAGCTGTAAACATCGTGACAATAATAAGAAACCGATTTTCGGATAAGTGGATTAATGCTTTAATGTTTTTAATAGCTTATTTTAAGAATTTAAATTAAGTAAGCCAGATATTTAATAGGTTAACATTGCTTCCAGGCTTCTAAAAGCCTAGGAAAGTTAGTCTAGGGATATTTACTTTCTACCTTTTAGGTTTAACACGCTATGTATGTCTGACTAATGAAATGACTGGAAAATTAATGTACCTACTGTTATATTATACTACTACATAGTCAGCTAATAGACAGAGTATTTAATTCAATTCATTCATTTTCCTAGAATTTGTTAATGCAAATGCACCAGGTTTTTGTATTTGCATATTTTTAGTTACTTATTCTTAAAGTGCACGCGTGTTTCTAGATTTTATGGATTGATTGATTGAGGTAAGATATTTCTTATAAGTGGACCATTTCGATATTCACGTTCACTCTAAAATAAGCCGTGGTTAATTATAGGTATGCCAAATAAACATGTGTAAGTAATGCGCGTAATATCACAAATGAGATATCACTCAAACGCCTGATGTTACATTACGCATCACTCCGAGAAATCAAGTATCACGTTAAACATCACGAGAAATAACATTACACTAGCTCCGAGCGCGAGCGAAAGGGACCGACCGAAGCGCACGTATAGCTGTGATGTGATGTTTCATCTAGCGCGCGTTGCGTGCGTATCGCGCGCAGCATCTCATGTGTTCGGGTGATGTTTCGAGTGATGTGATATCTCAGTGTAATATTACGTTTTCGTAAAAGTGACGTGATATAGCACCACTTTTTGAAGCACTGCTTCGCGCATATCTAATGCCAAAAGTTAACTTGCTTGCACATAGTAAGAAGAAGTGTCAAATACTACGAACACAATGACTAAGGTGCAAATAAAATATCACATAAAAATATTGCGTTTTGATTAAAATTTTCAACAGGTTTTGTAATTTCTCAAAACTCGAGAAGTAAAGGAGGTCGAGAATTCAGAAACTCTAAATCCACAGTATTTGCTCATAATGATTTATCATTACCAATATGTGTCATTACTATTATTACAGTCTCTAAGTATTTCAATGAAACTTTGGATTAAATAATGTAATGTGGTGATTAATTTATGTATTTTTTTAAATTCATTCTTCCTGTAATGGGAAGGCAAAGGGTACTATTGCCCATACAGCCCTGTCTTCAGTATTTTTTATTTCTTCATTTATTGCATTAAAATTCTGGCGTAACACATTTTAATGCATCTTGAGAGTATTTGACACGAAAGATATGATGAGAGTCTCCATATGACGCTACTTGATAAGGTGGATAACCACAAAAAAATATCATCGTATTTCACACCATAATCACTTTTATTATAATAATCTTCTAGTCGCACGTCAACACAAACACTTATTTTATAAAACTACGCCACTTTTATAACATAAAGTTCGCTCCGACACAATTTTTAATAATTGTAATAAAAATCTTGACTGACACCACAAAATCCCGCCAAACACTCGTATTATTTTTTTAAACTTACTTCTACTTTACAGCTTATCTTAGGGTGGATATGCATTTTTAATCTCCTTTTTTTTAAATGCATTTCTACACTAAAGATTTATTCTAAATATTGGAGAAAGAATGTCTGAAATCGAATATCTAGTTTTTAAAATAAAAAAAAGAAATATTAAATGAGTAAACTTATAAATAATGTCAATCAAGTGCTACTCTAGTACTTCAGCAAAATGTGATAAAAATCTGTCGTTTTTCTTCGTTTGGATTGCTCACTAAACTCTTTAGAACTATTACTTTTAACTTTCTTTTTACTTTTTTTCTTTTTTTGACGACTAGCTGGCCGAGCGGTCTGTACCCGTTGCTATGCAGGGTACTGGGTAATGGTTCGAATCCCTGTAGGAGCAAATATTTGTATGATGAGTTTTTGTTTCGTCCCTTAGGCATAACGCGTGATGTCAATGCTGGTTAACTGGTTATTTGTTCACAAGTTCATAAAATATATTCAAAAGCTTGCTCAACACCAAACACGACGAGTTTAATTTATTTATAACTCCAAACATTAATTTGTGTTCAAAGTAATTGCAAAAACACTTCACTTCTTGATTTAGAATACAGAAATCTTATTACCCCATTGTTTACCTCCTTTTTAGTTAAATTAGTGATGATTCAAGATAAATGAACCTTTTAGTAATCTCTAATAGTCGAAAGTTTTCATCGAGGGCTTGTTAAATAAATGTTTCCACGTTGCGAGGTGGCATTAGCTACCATCTTGGGTAGTTATTTGGAGACGGGCTAAAGCTGTTTACCCTGTAAGTATTGAGAAAAGATCGAGGTAATCCCAGCGGGCTAAACCCAGCGCAAGCCTGGATGTGATAGATACTGAAAATTGCATAAAATCCATCAACACTAGACTTCGAAGCGTACATTGCGCGGGAATGATGGCTTTTATAATTTTAAATGAAACTATAACAATTTGATGTTTATAGATACTTTTTGGGTAAACATAAAACATACGTAGGTGTGTATTGTATATTCACTTTTGGAACAACAACGTGTACTTATTTAGTCTATAGTTAACGTATAGTCATTTGGTATGGGAAAAAGTGCCTTATTTTTGTTTTTATTTAAAACAGTTCATGTTACTTAAATTATAATAGTTCGTGTTGCATTGTAATGATTTAGCTCTGAATTTAACGGTTTTTATCTCAACGTTTCGACCAGGTTGCACTAGCCGTGCCGTGGTCACCACACGAGTGGACTGGAGCTCTTCGAATGTTCTTCGTCCAGTCACAATTTATAACTTTTCGACCCTAAAATGATCAGCTCGGCAAACCACACTAAGTGTCCGTGAGTTCCCTAAAATTGCTATGCCGCGTAAGACTCCCGTGATCTTCCCTCGCCTATTGCGCGTTGCTATCCTGAGGCCTCAGATGAAGTCAGCAGATGGTAGCTAGTGTAATTACACAGGCTACCTTTCTGTTTAATCCAATACACAACGTCTTTTTTTAAATAGGAAAGGCGAATAAATAAAAATAATAAAAGGTAATTAAAAGAATAGGAAAAAAGGAAGGAAATAGAATTAAAATTAAAATCATTTATTTACAAGAAACATTGTAATTGGTTAGAAGGAAAATTATGTCAATCTTATTAATATTGAGTTTCAATCCATTGAGCGATCGTTGCTTTAGAATGCAACGATCGCTCATGAAGAAAGACCCCTAATAAATTCAAAGTAGACTGGGGACATGAAAACAACATGTTTTGCTTCGGTCGACGCGCCTTATTGAGCCGCGTCAGCGGACCGGCCTGTAACCCACATGTTGTTATTCTGTGACACTAACAGAAATATATCTATGTACGTATGTCCTTATTTTGAATAACATTGCTAGTGTACTGACATAAAATGTTGATATAGGACAGAGCGGCGAGTGATTACGAACGCGAGGTAACTCTGTAGAAGACCAATTACATCATGATAATGAGGAGGTCGGTGGCGTAGTGGTTTGAACGCTCTGGTTTCGATTATGAAAACAAAGCATCTTTCGTCATGGTCCATCCCGGGATGGGTCAACCAAAATTTCTAACCTTCGAGCTCCTCCGTGCTTCGGAAGGCACGTGAAGCCGTTGGTCCCGTTTGTTACTGCTATCGCTTTAACCCACCAACACGCATTAGGCCAGCGTGGTGGTGTTATGGCCCAAACTCCTCATGTGTTTCTCCCAATGAAGGAAGGCCTGTGCCCAACAGTGGGACGTATATAGGCTGATGTTGATGATGTGATGATGTCATCATGATAGGTAAGGATAGAAATACCATGTTAGTACCTGGCAATGAGCATGCGTTCCCTTTCAGCCAGTTGAAATATATTATCGACTATCCTTTCCTATCATGATGTAAACGGCCTAGTTTAAACTTACCCTACATTTAGAATCATAACATTTTCCCATAATTAACTGCCCGTTCCAATATGGGTAGGACTAGTATCATGTTCATAATGATGTTAATTTTAGGCTAGTTAATAGATGTGAGACCGACGATCTGGTAAGGATCGCAAGAAGCCGATGGGTGCGGGCAGCGCAGAACCGATCGGTTTGGAGATCCCTGGGGAAGCTTATCTGTGGACGTCTCTCGGCTGAAATGATGATGATGAATAGATTATGAGTATTACAGTGAAAATATTATTTTTCATTTTTTTCTATCGGTATTTATAATATCCATAGATACCTAATTATAGTTAAAAATATAAAAAATCATGTCTTGGGGTGAAAACCGGCCCGCTAATAGTTATTTATACTAAGAGCTATCATATCGTTATATTTTAATGTTGCATTTAAGTAAAGTTAAGGCTAAACAAGTTTGCAACAGTTAAAGTATGTATAACAGAACTTATTGTAACTTTTTACGGGTAATGAAGTACCAAGAATTGCCTTCATTGGCACACAGCGAGCAGAGTCGCCGCAGGACACAGCTCGGAAACAAGACAAACAAGACCTCTCTCATCCGTCTACATTAGCGACCACCGACAAACCTTTTGACTTAAACACACCCTACTAAAATTTGTTATTCGCTGTAATTTTCGCATATCCCTTTGGATTCTCCGCATTTATTTTACAGCCACAAAGTATTGCATATTTGATTAGTTCTAACCTACAATTCTAAAAGATGAAACTGTATTTGTGAGACATTTACAAAGTGCTATGGCACCTTCAAAGTATTTTGTATTGATTTTTAAATCTGTGTCAAATGTATGTTTGGGTTTTTACAGTAAGAGTTGTACGGAATCCGTATAATTTCGTTATGATTACCATTAGGTTTATGATTCCGTACGAATTTTTTTTTTATTTCATTTTATATCTCGTCTTACAGTAATATTTTAAGATGGTTGAACATTAACGTCCATACTAAATATAAAGAAAAAGAATGCCAAATGACTAGTACATAATTTATTTATAATATTGTAACATCTATATCTAAAATTAAGAATATTCTCAGCAAACGTAAGACGTCGGTTTTAGGTACAAGAACTCCAGAAAAACCATTTGAACACTACAAATAAAATAGTATGTTGTCTGTAGCATCACTTAAATACACAAGTGAAAGCTGATTCAAATTTTGTAGAAATTCGGTTGATTTTTGAAAACATCATAGTTATTTTTGAGCATTTGATAATTCTGATGCTGACTGTACCTGGTGATACCCAAAAGTGACAGTGTTTAACTTGAACTGTAGGCGTGTGTGCCGACACTCGCCTACGTTAGAATTACAAAACTCTAATGTCGCATTAGAAATTAACCCACAACAACTATTTGTTACATGAGACCTGACACATTCTAGCCTAGTTCTATTAGTTCCATTTGATTGAATTATTTCTTCATGGTGTGAAAGTGGTCTTTTTTGTTTTTTCCAAAATCCCTACCAGTAGCGGCTCGTTCTTCTTAGGACGTCAGTGCACCTTAGAACTAGTGCAGTGCATAAATAATTACTTGATTAATAAAAAATATTTGTGTCAGGATATATTAATACTATAATAACAATAGATGATAGCCTCTCGCAGGATACAGGACAATTCGCCGTGTTGCGGTATGAAAGAAATTAAAGGCAACAGAAAATTTCCTAAAAGAAATTTACTAAGTCTACTTGCACTGTAACATCATCTTGACCGCATTGGTGATTAGGAAACCAGCGGGCTGTTGCTGCTTTTCAACTGGAAATACCTAAATGTCCATAATTGCCAACTTTCTTTCGAGCATTTGTGATTTTTTGAATTAAAATAACAACGATATTTTCTTAAATTTTTAAACAACATCTATTCGTCATTTTACTATAACTCACTGCCAAGTAACACTGGTGATGAACCATTCAATATTTAATACGTACAACAGATATGACCAAGCTATATTCAGCCAGTGAGCAGTAAACTCGCACAAAACACAACACAAGGACCCATATTGACCCGATTGGTATGAAAGCGCGGCTGAAGTACGAGTGTTGACACAGGATTAACTAGTGCCATGCGTGGACTGCGCTCATTTGTTATACCGTAGGTACATGCAAAATATGAAAACACATTTGTATGTTTAATTTGGACAAATGATAAAATTTTCCATACTGGCAGCTTAGATTTAATACGTTGCTAAACTGAACCTAAGTCTGTGTAGAGTTACTCTAAAAATATGTTCAACCATTATTTAGCTTAAAGTTAATCTTTATTGTGAGAACTACCGGTATACTTTTTTTTAAATACAATATTTATGTAAAATGATAATTAAAGTATAAAATTATGAAGTCTAACTTCCGACGGTTGTTAACATTTCAATTTGCATTTTTATGATCAATTCGGTAATGCAATAAAATCCCAGTCGAGTTTTCAGCACTGTAGCTTTAATTATTTTAAGTACGGCTAGAAACTAGTTATTATCGTAGGTTTGGCCCACATATTTCATGAAAACTTAATTATACAATTCACCGAACAGTTTTAATGGAGAATTGAAAACTTATGCAATTCTGAAACATGTTCTAATCTTCATTCTATGAGGATGTATAATGTAATAGACATATTGTGTAATACCTTATAGGCGCCTGTCGATTTATCTCACGTTGAATGTACGAGTGATAGAACACTAAGACCTGAAAATGTTTCGATTGAGATTTTTTTTACAAAGAAATCAATTTTATAGTGAAATAATATCAGAAGCTAGTGGCGCTAATTTTGCAGTATTTACAGTAACTAAAAATACTTTTAATTTCACTACTTTTTCTCAAACCACTACGCCACCGAGTTCCTCTTGCCACAGAGCTACTCAGTGAGATTATTTGTCATCTATTCATTTCGGGTTTGTCAAGAATGAAAAAGGTGCATTGAAATTAATTTACGTTTTGGGAAATGACTACAAAGTCGACGCCAATATTTCATTTTTTATTTCACGAATATTATTTGATGCTACAAACAAATAAAGCATATAAGTAGAGCGGGAAGTTATTCAAATTATTATGCTGATAAACAAGTGGGCTGCTCAGAGACAGGCTGCATTAGCGCAATTCCCTGACCGCCAAAGAGGGCCATTATAACTACTAAAACACAGCAACAGCAAAGTTGGACAAAACCACACTTTGGATTAAGCTCTACTTGGGAATTCGGATTTCATTTCGCTAAATTTTAATGTACCACCGAGGACACAAGTAGTCTTGTATGCCAATTATTATTATAAATGTTAATACTAGACCTACCACTACACTAATACTGAATATTACTTTTATAGGAAAAACATCTTCGTGAGACGAACGAGTACAATAATTTTACGAGAAGACACAATCCACAAGATTTTTAATTCATATTCGCAAATACTATAATTTTAAACACTTGAGACTACAAAAGAAATAAAGTCGTTTCATTTTTTTTATATTTACTTTTATTTTTAAAAGGTTACAAATGCTCTAATTTTCAACATTATCATGTTGTTGATGATACTCGAATAACCTTAACTCTAGAATATTCAGCATCAATACGTGGTATATATGTAGTTTACAAACATCATTTGCACATTAAATATTTTTTTAAACTGAAGAGTGTAGGAAAAGTGGAAAAGTTAAAAATGGGAAAAGGAAAAGTGTATGTAGTATTATTTTACGCCATAAAATTTTTCAATTGTGTCATTTAACATAAAAGAACAAATATTTTGTATCGAATTTAAATTATTTGTAATCTAGATATAGACTCTGATACAATTCTCTTTACGTTTAATGAAATGAAAATTAGTTTTTCATCCCCCCATCTCGGAAAGAGTATTTTTGCTCTTCGATATCTGAGTGCAAAAGCCGTTTTCATCCGCTAGAGGATGAAGTAAAATTGAATTTAGAACATCATGTGCATTAAGTTTGTGAATTCAAACCATTATTAAACCTATTTACTTCTACCTCCATAGTGCCGAATTTATCATACAACCTTTTTTAACTTGTTAAAAACTCAGACTCGGCACCTTCTTGGTGTACTTTTTGTTTAATTTGCTTTGCGCGCGCCATTTTCTTTTCACGACATATTTGTTAAAACCATAGGTTTTAAACAAGGAACTTGAAAACAAGTAAAAAACCTATAATGAGTGATTCTAACGACGAAGAAGTTTATTTGACGCCAACCGAATTGACTGAAACTGTTAATAATGCGCAATTTTTTTTTAGGCATCGAGTCATTTCCTCGTTAAGGTGGGATGAAAAGTTACGTGTTACACTCGAGTGCAAAGATTTTTTACCTCGTACTCTTTTGATTCCCTCGCTAACGCTCAGGATTCTAATTTTCGAATCACTCGCTCTCACTCACGCGGTTAAAAAGCAACTTGGCACTCTTGTATAACAAATAACTATTGTTTCTTTTCTCCTGTGTAATAATTAATATGATACATCTAACCTTAATTTCATATTGCCTAGTTTAAAATTTAACGTAATAGAATACTAAGGTATTTTTAATTTTTATTTTTAAAATAGTATTGTGTTTATAATATTAGGTTTAAAATAAAATTTACAACAAAGATTTTTCGGGAATATTAGCTTTTTCCGTGACAATAACTCATAATTTTAATTTTAGACCGTCACCTTACCGTCCACTGCCTTTACAGACAGCTACTTTCAAAACAATACAATTAGGTTAGAATGATTGATACCCTCTAACTTTATACTGGTGCTTCATACAAATTATTATTGACACTTAAAGTGATGGATAGCACATGAAAACTATGTTTAAAACTTTATAAATGATGACCTCGCTATAATAACCTTGTGTGGTTATCCATCTTGGAACTATTGAGTGGTATTTAATAATTAAATCTGAGGGTCCTACTTAAAAAAAATCCTGATAAATTAGGTACCTATGATTCAATAGAGCATAATGAAAACTAATAAATTGAAGATACTAAAGACAAATAAGGAATGTGTTTTAGACAAAAAAAAAGTCACTCTGTAAAGTTTTTAAATTAGGTAGGAATAATGATTAAAGATATGGTTTCATATATCTTCTACACAGATATGAACGTACAAGAGCTAAAGAATTTTGACAAATTGGTTAAATACGTGTACAAGGCCCAGGCGGCCCCACACCGGCCCATGATTGATAGGCGTTATAACGCGCCGCTCGCCGCTCTTCACGCGCCTCCCCACATCCCGCGAATCATTCTCCACAATCCCTTATATCTGAATTCTTAATGAAACAAAAATTGCAAATGCCACCCGACACATCAGGCAGTCCTATGAATACTAAAGACGCTATTTGTGGATCATTCCCATACGAAAAATTGAGCTAAACATTCCTAACCCAAATGATACCGATATATCACCCGACTCCAAGGAAAGTCATTACCGTTCGCGACGTCTGGCACCGCTCCTCTTACAATACGACAAAAAACATGAAATCTGATTTAAAAGAATGATACAGGTCGTCAGAAAACAATTGGAGAAACGTGACCGGATCCTCCGATATCGTCGCGGGCGATCGCGACACGTCGCGACGCCCAATGCATACTAAGTAATGACACCAGTTTCAATTTTACTTCCCCTTCAAAAGATACTTCATACCATATTTCATGAAAAGAAAACTTCAACTTTATTTCTAAAGGTAGCATAAAATTTGGTTCATAAACATGAACATGCATGAGAGACAATTTTTCTCAGATCGTTCGGCGCACGTAGAGAGACGTGCTGCGAAGCTCTCATGTAGACTTCTTATAAATAAATTATTAGCTTGTCTAGGTACAGTCACACGATTGTACGTTACCCCGCTCATGCTGTCTTCAGTGTTAATGCTTGTTTACACTCGTTTAGAAATCATAAATGGCAATTAACATTGTCAGATATACAACACGGTACGCTTAAAATAATTATAATTTCTATTTTCATGGTAATTATGCAGTTCGATACAAACGTTAAATTCAATTTAACAACAAAATACAAAGTCGAAGTAATAAGCATAAATCGAACTATTCAATTAAAGTAGCTTCAAACCATGACGTTGCCGATACTTAGTATTCAAACGTATGCAAATTACAGACGTGCTATGCAATAAATGCCGACACTCGGATCACAATTCGACAATTGGCATTTACGTCGCAATCGCGTTGTCGATATAATTTGTACAGATAAAACTGTGCCCGTTATAGCCTTACACTAATAAATTAATAAAATATTTTACTCATGTATTTGTAGCATACTTAATAAATACAAATATACATGTAGCATTAGCGTATCGTCGAAACTACTGAATAAGGCAGCGTCTGAATTAGCTAGTATACAGGGTGGCGCACATCGGTCAGTAAGGGAAAGTCTGAAACTTTAAGACATACGAAAACCGTGTCATCAATTTTAGTAATTAGAACAACTGCATTCATACATATAAAAAAACGTGTACTCAGCTCGGTAATTGAACCTGGATGTTTTGAAAAATAAAACTTACACTATTTCTATTTAGATATCGATTGTGTAGGTCTTAAGCTATGAATGAATATAAAATGCATTGTTTTCATATCCTTACATTTATTTTAGTAAGTGTTCGAAATTACCACCATTTTTTCAACACAACATTCAACTCCTTTAGGTAAAATTGTCTCTATGGTTGTTTGTAGCTCTTTGTTGGTGTCGCAACTTGTTACATACACTGCTTTACGTATTGTTATCTGCGATAATATTATCTATCTATGATTGTAATATCTTTTTTTTATTAATTATACTTACAGTAATAATCAATTGAAAAGCCCACTTAGAATAAGATACAAAGGCGTGATTAACCTCATTTGAAAATGGGACTCCTTGGTCTGACTGGCCGAATAGTAAAAACGTCCGGGTTCTATTCCCAAGCTGATCATATCTTATAGTTCCAGACTTTCCCATACTGACCGATCTAAATGTGTCACCCTGTATATATCATCATATAAACTGTAAAGTCTAAGAAAATTACAATATAAAATACACGTGAAAAATAATAATTAAATAAGCTATTGAAAATACAAAATTAGGTATAATTTGAATAACAAAATTTACGATTTAACCACAAAATTAGTTGTTTGCTTTTCCTTCGAGAACGTGATAATTTCCTCACTAAATACAAAATAAATTGATATTAAAATAATGGTACTTACTTACAAAGAAAATTGCCAATTTTAAACGTTCGCGAATATCCTAAAATTTGAGGAAAGTTTATTACCGGACCATTATTCTATAGTCTGTCGTTGATTATAAACGAGTGAGGTAAGTACATGCAATCTGCGAAAACGACGTACGTTCGTGCGGGATTGTGGAGCGCTGAAAATTGCTAGGGCGTGTACGTTTGCGATAGAGCGGATCTTGCAAATCGCGTGGCAGTGCCGTGCGGTCCGGCGCGCCTTAAGCCGCCTGTTATAGTCAGTCGGTACTATACTATTCCCCGAACACAGACGAGCGCTCGTCGCGCTTTCCACTGACAATGGCGAGGACTCAAAGAGTGAGCTGTATGACAAACTTACAACTCAATAATTAAACGTCACTTAAATTTTAAGTCCGACATAAACTTTATGGTGTGCTTGAGCACTCCTCAAAGTGACGTTTACTAATATTAGTTTTTTACTTTTGAATGATTAAAATATTTATAAGAGGCACAAATTTAACAAGGGTTTGAGTATTCGGCGACAATTAAGTGGATTAAATACAAAAAAAGGGCTGAGAGTCTGTCTGACACTCGTCCAGTATTCCATAGAATTTAAATAGTTTTTAGCTCAATATTTTTTAATAAATAATTAAAAAAATATAAATGAAAAGTCATTTCAATTACTAAGACTCGCGCTTCGCGTCAACTTAAATAGCTCTCCCGTCTATAGAAAAGAGGATCCAGAAGCAATACACTTAGAAGACCCACAAATGATTGAATGATTTTACGATTCCGGTCTATTTTTCGGTTATTAATTTACCGTTGTATAAAGGTAACTACTAAAAGTACTTAATATATCAGATTTAGGTTCTACAAAGGTACTTAATATATCAGAGAAAACTGAATGTGGCATAGACGGATGAATGGATATCAAACAAACCCAAACAAAAAATGTTGATACTTTCCAACACAGGCACTACTCTAGATTTCATACTATTGGAATAATCTATATTCATCTTGATTAAGTTTACCTTTAAACTCAAATAAGATGTAATTTGAAAGCAACGCAAACTTCTGTTATAGAATTACTAAAATTAAGTAAGCCAGTCCCGATCACAGCAGCGGCAAAAACGCGAACATAATGTGTACTTTTTCCTGGCTTGCCAAGAAATATATTCCTGGTACAATGCATTAGTTTCTCATTCAGAGACCTGTACGTACGCTCGTCACTAGTTCCAGCTAGTCTCAACCCTATTAGTACTATCTGTCTAGTATGAGGCGAGAATGGCGAATTTACGACTGACACCAAGCGTGACACTGCTATTGGAAGTGTCTCAACCCATTAGTACTATTACGCAGTCAAAATATAACTAGCTTCACTGCACAAAGGAAGATAAAAAAATTACGCTATCTATATGAATATTTAACGAATGACATTTATAAATAAATTTATAAAATATTTTCTTTAGTAATTTTTGCTTAACTTCGCTGTTTACATATATTATTTATTTATGAAAATTTTTCTATGTTTTCTATAAATAAAAACAATTCCTTTTGTTGCACTCATTTTGCAAACCATACCAAAGGTCATTAAAATGAAGTTATTTTCACGTCTATAATATCACAAAGTGGCGAGGCTTTCTTTATCCTATTCTTATTTTGATAGCGATAATAGTTGTTTCTGTCTTAGTCAATAGCACGAGACAAGAAAGGTGATTATGTTACGATCTACGACCGACACACAAAGCGTGACACTGCTACTACGAAAGTATGTCTACGACGTAGCCGCAGCGCTACGAAGACTGCTACGTGACAATTGTATAGACCTCGCCTTGCAGATTATTATGCATAGTAAGTTTATTACCCTGATTTCACTAAACTTAATAATAATATTTTTTTTAGGATGCATACAATTACTAATATATAATGAATTTATGTTAATTTATGCAAATCTAATCAAATATTTGGTGACCGTACACTGTGAGGAGGTGCATAACATTGCTAGATTGAGATCTTTAATGTATGCCTGCATGCACGGTTTGGCGGGGGACCAACATTTTAACACTCGTTCGACACTATCCTCTATTTTCTACTGCTATGCTCCCTTACCTACATTTGAGTTTATGCTTCGACTTAGGAAGCGGCAAATCGATACTGCAATAATAGTATTCTTGAAAATGATAGTTTCAGTAGAGAAGATATTTTAAAATTCAATTCTAGATATGTTTCGAGTAGAATATAACGGGTATATACCTCTTTTCATAAAAAGCGAGGATAAATCTTGGGCTTTCTAAACGAGCCTTATTAGTTTTTTAGACCTGTTAGTTTCTTTCCTTCTAAGTATGTTAGCTCAATCTCCGTCAAATGTAGATCGGTTTTATAATTCTTTTTTATTCGAATGAGTGTACTTCCAGGTTGCTCCCATATAAATTCTATCTGGATCTGATGAAAGTCTTAGAAAATAGAGAACGGAACTCCCTAATGACAACAGTCAAGTTAGACAAGTCAATAATGCTAACGGTCACCCATCTAGCTTTGACTTTGGATAATTTATCAATAAATATTGTGAAATAAAAAAAATCAAACAAAAATGAAAAACGACTTCATAACACGAAAATGGCAAAAATTATGTTAATTATGAAGTAAAATCCCAGTTCCTAACACAGAACCTTGCAACTTTAATGAGCTCTGGTCACTTAACTCGACACAGGAACCTAGCACTGCTAAATAGTGTTACGATACGAATATTTATTTGCGATCTTCTAAAAGGTAACCTGTGTAATCATGGGGCATTGGAGGCATTAAATAAGCGATTTCCTTGATATTGCAGGTATATCTATGCTTCTATAGTAAACTTTAATTCTCTTCAGGTTTATTGACATTTATTGGCACTAAAAAATATGGAAATAGGTGAATTCACAATCTTGGGTTAATAGCTTCAGAGAAAAGTACACTAATATCTTGTCTTGGTGCTTTAAAGGAATAAGGCTACGTCATTGACGAAACTAAAAATTAAACAAGCGGTAATCCTATTAAGTCATGCGTGTTTAGTTCGATTAAGTAAAGGCAAAAATTGTACAGTTCTTTTCCGAAGTTAAACTAGGGACGGGCCTTGCAGAAGATCGCCGCTAAGTTCCTCTGACTTGTTAGTAGTGCATTTCTGGGATAAACAAGGTAGCCAGAGCAGGAAGATCGCTATCTTCTGTAGAATTTACATTATTTTTTTTGAAACAATCAACAATTGTTTTTATTATATTTTAACACTTTAATAACTTAAAAATTCTATAATTGTCATTTTCATTGTTTTTTTTATTCTTTTGTTATTTTGAGTATGTTCAAAATATCACTTGAGCTTGAATTTGAATATCAATTTAAGCACTCAATAAATAAATTGATCAATTCTGCAATCATCTCTTATACGGTAAACATTATGCTGATGATGTTTACCGTCGGTATTTTGCTTGATATTGTTACATAGATATATCTGTAATGCTTTTATAAAATAATGATTAATTACTTCTTCACTGATATCATGTGCATCTTAAATAGATGCGTTACTACGCTAATGTCCGCCTCGCTCCGCTCCACTCCGCCTCGCTCGTCGCTCAGATCGTGAACGCAACCTTATAGTCGCCCACCTTTATTGGACCGAATGAAAAGGAGAGCTACGTTGTATCTAAAACAAAGAGATGTTGAAGAAACGAAGGAAATAATTTAGTTCTTTGTCTTCGCAATATCGAGCAGAGAGACTGCGGGCCGGCGGGCATGATGATATTAATCGACGCAAAGCTGATTATGCAGTTGTTTCTATGGCTGTCGTTCGAGTTTCAATTTCAGTTCTGGCGGAGTACAATTTCATGCCTTATTGCGTCCAGTTTGCTTGGTGGCGTACTCTGTCTAATTTTACGATGGTACAAATGCCTCTGTAAGCGGTGTCGTTATCATTGCCCGGTCAGGGCTTATGTTAAGTTGCTGATAGAGCTGTAATAATTTGTAGGTACGATATATGCGGGCCTGGGCGATAGAAAAACCATTTTATTATTCCTCTTTATTCCTAGTGATACCAGAAATTAAGTGAAGCATGTAAAAAATAAAACTATGTTATCATATGAAAACGGTACTATAAAATAAAATATACTACTGTTTCTGAAACATAAGATTTCTTTGAATTTATAAAAACATTTTTCCTTAAACTTAATCAAAATCAGATCAACCTTGTTTTTCAAAAATTTCGTAGCTATATATTTATTTTACGTCAGTCTGTAACTGTTTTAAATTTAATAAACAAATAAATATGACGGTAACGAGTGCTGCGAGCGTTGGTCGCACGCCAAATGGTTCAGAGGTGGTAACATATAATTGTTTGCCATGTCTAATGCACTGCTATAGCTTTAAATTGATATAGGTAAATTTGTAACTCTGAATGGACTTAGTATTATATATTTCACATTCATTTTGCAGTTAATAGACAATCAATATAGCAACTCCAGGCCAACATAAGATTAAGGATATTAGATAACAGATATTAAGAAAACATACAGATAACCATGGGCTACGAACAAATGTTCCTGTTTATAGCGTCAAAATTAAAATTGCTGAAATAAATAAAGTCTTACCGAAGAAAAAGTTTAATCCACAGGTATAATAATGTTTTTCATTACCAACATTATAACCTGTCGAACGAAAGTCACGTGCGTCGTGATTTGAAAGATAAAGTGTATATGTAGTTTTTTTTTGGATTTATTGAAAAATAAAGATGTGGTTTTCACATAATAAGTCAGTTTGGATGACATACTTCATGGTTACCTGCCTCTTGAGTAGATAAGTGAGTTTTGTGATCTCAGGCTCAGGGTTGTTACCATGTCATCTTATAGTGATCCAATCTTCTTCTCTGGTCGGTATTAAATTAAGATTTTCATTGGTAGTTCAATGGCTCTTTTTTCTAAGTAAAAACACGACCCTTTAGCACTAAGTTAATAAGAGAAATTTTAACTTTAATAAAATATGAAAAGGGAGACTGACAATGAGCCATCAGCAAAAATACTAATGAACATTACTCAGCACACCGAAATCAGCTGCTGATTAGCTTATTCCAAAGTTTTTTGGATATACTTATTTATCCTTTACGGCCGGCATCTCGCTCTATCAGTTGTTATTCTTAGGGTCATCAATTGCAGACTTAATTTGGTGGATCCATCGCATTGGTGATTCATCGCGCGATGGCGAAAAATGGTAAATAAGGCTAGAATCAACGGTGCGTCGTTATGACCACAACCGCTCTGATAAGCATTTGATCAAGGTCTTTTTAATAGAATTTAATAGAAATTTCTATAAATGAAACGATAAATTAATAAATGAAAACAACCGAATCTTAAAATCAATAATATCCTAGCTTTATAACATTTTCATAATACCGGTTCGTGATCCCACTGCTATTTATTTTGTGAAACGCGTGTTGAATGCTAATTAGTGTAATGTAATGTTTGGCTTAAAATTTCGGCCGTTCAGACTATCACTATTTTATATATTCATTTGAATCCTTCGGTCAAAAACCAAACTCAATCATTCGTAGCAATTTTCAAGATGGTTCCTAGTAAAAATATAATTAAAACATGCAAATTGAAAATATATGGGCATTATTTTGTTATTATATCATGTTATTATTGTCACATAGAGTAGTAGGCCACTTTGTTGTAACAATAAGCATCTAGGTTTTTAGTTTGGGTATTGGGCGTCGTGGGCAGAATAATTGTTTGCCACCTATATACATTATAACAAAAAAAACATATCAACAGAATTGAGAAGCTAGTTGTTTTTGAAGTCGATTTAAAACAGAATGTGCATACAAGAATGAGTTGCATATGAAAAAGTATTATTTATACTTCTACGTAAACAGAGTGGTAGGTACTATCGTGTAATTGGGGCTTTTGGGAACATTGTGGCCACTAACATAATGTTCATGGAAAATTTAGATTATATGGATTAGGCGTAAAATAGAAATATGACTTAATGTTTTAAATAGACAAAATTACACAGAATCAATTAGATCTCTCTCTGCTAATAAAAGAGTAAAATGTTCAGAGCACCAAGACAGGTTCATGCTGTATAAAATGATTAATACATCTTTCAAAATAACGTCGCAAGAGCAAACAGTGGGACCAAAGTAGTAAACATTGTGGTAGCCTCGCCTTCTACATAACTCATATAAAAATGAAGGAGCCGCCCAAACAACGGTTGCCTGCAAACACGGTGCGATAAACAAGCATAGGTTCATGAATCAACGTCCAAAAAGTAACTTTTATTATGTATATTGAAAGATTTTTGCACTACAGTAATACTATGACATTTTTGACACTGAAATGTTTAAAATAAAATACAATACCAATAATTATTATTGCACACCAAATTAAACAAAACAAATATCACAAGTAAATATATACCTATCTACATACCAAAGGCCGCCACTGTAGGTTTAATGTAGTTAAAATTGGTAAATGCTTGACTTAATAATTAATTTTAAAAACTTTCATAATGTATGTAGGTTTTTCTGTTCCGTTCAGTTATCTTTCGCGGTGTTTTTAAAGTAATAGCAAGTATTATTAAAAATCAGTATTATGATACCTCTTACATCGAAACTCTTTGTGAGAGCGAGTCTTTTAAGAACTACTTTAGTTTGTTATTTTATTATGATAATTTAATTATTTTCACAAAGTGTTCTGGAGGGGCTGACATGGCGGCATTTTCATTAGGTTCGTTGCAGCAAGTAAAAACTTAATAAAGTTTTACTGAAGAATGTCTAATTAGAAATTTCAGCTCTTCACGACATAGCAATATTTCAGTCCCGTGAAGGTATTTCCAATAAAGGACTTTGCCAAGTCATAATTCTTCAAAGTTACGTGTAATGAGATGTGGATATAGCGGTATTCTTATAAGATTTAGATGGTCGTATTCAGGTTATGGTTCGCAATAAAATTCTGAAATTATGCACCTCGTTTCAAAGGAAACTTAACTCCCTCTAAGCGCAGACATAATATTGGAAACGTATATAGCAGTGCCAAAGACGCATGTCGATTAAATAAGAAATATATTTCAAATACTTTTATCCTGACCTTAGTTAAAAAGGAAAAAGGGATGTTACAGCAAATGGCGCATAAATTTTCCTTCGAGAATGGGTACAGACAGAACATTAAGAAAATATATATTAAAATGTAGATGTGCAACATACGAGTCATTTATTGTATTCCTAATACGATTGTTTCGTGGGTTTCTATATTATAAATTATTATGGATACCTACTTAGTAATAACCAAACTACTTAAATAAACAAATATAAAACGAAATTTCATAAATTTTTTGTTGTGTATAAACACCACACACAATTTATGAAAATTCGATCTCGCCTGACTTCAAAATAAATATGGAAATAAATGGCCCTCTAAGGATTACGAATATTAGAATTTATGACGAAACGCCCGGCACGTCAGCACCTCCACTTCAGGTTTTGCTGAATTTACATAATACACTGCGTGTAGAGAACTATCACAGCTCGAAGGACGATGCTCAAGTATGCAATCATGTCAAAAGTAGTCACGTAAAATTTTACGTTTGAGCTCGGCATCGGTGCATCGACAGCGTTCCGAAGCTAATCCAATCAGAGGCGATGGCGGTGGACGCGGGTGTCAATTTTGCACATAGAGCCGCCATTGCCGTTCTGCAGCTCGCCGGCGCTCAAATATCACTTTGTGACATCTAATTACCTTAAAACGTTATATGATATGTTTAGATAATTGAGAAAAAATTGTAAATGTATTTACTTCTTTATACTGTACTTTACTTACAAATACAACAGTAACGTAGTTATTTACTACAGTTTATGAATTGTTTCTATGGAGGAGCCCTGTTAAAACTAACAGTCATATAATCCTTTTGTTATTTTGCTTTTAAACTTAACCCTAAACTAACCGTTTAACGATGCATTACGTATATTTACGTTACCGCAACGTTTTCTTTGCCAATTATTTATGTGGGCACGGTAAGCCGTACACGTAGTGTCTGTAAATAAAACAAGGCAAAGAAGCTTTTAATACTTATTATTTACGATCCCTAATAACTGGCGGCGGGATCGACTGCACTACCTGGAGGAACCTTGCCTGCTATGAACTCGTCTGGAATATTTAACGCTACCGCCTCGATATGTTTGCATAAACTGTACAAAAAATATTAAGTGTTTAGTAAATTATAAGCCAAACCTCTAACATATACCATATTCTTTGAACGTACTGCAAAAGTTCATTAGTATATTCTTTACGAAATCTAACACAAAACGATAAACAAAGAAAGTTGTGGGTTTTAAAAAACCTTTATGTTAATTCGAAAGTTTAAAAGATTTGTACCTTTTTAGACTTTAGTCAACACTAATGTGTGTATAATTTGTTTTTGTAATCGTGTTATAAATGTGAAAGTTTGGATGGGTGTTTGTCACTCAATCGCGCCAGAACGGCTGAACGAATCTAGACGAAATTTGGCACAGAGATAGACTTTAGTCTGGATTAAAAATAGGACCATTTATTTCTCTATGAAGCGTTTCCAATGGCATAAGGCAGATGCATATGCAGGTGGAGGCTATTAGTCGTAATTATATTACGGCTTGAATTTAACTGCAGAGAACAAAACAATAGAGGTTATGAGATGAGCTTAAAACTAACCGCTTCCAAAAGAGACACTGAGTATTACTAAGTCAAAATATTTAAAACAATTTTAACTTATCTTGTTAGAAAAACAACGGGACCAGAGAAGTGGGGTGCAGTTAAACGATTTGTCGGCGTATTAATAAAACGATTAAACGAAGCTCCCGCGGTAATCTGAGAGCGACGCGGCGCGCAGCAGATGGCCACAATTCCCCAACTTTGATGACGGACGAACAGCGCATCCCAACCGACGATTTGTAGACTTTTGTTGCAGACTATTCACACTTGGAAGGAGCTCTTCGGACGTCTTTTAATTCTCAAACTTCGGTGCTGTCTGATCTGAGGAACTAGACGCTTTGTTCTTACGGCCATTGTAACTGCAGTGGAACTAGTTTGCATCTTTCTGCAAAGTTTAAAACAATATATCATTAAAAATACAATTTAAATGGACTTTGTTACATCTACTAGGTAGTAATCCTATTTGTAGAGTCGTCTCGTCTCGTAGTCGCCTTGCCTATATAAGCCGTAAAACAGTTCGCTGTGTTTTAGATTGAAGGTAAATGTGTTAGCCAGTGTAATTACTGGGCATGGAAAACATTTCATCTTAGCTCTCAAGATGACAACGCACCTGCACTACCGAGTGGTTTATCCTTGTTATTGAAGGTCCCTATAGACTATGGTGGCTTACCACCAGGTGGGCTGTCAGATTTCTTGTCATCAAGTAAGAAGTTGATTAGGAAAAATATGGTTACTACTATTACTATCTCAACACAAACCCTATCCAAAATGACTTGTTTGTAAAATACCACAATGATCTACCTGTCACATATCTAAAAAGTAGAATAATAACAAACAGACGGACAACTTTGCACACATACCTTAGGAACAACTATCGTCGAACATGCATACAATCGCTTTTATACAAATTATAGTATTTGTACGTAAGTAACTGTTTTTTTTTTAATTTTTTAATTACGTCAATAACATAAGTAATCGCTGTTTGATGTTTATTATGATATTCATTCTGAAACAAAATTTAACTAATCGTAACTAAATACTAGTAAAGTAAGTATGTCAAATTTACAACATTTCCTAAAGGTTTAACTAATGTCATGAAACACCCGCTAATTAGTTACTTAAAAGGCGACTAACAGCCTGCATCTAATTGGCGAAGTCGGCGTCAATCGGTGTCCGTCGTTTGATGACTCGTCAAAATTGCTTCCTGTGTTGTTAAGTGCAGGAAATTGTGACTCCTCCATCGACACACCTACCAAATGCTAACCGCTTTCGAATCTACATAATAAATATAGCTACGATGCTACGAAGAATCGTAGCATAGCTAGCTAGGTATCTACAGTCACGTCTGAAAAGGTTTACACACTTAAACTCCAAATCATGTATAAATGAGCTCTATTTTGATAGCAAAAAGGTTTTGTTTCTATATTTTATCCTTCTAAACTTTGCTCAATTGCTTTTCACAAGACTAAAGTCACGTGACTGTACTTGTAAAAAGCAATTGAGCCAAGTTCATGCAATTCCAATTGAGCGAATTAATGCAGTTTTACTATACCTACCTATTAACTAACTGATTATTAATGTATTCTTAAATAATCAATCATATAAAAGGCTTTATAACAGATTATGTAGATTACCTTTTTTTAACGACAAGCGACGCGTTGTAGCCTATAAACGCTCGTAGCACCTTAGGCACTACTCGCGGGTTGCTTACCAGGTAGAAGTAATTACAGAAATACATATACTTATATAGACAGCATAGGAAACGAGTACCTCTCCTGCTCCCGACATAGCCGCACGGTTTTACATGCATAAGTTAATCAGGCTAGTCTAATTATAAGGAGGATTTTTCGAATAGTCTAATAATAACTGAGAAAGAGCAATTTTTAGCTTTTTATACAAAATAAAATCTCCAACCAAGTCTTTAATTATTACACTTTTTGTAAAATCTTCTTATAACTAATTAGATGACTTGCATGGAAAGTTTTGTTAGAAAGGTTTGTTCGTTTCCAATATTATCGACTTCAAAGTTTGTATGGAAATCCGTGCGGCGTAAACCCCCTTTACGAGCTCTGGCGACCTAATTCACCGAATTAACATAAATAAATTAATAAATAAAAATCACTACAAAGTAATTTTATTTAGCTGGCGATCTTCTGTTAGAGGTTACTACCCTTGTCGGGCTCTCAAAATTCGAGTAGTGAATGATTCCTCATGGAACTAGGTGGCGTAGTGGTTAGATCGCTCTGGTTTCGATTACGGGAACAATTAAGCCAACTTACGCCATGGTCGATGCCGGGATGGGTCAATCAAAAATTTGTTATCTCGAGCCCCTCCGTACTTCAAAAGGCACGTTAAGCCGTTAGTCCCGGTTGTTACTACAACCGCTACAACCCACCAACCTGTTTTGGACCAGCGTGGTGGTGTTATGGCCGAAACTTCTCCTGTGTTTCTACCCTGTGCCCAGCAATGGGACCTATATAGGCTGGTGATAATAAAATACCTCATAAAGCCCGATCCGAGTACTCACGCAGGAGCACGAACGAGTAAGTATTTCTAAAAATAGTTTTTAAAAGGATAATTCTACATGAGGCAGTAACCGGTGCTTAAGGCAATATCTCGGCAACAGCAGCTGTGAAGTAATGGCGCCGACACTTTACGCGATGCGATTACGACCACCTAAACATTCATTACAAGTAATGTCCGTCATTTATCTGTCCTAATCACTATGTGAGCGCCGTCCCGCGTTTGTGCCCATATGATTAGTCTAAACAACATCAAGCCGATACAATATATGTTAAATCAAGATATCTCAAAAATGCAAGTCAACAACATTAATTTGTTACTAGACTAGATAAATTAAGAAAAATATTTTTCTTTGTCAAAATTATCACCCTAAATTTCAAATTATTATTATATTTTCAACATATGCCAGCGTATACAATACAACAACAAATTATTTTTCAGCAGACAATTGGTTTTTTAATTCAGTCAAGGTTACAGAACTTTGTTTACATACGTATTTACTTAATGAGAAATTTTACTATAGTTTTTATATTGTGAGCGTACAAAAGGAATAAACAGAGCAGAGTAAAAAGTTTTCATATAGATTAAACTTCGCTGTTTGTATAGCTTTCTTATCAGAATCCCCAATCAAAATGTTTTTAAATATTATATACTAACACGAATGTTTTGAAACCAGTTACTACGATGAAATTAATGGTAGGTGCACACGACAGCACATCAAGTGTAACACTTGCACTACGAAAGCCGCCTCTACTACGATCACAGTAAGGGCGACGTAAACGTCAAACTGTTACGGTTGATGTGCTGTCTACTGTACAATAAAAAAGTTACGTGATGTTAAAAATTATCTTATGAATGGTATCGCAACTAGTATCTAGTGTAAATGATATTTTACAACTGGAAATCGGGACCTTCCAGCGATGTTACTGCGTGCAGCGCTCGCTAACTGATAAGCGCCGCTACCTTCAGCAGGTAAACACCGCTAAATGTTTCACGGTTTAATCAAGCCCCAGCTATCAGGCAAGACAAATAGTTTGCTCATCTGCATCTATACGAGTCTTACTTGCCGCAAACAACAGAGCCTCGATATTTTACGTTAAAGTTCTCCCTGTATGTTTAAGAACGTGCAATTTATTGCTTGCGTATCGGAAAGTGTTTTATGTATGTAAATAGAAGCATCTTGGTTGTGATGCATTTAATACAAAATGGAAGTATGTTATATCGTATGCTACCAGCTTCGTAAAGCGATTTCACACAGGTTTCTAAAGCATCGGCCGCCGGCTAGTGCTCAATCGCACTAATGGCAAGAACCGCAAGCGCAGTCTCCGGGGACATACTAACTAAATATGTAATGGTGATTCGGACTACTACACTTAGACCCGACCCCAATGACCAGATAAAGTTACAGACGTAGGTACTTCTCAATTACCATGTGTTCATATCAAGCGACCTAAGAATAATGTTTTCATCTCGACATCCTTTTTAAAGCCCACTGATTTCGTTGTAAGCGTAACGAACCGTTCTTGAGCTAAAAGAATTTTCAGAAAGTGCGAGTGCAGTAAAACAACTTTTGAGCCTTATTTTCTCGTTCCGAAATTGCAGTGGATTTAAGCGAGATTTCATTTGTATGGAAGCGGGTATAATCTGGAATAATACCGCAGTAGAGCGGCACGGGCCTTCAAAGACGCCACTCGTCCGCGCCGCGGTTGCCGCCTGTAATGAGTTTTTTAAATGCGCAACACATTCACACACCCTGTCGACTTCTACTGGGCTTAATGTGGTGCGAGCACCATTATATAGACCTCCTCATTTAACGTAAAAGTCTTAATTGGTATATGAAGGGAAAAATAATCGTCGTTACCATTAAAGTTTACTTTAGTTTGTAATGTCTTCGAAAAATACTGTAACAGGGGGACTCTTCACATCTATGTGGGGATAAATGAAATCCAAGTGAAGCCTTCTTGATTACTGCGACCCGAGCGACGCCCGACGGTTCAGAATTGGACGGATTATGAGGAATTTAAAGGACGATGACAATTTGAATATGAACAAGAAAAGTATCTTTTTAAATTAGAATAATTTTCCCTTCTACGTCGTAGAAGATATTTTGTTTTGTGAACTAAACGCTCCATATACACTTTATTGCATGCGAGGAGGGACTGATTACTTTCTTTGTCGTCTTTATTGAGCACAGAGTACCAATGGAAGTAAATTTGTCCACATCACGTTTGAGATACAAAAGTTCTACGATTCTTCTATAATGTGTTCAAACTTATTTCTTATTTACATCTTTTTAAATTGTATCAAGTAGATAATTTTCGGGGTAATAAAGAGGTAGAAGAGCAGTACATTGGTGTAAAATCAAAATATTCCATATAAGTTGCTTAATCAGATCATTTTATCGATATGAAAATCATCTAGGTACCTATATTAACTTCAGGTATATGGTCGAGGGTACAGGCAAGCAGCACCAAAGAGATTTCTTGTTTAATTCTCCCTATAAAAGGAAGACAAACCTGAACAGCCAGGTCTAATGTATTTTATTGTTTTTGCAGTTATTGCATTGAAATGCAAGTGTAACATACATACATACACCTTGGGCGCAAAATATATGTGAGGACAGTCTCAGGTGGACAAAAATCTTAACGTCTTTCACACCGCATAATCTTTTATTTCAGTGTATCTCAATATTGCTTGTCAACAAAGACACAAAACTTTATCTACTCTGACTCAAAGGAGATAGTAAAGTTTTGGGCCAGCTCATGAGCACCATTTCTGATTGTAGACAATATTGTACTTAATAACATGATTTCCTGTAATTACCTCAAAACTCTTTAAATTTTATTAGTGCAGAAAATAACAAAATACAATAGTTATTGCATAAAAGTGACAACACAAGACTCAAAAAAGTGCCCAAAAGTGTACTTTCCAGAGCTACAACAACGCAGTCAAAAAGTTAACTTTAATGTCATATTGAAATTTATTAAAATTCTCATTCCGTATTTCGACCGTGAATATTTTGGGTGCTTTTGTGTGATTTGTGGATTTTCAATATTGTTTGACCCTGGCTATGAAACTAGTTAAGTTTTATGATAATGATAAGTTTAGTTGGATTCTTACAAAAATAACTGTAAGAAAAAAAGGGCTCAAGTCCCATACAAACTTTTACTATCTCCTTTGTAATCATTAAATAAAATCTTGACCGTTGGTTGTCAGTTAAGAATAGACAATTGAGTTAGATACCTACTTGATTACTGCACTGCAGATCACTGCGAAGAGAATTTTTGTGCACAGACAGACAGTGTTTGACGTTAACACTGTAGTAGGAAAATTACTGTCTTCCCAAAAATGTCTAAATGTATACCTGTCTACATGCGTATGTGGAACATACATATAATAACCAAATAGAATAGATGACTATAAACAATATAAGTCGACAAATACTTTTGATGTCATATACTAATTAGCATAGAATTTCTTTGAAAGTATCTAACTCAATGTCTTCTTTAAGATAAATAAATGCCGCAATCTGGCAATGTCATGTAACATACGTCCATAACCATCACCATAAGTATGCATGCAAATGTATTAAAAATGAGGTCGTAAGTAAGGGATCGCAAGGCGCGTAGGACTGCCGCTACCAGTGGCGGAAGGAAAGCAGCGCTAATTACACTCGCCCCGGAGCGGCGCGGCGCCGGCGCTGGGTGATCCCGCCCGCGGCCCGATGAAAGCACGGGAAGTCTCGCGTGCGTTACCACTCGTACCTATGTATGTGGCGAAACAAGTCATCTTATAGGCATACACTTCAATGTAAGAAAACGTATGACAACCATTACATAAGAAATATAAAAAAGCAACTTTCCATTTTTCTTATAGGTAAACCACATGATTTCATTGTTCTACGGAATTTTGATAAAGCTCTATTTGCTTGCCTTATTTTTGCTTGCCATCTTTGTAGTTATGAAAACCACATTAAATTTGAACTCAGTGTTTCATTATTTAGAAGAGATATACATACTTATTCTTGTAAACATGTATATTAATTACACTCAGTAATTAATAAACATGTAACAAACAAAAATTTACACATTTTTCCATATTATTTAAGTAAGTATGTCTTATTGGAGTCCTTTGAAACAAATG
The DNA here is from genome assembly GCA_947347705.1 of Nymphula nitidulata. NCBI lineage: Eukaryota > Metazoa > Arthropoda > Insecta > Lepidoptera > Crambidae > Nymphula > Nymphula nitidulata. Next base: position 10,237,566 of record OX374623.1, read on the forward strand.
CGAGTAGTTAGATCATAAACCGCAAGTGGAGAAACCGACTGGCGGCGGAAGGAACTCGGGGCTAATTGCTGTGTCCGAGCAGCGCGCGACCTATCTCGAAATAGATGAAACTTTGAAAATCTTATTAAACTTATTCTCATTCTATATTCAGATAATATTATTATATTATTATAATGTAATGTCTTTGGTCTGTACCCCTTGCTATACAGGCTACTCGGTCAAGAGGTCCCGGTTCGAATCCCGGTAGGAGCAAATGTTTATATGATGAGTACGAGCATTTATTTACGAGTCATGCATGTTTATATGTTTATTTAGTATATTTCTTATATAAATATTATTATTATCATTATTTCTCCGTTATCTAGTATCTATAACACAAGCTCATAATGATTACTTTGGGCTAAATAATAGGTGTGAGTGTATGAATATTATTATTATTATTAATGTAATTACCTACACTTTTAGGTCTGTCTATCTCTATTTAACTGTGTTATTCAATTTCAAACCCTATCCATAAGGTTTATTAATTAGAATTAAATACGGATTAACTACAATTTAATTTTATGATTTTGACCATATGAAACTCAATTTTACATGGTAAATATATCCCGAATTTAATTATAATTCTTATATTAGTTACCATTTTTGTATAAAGTGCTAAACATATTATTGCTACAGGCTTGGTAAGGTTACTGAACTTTTGATGGAAAAGTACAAACTTAAAATTGGCTGCCTCGAGTTTAGCGCACGAGAAATCGCGCTGTTTGCCGAGGCAATGCTGCCACCACATCCACCACCACCAACTGCAAACTGTACCATAGACCCGTCCCCTACTTCTCTGGCAGAAGTGTTAGCCGTGTCCCGCTCGCAGGCACTCAACGGGCCTCGAGCAACGTCGATTCACCTGTGGGGCTGACCGCGCTGAGGGCGCCTCCCGAGCCGAGGTCCTAGCATAGGGACGAAGAGGGGGCCATATTATTATTACTAATTAAGGATTCAAGTAAACAATTATTACATTACTGATCTATGTTTGAGCGTTTCCATACGGGAATTGTTAGGTGTCAATACGCATATTAGTAGCGGCTAAATACAATAAAAATGCGCTTCTGCTGGGGTCTTGTTCACAAACCCAGGTCGTAGTCTAATGAACATAATTTTCAACGGAGAAAACTATTATTATATTTAATAGAATGCAGGTAAATGCAATACCAAATAACAATAGGAAACAACTTAATCCTACTCTTTTTTAATTAGATAATAAATAAAAACCACAAGTCTTGGAAAGAGAACGGAGTGTTGGGTGTGACTCGATTCCACACAAATTGATGTTAAATCGCTTTTGTTTGTTCATTCAATTCCGATGTAATTTCGCTTTTAGAAAAACAATTTGTTATTCGGTATTTTTGTACATAAATTGTTTCCTTTTAAAAGTTACACAAAGGCATTGCAGCGAGGGTGAGTACTTGAGCACTAATTAGTTTTTTAAAAGCAAAATTTTATTAAGACTATAATGTTTAAATATTTTTAACACTGTTCTCGTGATTACAGTTTATTTACCTAGACAACGAGAGAGTCACTCTATCGCCATTTGTTGATAACTAGCTATTACTGCCTCCCATAGTTCATCAAGGCCATGGTTGACAGTTACAGATTGACTGTGACAGCTTGACAAAATAGGCCCTGTACACCTTCAGGCAGTGATAAGCTGAAAAGAGGCCGAGTAGAGGTCCCATGAAGACGACCTCTAGAAGAAGAGGGGAGGTAGTTTCGGTATCTATCATCGTTGGTCGAAGAGTTTGACTTACTTACCACTGCGTCATTCTTCTCCCCTCGTTTCAAGGCAAGTGTAAGGCATTTTTCCCCTCAAAAATTTTCTGTGTGTATCTACTTCGTGTTATTGAGTAATGTTTAAATTTTAATATAATAATTATCAAATCATAAACTACTCTACTTTACACACTTAAATATGTTCTTCACCACAGATAAAGTAATAGACCTGTACCTACATCGACAGATATAATAAGGCAGTATTTGTGTGTGCAATTTGCAAAAAAAAGGTTTGCATTAGATAATAGTTTTGCTGTGTTATCGTTCTTCTAGTGACTAAGATCGATGCAACCATATGAAGAAGCGCTAGGTCGGGAGCAAGTTGACTTATTCATTGTGCTACTCTACATAACGCTTATTTTTATTTGTTTTCAATCAGCAACGCTCCAGTTATTTCTTTAGTGCTAAAGTCCGATTTTTGTTATCACAGAAAAGTTGTTAACAAAGTTATGTAACCGTTAATATAATATTTCAGGGTTTCTAAAGCTAAAGACCCGCAGATAATAATCCTACGAGTTTACTTTGTTTGGTTTAAATACATATATATTTCAGTTGATTTTTTTAATTAGCTGTGTGAACTATTAAACATAGGATCGTAGGTCGTAAGAATAATGCTGGATTATCAAAAGTACAAGAATCTTTACCAGCGAAAGTGGAATAGGAAAATTTAATCAAAAATTAAAACCGACTCCAAAAAACTGAAAAGGATAAAATAATTAAATTTTAGTAGGTACTCATCCCCTAGGAACATATTTTTGGAGTCGGTGCTTCACTATCTATGGTTTCTGGAAACAACTTAGCACCAACTCCAAAAATATGTGCCTAGGCGATGAGTACCTACTAAAATTTAATTATTTTATCCTTTTCAGTTTTTTGGAGTCGGTTTTAATTTTTGTTTAAATTTTTTTTCACAATTTTTAGTGATTACTTTTGAAGGTCAAAGCTAGATGGGTGACCGTGAGCTTAAATTGATTTCTACTATCGTATCATTTCACTAAAAATTCATAGGAAAGCAAAAATCCGCAATTTCGCATATGTAGACGACTTCATTTTTCCAGTTTTTTTGATTTAAAAACCAAACTACCCAACAAATAAAATTTATGGGACCAAATGGGAACTATTCCGCATAAAAAAAAAAGAATCATTAATATCGGTTCACCCAGTCAAAAGTTCTGAGGTAACAAACATAAAAAATAAAAAAAATAAAAAACATACAGACGAATTGATAACCTCCTCCTTTTTTTGAAGTCGGTTAAAAATAGCCTGTCGCGATCAACAGGAAGCACTTACATACACAATTTGTTTTCATGGTATCGATTGTTCACTCATAAAGTTTATTTATTTATTCCAGGCACCGACAAACACAACTATTTTTCTAAAAGCTATCAAAATTTTGACCACCCCTGTAGCGTGCTCAGTAATACAAATTCACATATACGAAAATCTAGCTTTTTTAACTCGATACGGTCTACGAAAGTGTTTTACGAAAATAAAGATCAAAAGAAAAAAAATTTTCATTGTCAAAATGGATGAAGAACGGCTATAGGTCGTAGGTAAGAATCCAACTAATTACAAGTCTTTTTTCATTCGCGGCAGCATCATTGTTTACATTTTTTCCATAGTGTTTACTCATTAGTCTTAAATTATTATTATTATTATTTTTTTATACAACTAGATGATAAACAAGCTGACGGCCCACCTGGTGGTAAGCGGTTACCGCCGCCTATAGACACCTGCAATAACAAGGAAAAGCACTTGATATTGCAGGTGCGTTGTCATCCTGAGGCCTAAGATGAAATGCCGTCCATGCCCAGTAATTACACTGGCTACCTTTCCCTTTAATCCGAAACACAGCGAACTGTTTCACGGATGAAATAAGAAAGGCGGTGGTACCTACCCAGGCGACCCTACATATGGGTCTACCACCTAGTAAGTGGTGGTGGTGGTAACCTAGTAATTATAAACATTATTGGACAAGATACCTTTATTTATAGACCCTCTACACTGAGGGACAGTGTAGAAGATCTATAAATATAGGTATCAGATTGACAAAGTCACATTACTAGCTTTTGGCAGAATTCTTGAAACACTCGCGTATAGAATGAAGCGCGACGGGGCGTGAGGCGCGGCCGCGGGGAAGCCATTCATAATATTGTAATAACGGCTCCAAGCAGCAGTTATTCCGTGCTTAAACGTTTTACTGCGGTCATTATCTACCCGCTGAAAGGATATGCAGGCGATAAATTGTACAGCGTTACCTACACACCTACAGTAGGCACTTATCTTAAATCTAACCGCAACCCGACGTCTTTATAGCGGAAATAATTTATTAAACTGTAATTGATATTTCGTTTTAATTACAAGTCTACTTTTTACAACAGCCAGCTGGCGGAACGTAAAAATATGTTATCATATTTTACTATTCTGTGTTACAATACCTCATTACTTCTTTGTGGCTTTGTAGTAGCTAATCTGTGGAAACAAAACAAGTAGCTTTCTTTCTAGAATGTAAAGATATCTGTGTATCCATAATAGATATCTCAATGTGCACATAAAGGGAACGCGCCTTTCCTTTAGCAATAAAGAGACCATTTAATCGAAGCTTATCTGCCCGGAAGCATTCATTAGATGATTGCGCCATTACTAGTGGACTCTTTTCCAAGTGACTCCACCCTGTTAGCGTATTTATTTGCCAAGAACAAATTTAAAAATGTTTCGACAATTTGTTTCGATATTGAAAAGTATATTACTTTTCAATTTCTTCCTATTATCATGGAGTAAGAAGTAATAATCTATATATATAAAAATCAATGTGTAATCGTATCATAGAATAATGATGGTTCTGCAATTTAGCATATTTCAGGACAACGTCCTAAAGTTTTCAGTATTATGGACCTGGATGCACGCAATGTAAGGGCTAGGAGAGAGGAAACGTACTCTCTTTTTGGTACAGCCGCTAGAAAGCACACGTAGAGGCTGTTCATGACCTCTGTCATAACCAATGATAAGGACAGCATGACAATACAAACTCTCTAGCTAGAGTCTATAGCATTGCAGAAGTAGGTACTTATACCGAAGCCATCTCAAATAAATATTTTACTCCACATAGCTTAAGACATCGAGCTTCCATGTTCCTGTTTAAAATCCTTTAATTCTTATGGCAACTTAAGTTGCCATAAGAATTAAAATTTAATTGTGTCTGGTTTATCGGGCTTCAAAGGGCTTCAAATGTTTCAGTGTACTTATTGCTTTTTGCATTTTGCTATTTAAAAGCGATAGATATAAGACCCTTGGTTAGATACCTTTCTTCAAAAAATAAAATTGGTAAATTTTAGATCTCAGAAAGAGTGAAATATTTAAATAAATATTTTATATTTTTAAGGGAACAAAAATTAAATGGCACATAATATCATATCTATACTATCTATACTTACATACTAATATTATAAAGCTAAAGAGTTAGTTTCTTTGTTTGGTTGAACGCGCTAATGTCAGGATCTTCTGATTCAAATTTTTTAAAAAATCTTTTGTGTTGAATAGTCTATTTATCAAGGCATTTCAAATGCTATATAACATTACGCTATGACCAATAGGAGCTTAGCATCAATGAAAAATGTTGCAAAAACGGGAAAAAATTATTCCTCTTCCTTTTCGTTGCATTCGCTGCGTAAACGGTTAAAGTTACGCAAAAAATATTACGTATGCTAGAATTATTCCCCTTCAAAAATTAAAAAAAATTCGCGAAAGCATATGTCTATCTTTAAGGTAGACTCACTATAACGGTTATAGTGAGTCTACCTTAAAAGATAGACATATGTTCTCGCGGATTTTTTTTTATTTTTGGAAATCAAATTTGTTTTAAAATAATTAATATTTAATTTTGAACAAATTCGTTTTGACATCATTTGATTTCAATGAATATCTTATGAGATATCATCATGTAGTTTTAAAATAGCTCCGCAACAAAAAATAATGATCAAGTACCACGCATGAGTTTATGATATCCAAGGCGGGCGAGCGCGTACGGGGCAATGACACGGGGAAGGTGCGTGACATTTTTTTACCATAGTTCCACTCTTACTCATTTGGTCTAAAATGATGCATTTATTGCGAAGTTGTTTTTATAAACATGATTTAAATCCTTAACCAAACTCAAGTAAAATCACGTAACCTACTACATGTTGTTATTTTCCGACATCCACGCGAACGAAGTCACGGGCACAGCTAGTAATCAAATAAAACTGCGTATTATGTTATGCAACACATATCAATTAAAATACTTCAAGTAATATTTTTTTTATATAGAAAACTAAAGATTAAAGATTACATTTATTAGATAATTATTATTATTATTATTTATTAGATTATTATAAAAGATTACAGTACTTTTCTAGATTGGATATTACAAAATAAAAGTAGGTGCACATTGATCTGCCCTGAAATAACAATTACTTTTACGATTTTACATAGGTTTTAAAATAATTGCATCTTCTACACAATTCGCCTATTGTTTTCAGCTCCTTTTTTGAATAGTTTCTTTTCAAGAAAGCCGTTATGAACTGAACCCGCATTAAGGTTTTTTACAAAAAAAAAGGCTTTTTATTTCTCTTTTAAGGGAAGGCTAGCTTATAAACAAAAACAGTAACAAAAGTTTTCTATAAATTGTAACAAAATCAACTATACTGTTTGCTTTTGTTGAGCCAAATGAAGAAGCTAACATAAACAGAGTAAAGAATAAGAAAGGTGTTGTCAAGCCGTTCAGTTACCTAATAATATCGGTCCTAAACTAACAAGTGGGAGTAGCCGAGATGTTCCCGTGAATGCAGAGCAAACAGACCGGTTACAAGGGCCCGCGCCCTAATGGGGACGAGACTCTACTTAATATGTTACTAACAATTGACACATAATTGGATCATTTGAGCGTATCAATACAATTAATATTGATCAAGTCTACAAAGACGGTTCTACAGCATTTAATGTTATTTTTATTTCAATGAATATTAAAACAAAATATAATGTGAGTTTTTTTAAGTATCTACCTAAGTTATTAACAATTTACACATAGTTGGATCATTAGGGCGTATTCATGTCTCATAACGCTGTTCTGCAGCTTTCAATATTCTTTTTATACAGGGTAGTGCCGTCAATGCGACAATAAATTTAAACATGGGCCATATTAGTCCATAGAAATGGTTTGCCACTTACAAAAATATCGTATTCATTTGATAATTTCTTTTTTTTTCATTTATTAGGGTCAAACAAACAGTTACACAATAAATCATAATACTACAATTTCATTACATTTGTATGAAATAAGGATGTCAACGTTACACTATTCCATACAAATGTCATGAAATTATCAAATGAATACGATACGAATATAGCCCATGTTTAAATTTATTGTCGCATTGACGGCACCACCCTGTATACCAATAAAAAATCATAGTTTTTCTGCTCGGTTTAGTTGGTAGTTGGGGTTTTCTAAGTCCGCCTGGCTAGCTACCACCATCTTACCTAAGTCTGCCGCCATAACAATAATGTTAATATAATTATTGTGTTCTGGCAGATAGAGGTAAGATAGCCAGTTCCTTTGTGGTTGAGGAATCCGCATGTAACTCGCTTGCATCGTCGGCACTATCATTACTTACCAGCAGGTAAGATGTAGCCCAAGAGCTACCGTCTTAAGAATAAAAAAAAATACACAACAACGACTGAAATTTAAAGACTTTATTTATTATTTTCTGAGACTCAAAATAGCGAATGAAATCATCACAATTACCAAAACAATGTATCAAAAATATATTATTTTGTACCTAGGTCTAAAAAAACTGTAAGTACCTCCTCCAGAACGAAATTATGTCAATGTTTATGTACACCCGCTATATTGACATCGTAGCTCTGTGTTGGAAATAAGAGAACTTTTAGCGACAAAGCCTCTGAGTTTTTACAGGCTGGGGAACGCGTGAGTAATGACCTTGGTACCGGTGCTATAAGCGTCTACGTCTTTTGTTTTATTGCGTAATTTGGTGTGAGATTCTAAAGTATGAGCACAGTATAGATCAAAATAAATTATCAAATTATAATTTTAAAAAATATTTTTTTTGACAAGGCCATTCCCTGCTCATTGCAAACTGGAAATGCCTATTATCTATGCTAAAAAAAACGCACTTTAATATTGTTGATTACTACTCGTTTAGTTCTATACTGAAGAATATTAAACGCTATAAATAGTAAAATAATAAGAGGAACACGGTGGCGTAGTAGTTTGAGCGCTCTGGTTTCGATAACGAAAACAAAGCAACTTTCACCATGGTCGGTCCCAGGATGGGTCAATCAAATTTATAATCTCGAGCTCCTCCGTGCTTCGGAAGGCACGTTAAGCCAATGATCCCGGTTGTTACTGCAACCGCTTTGACCTACCAACCTGCATTGGGCCAACGTGGTGGGGTTATAGCCCACAATTTCCTCATATGTTTCTCCCATGTAGGAAGCCCTGTGCTTAGCAGTGGGACGTATATAGGCCAATGATGATGAAAATAAATACCTGAATCAGTAGATTATTGTATCGAAGAAAACTGCTGGATATTGAACATCACTGAAATAAATAAATAAAATATCACCAAAAGCAGTAACCGTGGTCCAGTTTGCCAGACGTACTTGACATAGATCTGATACCCATTTTAGGTTTTGTCGTGTGGAAATACAGATAATAATAGTAATAATATTCATACATTCACACCCATTATCTAGCCCAAAGTAAGCATCTCATAAGAGCTTGTGTTATGGATAACGGAGAAATATTGACAATAATAATAGGTTGGGGAAAAAGTATCTTCGCATTTTTTAAGAAAATTCAAAACATTTTTTTATATAGTTTATTTACATTTAACTAAAGTATGTAGGTACCATTTTGTTCGATAACTTTTTGCCATCTTGTAGATAGGGACATGATCCCATTGCTATAGAAATTTTGGGGCTTCTGATAAAATACCGCGACAAGTGGTTTTGGCAGTCCTCTCGTGATGTTAACCTGACACTGCCTAGAGAATTCTGAAGAGAGCGAAACAGGTGGAAATCTGAAGGTGCAAGATCAGGACTATACGGCGGATGCATTAACACCTCCCAGCCAAACTCTCTTAATTTTTGCTGAGTGGCTAAAAATGTGTGAGGTCTAGCGTTATCATGATGAAAAACCACACCCCTTCTGTTGATTAATTCCGGCCGCTTTCTCTCAACTTCTTGCTTTAATCTCATCAGTTGTTCGCAGAAGAGTTCAGAATCGATGGTCCTGCCTGGTGGTAACAGCTCATAATGAATAATGCCCTTCCAATCCCACCACACACACAGCATCACCTTGTTGCGAGTTAACCCGGGTTTCGCCACAGTCTGTGAAGCCTGACCGGCCTTTGACCACGACCTTTTTCGCACGTTCGTGTCGTACGTGATCCACTTTTCATCACCAGTTATCAGCTTCTTCAAAATAGTTCGGTTTCATTACATCGTAATAAAGAATCACATATGAGTACACGGTTCATTAGGTTTCTTTCAGTGAGCTCGTGGGGTACCCAAATATCGAGCTTTTTTGTTTACCCATTTTTTTTAAATGCGCCAAAACTGTTTTGTGGTCAGTTCCCAGTTCTTCAGCTACGTCGCAACTACTGATATGCCGATCTTGCTCCAGTTTTTCAAATATGGCATCAATTTTATCTGTAATAGGGCGACCAGAGCGACGTGCATCTTTGACATATAATAGGACTGACATGTCTTAGTTGAGCCAAAAATCCTTAAACTTAATAAAGAAAAAAAAAAGTCTTTGACATCAAAATTTCCGGATTGAAAACGCTTAAACCAAATCTGTGCTACTCTCACAGACACTGCACTAGTTCCATAAACAGCGCAATTTTTTTTCGCGGCTTGCGTTGTATTTTTACTTTTTTTGAACTAAAATTTTAAAATGTATCGAATTTCTTCATTAGATTCACTCATCTTGACAGTACGAAAAACAAATGAAAAACACACATTTTCTAATTTGAATTTGGAATTATCTTTTTTTAAATCTAAACTTTTAATGATACCAAAACCAGCCAGATACAAATAGTACAGCCAAAGATATTTTATTACAAGTTCATACATACTATAATGCGAAAAGTTCATAAATATTAGAAATATACTAAATAAACATATAAACAATGTTTATTTAGTTAATAACATATAAACAATGTTTATTTATTCTTAATTTTTGATTTTAACATGATTATAAATGTTTGAAAAATCACTTAGTAATTAAAATATAATAAAACTAGAAAAATTTCACGTCCTGAGGCAGGAATCGAACCCGCGACCTTTCGCAATCCGGGCGACTGCTCTGACCACTGAGCCACCCAGGACTTGGGATATCCCTGTGAAATTCTTCTAGTCTATCTGTATTTGCGTTTATGAGCTAACGTCCACCCTACAATGTCGAAATATTCTATTTCAACATCCGAAATGAGTATGTTTATGATGTATGTTTATGTAACGAATGTTTATTTAGTAATGACTCGTGAAAAAATGCTCGTACTCATCATAAAAAACATATGCTCCCACCGGGTTTCGAACCCGGGACACCTGACCGAGTAGCCTGTATAGCAAGGGGTACAGACCACTCGGCTAGCCGGTTGTCAAGATAACTAAAAGAATCTACATATTTTTAGTCAATCTAAACTAGATTTACAAAAATAGTTATTTGTTATACAAGAGTGCGAAGTTGCTTTTTAACCGCGTGCTCAATTTTGATGACTAAAAAGCGAGGGAATTAAAAGATCACGAGGTGCAAAATCGTTGCACTCGAATGCAACACGTAACTTTTCATCCCACCTCAAGGAGGAAATGACTAAACGCAAAAAAACATTTGTGCATTATTAATAGTTTCAGTCAATTCTGTTGCCGTCAAATAAACTTCTTCGTGGCTAGAATCCCTCATTTTAGGTTTTTTACTTGTTTTCAATTTTCTTGTTTTAAACCTATGGTTTTAACAAATATGTCGTGAAAAGAAAAAGCAAATTAAGGCGATACATTGGAAAATACGCACTTTTTTATGTAATATAATAGGTCGCTGAAAGATCAAAATCAAAAGCTGAAAAATCAGATATACCGTTCTTCATATCTTCATCTCAACACGTGTAGAACAAAAACACGATTAAAGGATTTTGCCTCGATACATTTTATTTCCGAAATGACCTCTTAAAAATAAGAAAACTCAAGATTATTGGTAAACAATAATTTGTATTCAGTAGTAGGTATTTACTTTAAATAGTAGATGTCAATTATATTCAGAATCGTGTAGAGGCATTTGTTTGGAATCCTTATAGCTATTTTATAATAAAATAATTTGTGTATTTTTGCTTTCTTTACACGCGCGATCGCTTTTTCCCTCATGCTGACTCAGTCATATCTCTATCCCTATCTCTCTCAGCCGAAACAACGTTTTGATAGACCGCCTTAAACAAAAAGTACACCAAGAAGGTGCCGAGTCTGAGTTTTTAACAAGTTAAAAAAGGTTGTATGATAAATTCGGCACCATGGAGGTAAAAGTAAAGAGGTTTAATGATGTTTTGAATTCACAAACTTAGTGCACACAGTGTGCAGTGTCCTGGCGGCGCCAATTCATTGACAGAAGAAATCAGAGTTAAAAGCAGTAAAGCAACATAAAGTGATACGATTCAAAAGTGGTGCAGCGGGCGCGGGCGGCCGGCCCTGGCTGCGGCCGCGGCGCCGGCAGGTGGCTTAAATTACCGCATTTGTTACGCGTTTACACGAAAATGTATCAATATTTCATGGGGATTTACACCGGCTATCGTGCAATCGCTGTTTTTCTATAGTATAAAAATATTTACCATACATATAAAATGAATAATATTTCGTAGCGAAACCGGAGAACAGAAATTAGTTTTTTAGGTAAAGTAATAAAATTCGCATCCATTAAGTATCTAGCCCAAAGTAAGCATCGTTTTAAGGATACTAGATAGTGGAGAAATATTGATAAAAATATGTGTATTAGAAATATACTAAATAAATATACAAACATTCATGACTCGTGAACAAATGTTCGTACTCATCATACAAACATCTGCCCCTTCCGGGGTTTGAACCTGGGCCCCTGATTGAGTAGCCTGTTGTTCAGTACCACTCGGCCAGCCGGCCGTCAAAGTGGTTTGTGCTTTACGAATTTTGTACCGCGACAGATAATGATGTTATCAATTAACCGAATTTAAATTAATTTAATTTCAGCAACTCTTTAAAATGAATAGGTTAGATTAATATTAGATTGGAGCATGTGATATCTTTTCAAATAAATCGTTTTCATGGAAGTTAACAGGTATAGAAATTATAGGTATTAGGTATTTGTGTGTATGTGTTTTGCATTCTACAAAAGTGCGAAAGGTAAAAAAATACCTAGCGCTTAAACTAATTTCTTTATTTTCAATCAATTTTACAGATATTGTTTCTTTTAAATTGTATGTTTTCACACTTTATTGCCATTTATGGTTCTCTAGGTTATGGAAAGTTTGGGGTCGTACGGATAGCCGACACAGCCTGTGGAAGCTTACTACACCGGCACTGGGCCTTGCCCTATTACGTTTTAAATAAAATCAGGAAAACAACGCAATAGAGATAATATAATGATTACTGTATTTTTCTTTGTATAGAATGACACACGAGAAACAAAAAATCAACGTCAATATACAGGTGCATAATTGAAGATGACATTCAAATACAAGTTCCAACAACAAAATTACTTTCAATAAGAGTGCATACTGAATCCTTACAATGACAACTTCCTCAAATGTAAACGTGAACTATTTCCATAGGAGAGGCATTGCAAAAGTTTTTCAATTTTCAAGTGACGCAGGTATCACAAGAACTTTGGCATCAGACCACGCCACATGACTACGTTGTTGGGTTTCATAAAAGTGGATTCAGAAATATAGCAAAAAAACTGTTTTCTTAGGCTGCAGCAATCGACATGCATTGATACGATTCTAGCGAGTTTTTTTTTAATAGTTAAGCTTATGTATGCTTTTTTTATATAAACAGGTGCTATCGGACTACACCTGTCTATATGAGCTTGTTTTTTAAAGATGGTATCTTTTGATTTGGTATTGCAGTATATGCAATTAGTTTAATTATGATTATGTTGTAGTAATATTAAAATGTGGTAAATAAATAAGTTGATGCGTTTGTGTGTGTGTATGTGTGTGAGCGAGTCACATTTTTCCTCATTTGCTTTGCGGTTTTTTAAATAATATCTTATTGAAAAAAACCGTAAATCACTAGATATTCTGTTTACTATTATTATTACACATTTGTTAAAAGATATTAGGTACAAGAGAGGTAGAGAATAAGGGAAATGCTGCTAATTTCGACAGTGTCCCGATACTAGTCAGATTGTAAAGAAGAACGAATATTTTTTTCTCCCATGACAATATAAGAACTTTTTATGGCAACATAATTATATCTTGCAGAATCTGCCAGAAGTTCGATTATTATGATTATTTCTTATTGTTAGTCAAGTGAAGTATCTAATGATTCATTTATTTACCTTTTAATTAGTATTTTTTTATTTCTAAATAATTTCCCTGTGACCCATTACTTGACAATAATCTGACGGTTACTAAGCCTAGCATGAAAAACTGCACTGCTTACCGTCATCCTTTAGTTTTTATCGTTTTTTGAATATACAAACAATATGATTAAATATTGTTTGAAATATATTACTTTTATTTACATACACACATCTACGGTAAATTATGTTAAGTAATTTTAAATGAAAAGAAATTGTAATATTTAAGAAGGTAATATTTGAGTAGGTAAAAAAACTGTTGTTGTAATAGAATAATATTAAATGTACTTCTGTTGCCGAGGGTGAGAGGCCTGGTGTTCTATGACACAGGCAGGCAACTGCCTATTTTAGACTCCAGTCTCCCACCAACATGGTTAGTTGATACAACTGTTAATAGATTAAAAAATAAATTGTTGTGTTACCTATGTTGTGGTGAGAAAATAAAATAAATTTATTATTATTATTATTATTATTTAATTATATTATAAGTACGTATGCCTGATAGAAACTTGGCCAACAGCGCTAGAGAGAAAGCCTATTTACTGGGTGCTCTCTTTGCCTCGAACTCGACTTTGAAAGCCGTGCTGTACCACTTACCATCTCAAGGTGCAGCAACTCTATTCCTGAGACCTCCATTACGCAACGAGAGGTACGGTGTGAATTGTTATCTCGGGATTTTATCTGAATATCGAGCGGGTCAGACGGTATACCGGCAGTGGTGCTGAAGCAGCGTGATAGATCAGACCCATCGAATTACAGGCCAATCGCTATAACCTCCCTTCTCTCAAATGTGATAGAGCGCATTATAAATACGCCACTCCTCAGGTACCTAGAAGATAGCTACATAATCAGCGACCACCAATAGGGCTTTCGACATAGTCGCTCGACGGGTGGTCTTCTGGTGTACCTAACACACCGGTAGGCTCTTGTCATTAAGAGTGAATGTGAGGCATTGGCTGTTAGCTTACATGTAGCGAAGGCGTTCGATCAGGTTATCACAGGGGTCTCCTTTTTAAGTTACCAACTTACGAGCTACCTGAGGGATTGTGCTACATGTCAATGACATGCTGTCTATTGGCAGACTGCACTGCATTGCTTTGCAAAATAGATTACTTTTGCCTTATTTCCCTTCATAAAACAAATCATTTTGACAAAACGAGTAATAAATTGTGTACCTCGTGGTGTAACTACAACTTCGTCAGCTCAATTATGTTAGTGTGTCGTGAAAGTCAGCCAAGTTCAAAATCTGACGAGTGATGGGCCGTTTTACCTTAGTTATTTTTTATTATATGCTGTCAACATAACACTTTCTCTTCATTTTTAATAAGGGGTAGGTAACGCATAAAAAATGTACTCTATGGTTAACGCGAGAGTAGTCCCCAAAGTACTACGAGCGCCTAATAGGCAAAGGTAATCACTTAAAACCATCAGGCAGACCGTATGCTTGTTTGCCGCCTATTTTGTATAAAAACGATATCTAAAAAATCTTAATTCAAATTTTCATCTAACCTAGGTATATCATTAGCCAATCCAGAAGATTCAAAAACATGATTGACATTTTTGTTAACAATTTTGAATCATAATTTATCCTTAGTAGGTGCTACGGGAAAATCTGATGCATTTTAATTTTGTCCACAAGGATACTTTTTATTTATATTGATAAGTGCGCCGGCGGAGGCGGAAGGACGCCATTATGCAGCATCACGCCGGGATCACGGGGATTGTTTCCTAAACAGGATCGAGTGGAACCGTGCCTAAGTTAAACGTGAACACGATCCTCCGTCTACCCGCCGCCTAAAATACCCACTCTAGCCGCATATTTTCATGAAAAAACAAAGATACGCACGAATACCAAATGATTTGTTTATTTAAAAATATCAAGTCCATACCATAGGTATTTAATCTATACCTAATTTTTGTACTATAGGCCCGCATGCACGGTCTTCTGGGTAGTAACACCCGCCTTCGCTGTGTTTCGGTTTAAGGGCAAAGGTATTATAAGCCAGTGTAATTACAGGGGCATGGAAGACATTTCATCTTGGGTCTCAGGATGACAACGCACCAGCGATACCAAGTGATTTTTCCTTGTTATTGCAGGTTTGTATAGGCGACGGTAACAACTTTCCACTAGGTGGGCCGTCAGCTTATTTATTATCTAGTTGTATAGTACACCTAACACATAATCTATTTTTGAAAAGAATAGTCTTATATTTAAAAGCTTGTATTATATATCGCTATCTTTTAGAGAAAACCAATCATTAAAACATTTAAATCTATCCAAAAAAAGTAAGAAATAGGAACTTACTAAAGTATATTTTATATTAGTAAATATATTTTAAAATAATTGGTCATTAAATCTGCCGGTCGGCATGCATTTTACTGTAAATTTGATTGCCAGTTAATTTTGATAAAAACAATCACTTATTTTAAAGATCAATTCATTGACCGTGAGCCATAAGTACACGTCCGATTCAAAAAATGATAAGTAGAATACAGTCGGGACAAAACAATCCGGAGAGTTTATTCTTTGGACCTTTTCTCTTTTACTTATCTAAAAAGTGCCGGCGTGCGTCCCCAAGGGGTCACATTTATCAGGCCAATAAAACTTCCATGAAAACATTCGGTGACATCCAATATGATTTCATCGCTGCTCAAAAAAGACCCCTAAGACGGGCCACATGAAATATTCTGGATTATTACACATTCTCTTCTTTGAACGCACAAGTAAACTTTTATGTGACGCTTCACCCATTCCAGCATATTTTTGACGTGAAGATTTAATTTTGTCAGCTTTCTTGTTTACAACATTGTGTTACTTTTATAAAATTTGACTAAACATAAGCACTATTGATGCGGGTTATAATATAATGACAATACGACTTCAACAAAACTACGCGACTTCAACAAAATGCGACTTAAACAACCGCATCACGATTGACAAAACTACGAAATATAAACAGTTGTAATCTAATTACACAGACTATAACAGTTATAATCTAATTGCACGTAGGTAAATAAATGAGAGGTCTAATTCGAAAAATTAACTCAAATTTTCTATAGTTCAAACAAAATAATGACATGATTGCTATAGGTAATTCCATCAATTGTCAAATTGTTTCCAAACTAAAGTACTAATTTACCACACAAAATAGTTATGTATTTCAATTGAGGGATACTTTATCGTAAATTTGTGATAAAGGATCTCTTCCATCAATTGATAATATTGTACGTGTATCGTGTTTCGTGGAACTCCCATTTGTAATACAGATGCCGTCAGGGCCGGCTTTATGGGCAGATGTAGCAAACACCGCCATTCTTCTATATTATTGTAAGATAATATAAAACGTTGAACTTATATTTGCTCAACATATTGGCTCAGAAATTTGACTCGACTATCTCAGACGTATCATAAATATCTCAATAATATAGCGATACCATTATGATGTAACTAATGCTTTCTCAATTATATAAATACTGCACTATATGCACTAAAGGTAAGAGGAGCTCGGTGGCGTAGTGGTCTGAGCGCGATTACGAAAACAAAGCAACATTCGCCATGGTCGATCCTGGGATGAGTAGTCTTCTAGTCTTTTTATTTTGGAGTTATGTTTTTTTTACTTCAAAGTCCACTTCTAATCTCCTAATCAAAGTCCACTGCTAATTGATACCTTCAGAAAGGCCTAAACCACCTGAGCGTTTTGCTCTAGAGACAGGAATATCCTCCTGAAATATACTGTGCACATCGAAGACTCTAGATCCGATGTCTCATAGGCAAATATAACCTTAATACTTTGAGGATTTGCACTAACTGAGCTGGACTCTGGATGCCGTTATTTGTCAATGTGTCCACTGGCTTTATCACTAATTTGATATTAATACAGTTTACACCGCCCATACGAGCGCGAACAACCAATCTCTAGAGTACCATGCTTCAAATTTGCAATAATGAATAAAATATTATTATCTTGAATAACTTTCATAAAGGACATTGCGACAAATTGTTAGTTTCTAACAGATTTTTAGAACAAATCATGTTTTTACTATGAAACCTCAGAGCTATATTTTGTGATGATAGGTACATGACTTTTGTTAGAGACTGCACAAAAAGCCGGTCGATTTCGAAAAAAAAATCCATAGTTTATATTCATATCATTAGACCTGATACAAATATAGCAATCAGGCTGCGGTTTTTCAATTTCGTTAACGACCAAAGAATATCGAAATAATTCGCTCTGGTAAAAATGTTCATCTAAAATAAAAGCCCCATGCAATTGGGCCTTGATTTTTCACAGCGGATGTGGAACATTCCAACATAATGGAGTTTTACAATATTTCTGTACGGTTAGCGCTACACTATGGAGCGAGCCAATCGTCCGCAAGCCGTCCTCGGTAAATGTGAATATTGCTTACTTTTTGTCTTGTAATTAATGAACGAAAGAATATACCTACTTTTAGAGTTATTTTCAACAAAAGGAAATATTCCAAAAATATACAGCGACGGTTGATACTTGAACTTGAAAGGATCCGTATATTTACATTTTTTTATTCAACTATATGACAAACAAGCTGACGGCCTACCTATCTATTTTCTGCAAACTAGAGTCTTTTAGAAGGAAAATGCATAACATAAAATAGATTTTAGCTAATTTTTCATTTCATCCATAAGTTTTTTTAAGAAATGTTGAAAATTAGTACGTTCTTGCTATTATACATGAGAAAGCAGTTGTATCTGTCTTTCTGTTGCCTTTTCAAGCTTAAGCCGCTGTACCAATTTAGATGAAATTTGGTAGAAGTAATTTAAGACCTTAAGAAGTACATAAGATACTTTTTTTTTATACAACTAGATGACAAACAAGCTGACGGCCCACCTGGTGGTAAGCGGTTACCGCCGCCTATAGACACCTGCAATAACAAGAAAAAGCACTTGATATTGCAGGTGCGTTGTCATCCTGAGGCCTAAGATGAAATGCCGTCCATGCCCAGTAATTACACTGGCTACCTTTCCCTTCAATCCGAAACACAGCGAACTATTTCACGGCTGAAATAAGAAAGGCGGTGGTACCTACCCAGGCGACCCTACATATGGGTCTACCACCGAGTAAAATAAAACCAAACCAAACTACCTAGTATTTAAAATAACATCAATTTGCAGGATTTAAAGTGTAATTACTGGGCATGGACGGCATTTCATCTTAGGGCTCAGGATGACAACGCACCTGCAATATCAAGTGATTTTCCTTGTTATTGCAGGTGTCTTTAGGCGGCGGTAACCGCTTACCACCAGGTGGACCGTCAGCTTGTTTGTCATCTCGTTATATAAAAAAAACTCGCTTTCAATTAGATGTTCTTTAATGTTTTAGAGATGTACTTTAGACAACGGTCGTGATCACGGGAAGACTACTTTATGGAGCGATAACCGATATCTACGACATGAAAGATTAATGTTGTATTATCCATACATATATCATAAAAGCGAAAATTGCTCTGTCTGTCCATCTACTACGTTTTCACTCAAGCCGCTAAACTGATTTAGATGAAATTTGGCATGCAGATAGATTACATCCTGAGAAAGGACATAGGCTACCTTTTGGCCCGATATCCAGGTGGGCGGGTCGCCACTAATAGTATTTTTATATATTTGTAATTACGAACATGAAAAATTAATTAACTACTGAACAACTACTGAAAAATACTCTTTTAGATCCTTCAATTACAGTATTGAATATTTTTTTTTTATAATAGGAAGGTATTCTGTATAGATGAACTCGCTGGCTTAGATTTGATATCTTGGGTTTCGACTATCAAGCAAAGCAACTTTCGCCATGGTTAATCTCGGATCGCGGAGAAGCACAAGATTATATACGTAAAGCCTTTGGTCACGGTTGTTGCTGCAACTGTCGTCTACCACCAATCCACGTTGGGCCAGCGTAGTGGTATTAATTTCCCCCACGTTTATTTATATAATGGCATACACGGCAGCTATAGAAAGGCCTGTGCCCAGCAATGAAACAATAAAGGCACTGAAAATGATGATAATCATAATTATTATGGTATAAGCAACAATTTTAAGAGTCACAGTGTGATATAACAATACGTGACCTAATTAATTTTTTGTTTATCAAAACGTAAGCAACAGCAATTTACAATAAAAAGGTTTTTTAGCCTCTTACTTTCTGTCTGAGATAACTACATCAAAACAAATCATGCGTAAAAAGGACGTACACAAAACAGCAATAATATTTTTTATAATTGGAATTGAAGTAATTATGAAATAGTTTTGAAGTAAACATTTTCAAGCTGTACATACTCATAGAAAGATCAAGTGGAAGTTTTCCACAACAGAATCATGAAAATCTGCATTATTAATTTACGAAGTCTGCGCGATGCGAGGTGTGGCAAGCAATGTAGCCACAACATTAGACACCTATAATGACGTCTCTGTGGTCTACGATAACAGTAGCCAAATAGCATTTGCTAGGTAAATAATAATTGATTTATAATTTGTGTGTTTATTTTTTAGCTAACTTAGATACCAGTGCCTGACATTCAGAGTGGGACATCTCAAGTAATAGATTATAATCTAAACGTTACTATCGTAATGTAGGTCGTTAAGGACCTTTAGACGGCGTAAAGGTTGTGTAAATAGATACTTATTAATAGGGACTACATAACTAATTATGGAAATCACTACAGTTAGAAAATTTTGCAGTAGTTTAGAACCTATACCAACATCTTGTTCAGACATGCAATTTTTCTTAATTGTACCTACACAAATTGGTATGTTTGTATGAAGAAATCAAACAACTGAAATATTCACCCGAAATTTCGTTCGTCCTCAATCCTGCGCGATAACAGGGTCGCATCAACGTAAAATATTAACGGACTTTGTATGAAGGTGTCAGTTAATGACACGTTAACGTTAACTAGAATTTGTAATAAAAGGGAGCACAGCTGTACGGGAGCGTTCCCGAGTTATGTCCCACGCGAGACAGGCGCCCGATTAAAAATGCAGTACTTCAAAACGAGCAGGAATCGACACCCGACGCTGGCGCACCCGACCGCCAGTGCCGCCAACACTCCACCCCGGCGTGGTTGTGCCGGCTCGGCCTGCTGCTGAACGCAACCATGTGATAGTGAAGTGATCCTTGACAATCGAACGATAAACGTGCAACAGACCTACAACAACAAACAACCTATACATACCTCAAAGCAACTATTTTGAAACCCCGACGGTAATGACCATTAATAACGACCTTTCGCGGCGAAATACGGCTGCGTCCTATACATACAGAGCTAGATAACAAATTAGAACGTTTTCTCTTTATTTTTAAATCGGGATCAGATCGATCGCGGTACCACTGACATTCATAAAACAGAAACGCGGGCAGCGAGAGACAGAAGCGCGGCAAACGTCGGTATTTTATTTACGTGAGAGCGACGATATTCGTTCCGGTTCTATTTTCGCACTATATCGTTTATTATGAGGGCCGAGTCGCGGCATGGCAGCGCGTCGCGCAGGCCACTCCACCGCCTGATATTATATTCTGGAGCACGGCGCCGAGTCTCGCGCTAGATATTTCGAGTGTTGCTTCCACCACCTATGAATTTACCTAGTCTCAGTCACAGTACACGCCCGGTGCAGCCGCCCGCATCGCTTAATAAACTCTAAGCTATCGAATGTATTTCTCGAGGAATCTATAGTTGCGCGTTTCATGGCCGAAATATACGCGAATACGTCGGGAATGAAGTTGAACGCCGCAGCCGGCGCGGCCTTGACGCTATGTTTACGTTTTGACAACTAGTGTGTGAGTTCTACTTCATTACAAAAACCATTAATATTGTGTTATTGTGTTTCTATAAAGTTTTATAGAAACACAATAACACAAAATACGAACTTTATTTTTAAAATTTTCCATACATAAATTAGGAATTACAGTTTTAACGCTAAACACTGAACAATTTCAGACTATGTACTAATTGCAATAAGACTGAAAATATCAAGGCGACTTCAAGCTTACCACAAAATTGGAATGAAATGAAAGCTCTTATTTATTGCCTAAATTTGTATTTTACTTTACATTTTGGTCATCAATAGATATTATTATTATTATCTATTTGGTCCTGAAGCATCCCAAGTAATCATAGTGGTCAGATCAGTGATTCCATTTTATCCAAGAGTCGAAATTATTTTATAATTAACTTACATTTTAATGTTTTTGATGCGTTTAAACGCCTACTTTATTGTAACAATTACAAACAAAAAAAAAGAAAATGATGAAAAAATGTATATTCCGCAAAATTTTATGCATTTTTTTTTATGCCGCCAGTAATTTTTTTTAAAAAAAATTCATTATTTTCTTTCTTTGTTTGTAATTGTTATAATTAACTTTTCACTTAATGTACCTCCGTACCCCTAGCACAAACATTTTTAAATTTCGAAACGTAATCGTATCGTTCACGCACGCTTAAAATTTCAAACAATAAGCCAGACAAAAGGTAACGTAACTACTCGATATACGATGGCTTTTCGAAATTTAAAAGTTTTAGGGGTACTGATTCCCAACCGTTTTAGATGAAATTGCAGAATAGAACACAATACACTAGTTTTACTCATAAACCTCATTAACCTTTCATCCCTTTCCTAACTAGCCCGTTGATGCTCATACACAATAGAAAAACAATTGTGTATGATATGTGGCTATTACACCGAAGTCTTTAGTCCCTTACTAGCCCGCTAGCTGTTATATTATGTCACTATTATTTTAAATGAAAAGTTACATAGGCCGTGTTTGACAGCGTTTTAACAAAAATAGGTTAAATGATGATTTATGTCTAAATCAGAAAAGATTTAACTAGATATTAAATAATTGAAACGTTTCTAGACTCTCTAACTTTGTAAACATATTAATATTAGGTATAGACAACTAGGCTGTCTCTTTAAACCTAAACTAACTTTGTAGCGCACCACGACCCCTTTGTATTGACATGAAAAGCTTGATAACAAAGCCCTGCAGTATGTCGTCCATGATAAATATCTGCCTATGTATATCGTGTATAATACATCTTTTATATATTTCTAAAATTTATACACTTTTCATCACACTCGCACGCTTAAATTCTAGTCGAATTATGGGTGACAAGAGTTTCCCGGTCCCGAAAGTCCACCTTATAATTAATACTAATTTTTCATGCGGCGTTCGAGACTAAGTTTTTTTTATCTTAACGGGGTAACTCTTGACCTTCATCTCACCTGATGGTAAGTGAAGATAAGGCCGACGATGAAAGCGAGCTACACCCGGATTCCTCAACCACAGAGGAACTGGCTATCTTACCTCTAACTGCCGGAACACAACAATGCCGTTAACATTATTGTTATGGCGGCAGACTTAGGTAAGATGGTGGTAGCTAGCCAGGCGGACTTAGAAAAGCCCCTTTTTTCTTTTTTTTCGAGGAGATATCTGATTGCAGAGCTACCCGCCGCTGGCTAGGCGACAGGCGTGTGTGGGGGTCGCCCAGCGCCAATGACACTGGGAATACCCACTAAAACGCCCCGGTAACTCCATTGCCTTTAGCGGGGGTAGCCTAGGCTCTGCCGAAGCAATTTCACCAGCCAACCCCTAGGCAACCCGGCCATACGGCCAGGTTTTGCGCCATTGGAGATTGCCCAGAGTCACTTGGGCAATCTCAGACTTGGCGGCCTGTGTAATGCGTGCGTGGGGGCCATCCACGCACGCGGCCGCGCCTAGGGTGCAGGAAGACGAGCAATCACCGCTCGCCTCCTTCTGCCCGGACTTAGAAAAGCCCTATCACTAACCAACCCGAGCAGAAAATTTCTGCCCCTACGGGAGTCGAACCCCGGACCTCTAGATCTGTGGCAGGTGGTCTCAACCACTAGACCACAGAGGCGGTTAAAGATCGTGATCCCGAACGCCACCTTAGATTAATAATTATTTTGAAGGGTAATTTAGAACAACAAATATAGACATAGTTCCTATCTTTAATTCCTATGTCGGGAAAGTAAACTGAAAGAAGAAAACAGCTTTTATATTTTATTTTATTTTTAAATTTCATCTTTTTGTAAAAATTTAAGTTAATTAACAAAACATTAGTATTTATTACTATTTAGACAACCAACAAAAAAATAGTATTTATTAAATCTACATGATTGCACCCAAAATCATATGCCAATAAACATTTGTAGGAATTAAACATGTTTATATAAGATCAAGACACTATGTATACTTTTATAAAGCGTATTTATGATAAACAGCTTTAATTAAAAATGTTTCACTCTATTATGTATTAATAACTGCAAATAAAAGTAAAATATTGAAAAAAAACAATCTCACATCGATTATAATTGTTTTAGTCAGTATCTTATTTGTTCTTTTTTTATTTAGGTACTGCTATTCTTACGTGCCTCTGCTGGGCACAAGCCTTCCTACATGGGAGAAACACATGAAGAGCTTGGGCCATAACACCACCGCGCTGGCCCAATGCATGCATTGGGCCAGCGCTTTTTCTACGAATTTAAAGTAAAACCCTAGAGTGTTATACCTTTTTGGATAGCTGATGAAACGTAGATGTTTTTAAGCACATCTGCCAAACGTATGCGATACAATTCTTTTTAGATATTCCTTAAAGAAAGGTAAATTGGCAAATTTTTTATTAACTTTTTGAACTTTCAATCGTCCAGTTACGTAGGATTTTCGTTACTAAGTTCATATAGCATCTTAATCTGCATGTAAAAAATAAATAATAATGATAATAAGGCGCACTAATTTCAAAATATCATATTTAATAGCAAAAAAATCGCCAATTTTTATAAAAAAAATTAAAGGTCTATTATCTCGAAAACGGTTAGGTTTTGGGTGGGGTGTTTCATAGTGAAATCAATCAGAAAAGATGGGTACTACACGCTCTTAACGGATCTAGGTCGACTTAACCTGTAACCCCCTCCAATTTGGGTTGGAACTTGGAAGACGACAGTGAAACACGGATGAAAAAAATCCAAAAATATTCATTTCAAAGTGATTTTGCTTAACAAATGACCAATAAATAACCACTACCACGATTTTGTATGGATGGAAATATTTTGTGTTATTATTGGTATAAAAATATAACTAAGTCTGGAAAATACTAAATAAATGTGTATTCTTCCATCCTCACCATGGGAAATATCTGACTTCAAAATAAAAGCAGGAGAAATAACTTGATAATTAATATAGGGCCATCACCGAGCGCACAGACACACGCTGAAATCCTAAATCATATGCAATCAACCGAAATAACCGGCTGGAGCGAGAAAATAGCACGTAACAGGTCCAAATGCAGTTCGTTGCTCTGCTACTTAGTGAACAGGCGATAGAACTTCGTTGTACTTACATTACCAACTATTCCAGCAAGTGCTTATTAGTATTGAATCAATATGTTTTATTACTAGTGTTTGAACCTATAGCTTCAATAAAATGGCCAATTTATTATGCTAATGCATTTGAAGTTTATGTTTAGGTATTATTAAAGGTCCCTGATCAGATATTTAATACACAAAATAAAAACTGTACAGAGATACAAGTACTAGCGCTCGTCACGTGTACTACTCATTACAATCTGATGCTATGAGAAAACACAAGCTAGTTTACATTCCAAAGTGAATTAGGCACCTACCTATGTATTACTTTACTGCAGTAGAATTATAGTTGAAACTGCGCTAAAATAAATCGGAACGTAGTAAGTTGGTAGCTAGCGCTCGACAAGGCAACTACATTCGGCCGCCGGTTCACAGCCCGTTATAGTGTTATTAACGGCATTCCGCCTATTTAAGAGATATTTTTGAAAGCCTCTGTGTTATATTCATTAGCAGAGCGCGCTGTTCATTACCGGACTACACTGTGTTTTATCCCGAAGTTTTGTCAGACAACGGTGATTTTCGCTTAATAACGCAACGTATTGACTAGTAATACAGGAAGCTACGATCTAGTTATTCTTTTATAGGTATGCTTACCTTATCATCTAATTGTATTCTTTTTGACGAAAAAGTAGAATAATCCCTTAGATATACGTACTGACCTATAATTCATTTAATGCATTCATATTTTAATGATAAAACTTGTATGTAATACCTCTGACTTCAGATTTCTATAGTAAAATATTTGACTTTGTACACCTCGATTCGGTGTACCGCAGCACTCGAATATATTGGAGATATCGGTTTTACATAAGTCTCAATCTGACGTTTATACCACTACGCTCAGGAACAAAAGATTCTTATCTTGAATCCTGACCAATATGAACATTTCATTTCATCGTTAAATGCACAAATAGTATTTACCTACTTATTTAGTTTGATAAAGTTAGAATTGGTTCTGTCCTAATAATTAAGTTACGTTAGATAAATTTATAACTAAGACTGACTAAGACTTTATTTGTGACTAAGAATGCTTACTAAAGATGCAGGTTGCCTGTACAGGTAGCTGGTAATGGCAGGTCGTGTTATGCTTCGACATCGATTAACATCAACTCTTCATTTCGCAAATTGGTATTAGCTGTAATCCTTTGTTGCAGGATAACATCGAATACCAATAAACGCAGTTAAGGTATCGGTCACGCAGCATGAGCGTGGAAGATAGAAGCGCTAGTACTAGTGCAGGGGTGATTAGAGGATGGGGTTGCACGCCCACCGGCGACCCGCCGCCCTCCGCCATAACCAGCGACAATGGGCATAACGCCACTTGTCTACCCGCTTCGCTCGTCAGAGGCTGGCGTAGAACCTGCCTGTACACCATTATAGTGCTACTTATGATATTAGTCTTCTTAAATATTGCTCTTACTCTATGGATTATAGCTACTCTACGATTAAACATGGTTAGTTCATTAGTAAAAACATTGACTGCTTTTAAGATACGTATAATTTCCTCTCTTAATTTTTATATTTATTTATTTGCAGAATGGAATTGGTCCGATTAAAATTGTTAATAATGGTATACAACTCAATAGTAACGCTTGGGTTGTGGACAACCTCGTGGCGTCCACAATAACATCGCAGACCGCTCAGCCCGTCACCATACACTCATATCGTAATTTCACCGTGCTAGTATCCGAGCCCACATTTGGAAACAACAAGAGCTTACAACAATTGGAACTCGCAAAGCTGTTAATCAGTTAGTAAATTTGTTTTGTATAAGAAAGTTTTTTCAGCCTTAGGTAAGTATATCCAGATCTGCAAAAGTCATAATGAAGTTTTATTATACAGATAGACCCAAAAAAGAGTATCTACCTTAATAAAAGAACAGGTATGTATGTTCTTAAATATATACCGACTATAAAAATACTAATTTTCTTAAACTATGTTCACTGTTGCTCTACAACTAATTTTAACTTATGACTCTATACGTCTGCCATCAGTCATTCATCAAATCAAAGCCCCTCTAATCATCAATCAAAGCACTAGTGCCCATCAAAACCCAAAAACCCAGACACAATTAAATTTTAATTGTTATGTCATCTATTGATGACTTCTGGGCATTGATGCAGGGTGCTGTCCACGGGTACAGTAACCGGTAGAGTGATCTCGCTACTTTCCTACCAGTTTTAGTTAGTACTCTACTTTATTCATGCTATCTACATTAGTATAGTTAGTTCGTACTCTATCGAGTCACTATACCAATAACGGGAAGCGTAAACTCGGTAGAGTAAACTCTACCCGTGGACAGCACCCTTTGTTTACAGTCTCTAGAATGCTAACTTTATGGAAAACGCAAAAGGTACATACTTACTTCATTTGTTATTTTCATCAAAAATAACAAATGAAGTACCTATTTATGAATTTGTATTACTTTAAATAACTTTAGCACCATAATTTCTTACTATGTATGGTATTTGCGACAAAATTAGTACAAAATACGAAAATCTATTTTAATGATTCCGTTCTCGACGAGAGAAATTAAGTATTCGACCTCTTGCGCTACCTACTCAGAATCATCAAATTTCAATTATTTTATAATTTATTCAGCGTTACGATAGCGGTTCAATAATCATAGAATCCATAATATTAAAATATGGTTTCCACGCTTCACCATAGAGGCGCTGCTGACGTTTTCATATAATTTGACACTTCGCGCTAGGGCCTTAGGTAATGTTTAAATTACAGAACGCGATAGCATGGAGTGCAGCGGACGATCGTTCGAGGTGCGCGACCATAAAGGCGGCAGCGTGTTCCACGCATCACGTGAGGAAGTGCGCGTATTCTCCGATGCCTTGGCGGTGGACGGGCCCGGTGGTGTCATGGTGCGGAATGCTATACAAGCTCCCAGTGTTCGGGCACCACCAGGATCCGACTTGCTGTATGTCGCTCCTAATATTTATTACTTAGCTACCCATTTATATTCCAGGTAGAGTACCCAGTAGGGTGAACTGCTACTACTTTACCAGTTTCGACTACTCTACCAATTTAAGCTGTACTCTACTCCATCAATGCTGTCTAAATTGATGTAGATAGTAGGTACTCTACCGTGCTACTGGCACGATCAATCGGCATACGTTTACTCTACCCGTGGACAGCTCTGTTTAGTCATGCAAATCTACGAAGCATAAGGGTAGGCAGGGTTGCGATATACTATCAATATCGATACCTACCATACAATGACAATAATCATTCTGTTGTTGATTAGCAGGCATGCAGTGGCCGTTAACAACTATCAATTAACGCCAATTATATTTCGTAAAAACATGTTAATGAAAGGCAACTGACTAGGATTTTACTTACAAATAGCTCGATGGTTTATACGTAATCTGGGGGCACGGCAGTGCCCTCGCCAAGTCGAGCAAAATAAAGAGGCATGGCCATTGGCCGTGCCATCCTTTTCTCGAAGCCATTTAGGCCATTTTCAACATCCTGTAATTTTATGCCGGCTAATGCTAGAACCGTGAATATTCATTAAAATATAGGGCATAATATGGCTTAGATATATTCTCAATAGCATTTAATTTGAACTTTTAGTTTAAGAACTATTGCCCGTCAAAGTTCTTTAGTTTTGTCACTGACACACTGAGATTGACTGACTGACTGATCAACATAATTCTAAGGTACTTCTAACAAACAGAAAAGCTCAAAATTTTAAACATAATTAGTTTTAGCCTCTTAATATATAAAAAATCTACAAATATTGCAATTTCAGTCATTTTAAAAGATACAAAAATTGCATAAGTAAGTCCTACACAAATTGCATAATCCTACACATAAGAGTATACATACAAATACATGCGATTACAAAGTTATGCGCTTGTAAAGGTAGGTACAGTGCAGTACAATATAAGTATAAATATGAGTATAGATTTAAGTATGAGTATGAGTATAATACATAAGTAAGAGTAATAAATAATACAACACTTAGTTTGTTAAACTTATGTAGGTTGACTCCTAACACCTTAGTATTCAGGGTCAAAATTTGACAATTTATTAATAATTTAATTCAAAGCCTCTGAGAAAAACACATAAAGATAGGGAGTTGACTTTAAGAAATGTGGTAGCTGACGTACAAATAAACAATATCTAATATTGGTATAGTCACTTTTGAAATAGACAAATCAATGGAAATAGAGTACTATGATGGACACCCCTCGGTACTGATTATAGAGAGTAACCGACTTGGTTTAACATTAAATCACTAGGTGGTAGGCTCGTATGTAGGGTCGTCTGGGTAGGTACCATCGCTTTTCTTATTTTAGCCGTGAAACAGTCCGCTGTATTTCGGATTGAAGGGAAAGGTAGCCAGTGTAATAACTGGGCATGGACGGCATTTCATCTTTGGCCTCAGGATGACAACGCACCTGCAATATCAAGAGATTTTCCTTGTTATTGCAGGTGTCTATAGGTGGCGGTAACCGCTTACCATCAGGTGGGCCGTCAGCTTGTTTGTCATCTATTTGTATAAAAAAAAGTAGTATTGTAAGAACTGCGTTGCTAGACTTTTTACATGTTTTTGATGGGTATATATCGGTCTGCTTTTGCAGATTGGAGTCCTTAACAAGACGCATGAGTCTGAAAGCGCCTCAGTCCATTTTCTTCGAGAGTAGAGCCGGCAATATCGACGTCAGTTCACATGGCGATATTAAACTGGAATCTGTTGTTGGGGCCGTAAGATATTTTACTTTTTATTATCATTTGGTATTTTTAAACGTAGTCCTAATATCATACATAAAATAGAAATAACAATGTCCAAAGCATTCTTAATTTTTGATTTAAACATTATTATAAATGTTTGAAAAACCTCACCGCCTCAGAACGTAAAATTTTTCTAGTTTTATATTATTTTAATTACTAAATGTCCAAAGTGTTAAACTTTTCTCTAAAAAGGGAAAAAAACAAGCTTTAGTGGAAACAATACTTACAGATAATTATATCATGCCATTGTGTTTTCAGATTAAAATCGAAGCTCCGAACATAGTAATCGGTAATCTGAAAGAAGCCAATGTAACAGATAAATCAATGAAAAATATAAGAACAATGAAAGTATACCAATTATGCGCATGCGAGTCTGGCAAACTGTTTCTCGCAGCGCCAGATAGCGTTTGCGCGTCTAACGACGATGAATTGTGTCGATGATAATGATGAAACCAATATAGTTTAATACAATATTTTCAAGAATATAAAATTTGACTATTAACGTGAAGTAAGTGAGTTACTTTTTACATGACATCATTTTACCACCGAAGAAACGATTTGTTTAATGTGTAATATAAGGTGATACAATATTTCTTTGCAATACCGTTAAACATATTCTTACAAATTTAAATTGAAAGGTAATGACTCCGGGTCTATGTATGTACCTACTGTTTTCCACAACCAGCAACCTGCTATATTAAGGATGGAAAGAATCATTACAAATTAAAAATATAAAGTACTTATTACAATGTCTCATAAACCGATTAGTTTAGCTTTAAAAGCTATTATAAGGATTTGATTTGTCAATAATTTATTTCATGCAAATTCTTCGTATGTACTTTTTTTTACGGAGCTTTGAAGAATTCATTATTAACTTGAAAAAGTTTCACTAGTTGCCAAGGATTTTTATATATTAGTGTGATAAAGTGCCAAATTCGCCTCAAATTTCATGGCTCATGTCATATAGTTTAATATTGACCTTTTGTCGAGTAGTTAGTAAACCAAATCAGAGCTCCCAAATTTGAATTCCGGAGCAGATGTTTATATGATCGAACATTTGTGTACGAGTCAGGGATATTTATATTGTTGTCTATATTTCTTCGTTCTCTAGTCCATAACAAAATATCTTAATTTGGTGTGTAAAAATATTGTTATTAATATTATCGTGACATCGTTGTTGTTATTAATATTATCGTATCATTTTTGCCTACCTGTAACGCAACGGTCGCGAAATTTGGCCGACTAATATTTATAGGTGAGAATGATTATATTGTGATTGTAATTCGATAGCACGCACATTTGAACTGATAGAAATTAGTGCAAAGCTGATGTTCTTGTGTTATTGCACCAGGCACATTGCACAGTCCTATTTTAGTACGAAAATATAAAGTTTCATATAATTTGTTGTTTTATTTGGTTCCCTATTGATACACTTGAATAAATGGAACGAACGCAAAGTCGATTTCAATTATAATATGCAACTAGCTGCACCCGGCGGCATGCTTTCCAATGGCCCTAAAGAGAAAACTGTTAGATTTTATAATTAAAAAAAGTTTTTATGATCCAGGAACCTTTGAGGGCGTCCCTAGAACACCCTACCAAAGTTTTATCACAACCTGATCAATAGTTCCGGAGCGTTAAGGGGACAAACATACAAACATAAATTTTTATTTATATAAAAGAGGGGAAAGTAGTACGAGTTGATCCCTTGGCGTAAGATGATCCTTTGCGATTGTGCTGAAACCACTAACACCATCTGGTTGATTTCATTGGTAAAACATAGCTCCGGACACCTCCCCGCCTCAGTCAAATCGTAATGGCGGCGTAAGCGATACATCGATTTTTACGAGAAAAAATAAAAATTAGGTACGTTTGATCTAAGGTAGGCATGACTTTGGACCTATGTTACTTTTCTTCAAACACTGTTAAATGTAATCACTGTTGTGTTTAAGGCTTTCCATTATGCTAAATTTTAGTATTTGGGCTACATGAACATAGCCACGTGCTTGTAGGTTATGTTTGCAACCATTGAATGAAAAAGTAGGACTTGGGTCAAGATGATACCTTTCTATATGTATGAGATGATCCCCAGGGATCATCTCGTACATATAGAAAATATCGCATATTGTAAACATAGTCGCTGCCCGCTTCGATCTATCAGTCTGTCTGTGCTTGTTTTTTTTTAATTTATTGCCATTGGCTGTGCTTTTGTCTGACTTCAGGGTGATTTTAGTCTATTACTTAAGTCAATAATTATGAGTTTATTCTGTCAAGCGGCGTTATACCACCGGGGGCGATGACAATGGAAAAATCAATTGTGTCTCGAATCCCATGCTTGATGAGTTAAACAACATTTTTTTTACTTTTTTTATAGACTAACGTGATGCCACGTAATTCAAAAGAAAAACTTCTCGAGAGTGGATTGGTAGACTGGTAGCAGGAATCAATGACAGCCACTCTTAATTTTTGACGCTGAAAAATGGCCATGTTATAGACATGGAGACAAGGCCAAAAATGACCATATTAAGGACATGGAGACAAGGAATATAATATTCTTAATTTTTGATTTTAACATTATTATAAATGTTTGAAAAATTACTTAGTAATTAAAATGTAATAAAACTAGAGCAATTTCACGTCCTGAGGCAGGAATCGAACCCGCGACCTTTCGCAATCCGGGCGACTGCTCTGACCACTGAGCCACCCAGGACTTGGGATATCCCTGTGAAATTCTTCTAGTCTATCTGTATTTGCCAAGCTGCTGCTGCTGGGTGGACGTTAGCTCATAAACGCAAATACAGATAGACTAGAAGAATTTCACAGGGATATCCCAAGTCCTGGGTGGCTCAGTGGTCAGAGCAGTCGCCCGGAGTGCGAAAGGTCGCGGGTTCGATTCCTGCCTCAGGACGTGAAATTTTTCTAGTTTTAATACATTTTAATTACTAAGTAATTTGTCAAACATTTATAATAATGTTAAAATCAAAAATTAGGAATATTTGAAAGCACTGCCCCAACTTAACCGAATCGTAGGTATTTGTAAAAATACTCGTTTCGGATGTTAAAATAGAATATTTCGACATTGTAGGGTGGACGTTAGCTCATAAACGCAAATACAGATAGATTAGAAGAATTTCACAGGTATATCCCAAGTCCTGGGTGGCTCAGTGGTCAGAGCAGTCGCCCGGAGTGCGAAAGGTCGCGGGTTCGATTCCTGCCTCAGGACGTGAAATTTTTCTAGTTTTAATACATTTTAATTACTAAGTAATTTGTCAAACATTTATAATAATGTTAAAATCAAAAATTAGGAATATTTGAAAGCACTGCCCCAACTTAACCGAATCGTAGGTATTTGTAAAAATACTCGTTTCGGATGTTAAAATAGAATATTTCGACATTGTAGGGTGGACGTTAGCTCATAAACGCAAATACAGATAGATTAGAAGAATTTCACAGGTATATCCCAAGTCCTGGGTGGCTCAGTGGTCAGAGCAGTCGCCCGGATTGCGAAAGGTCGCGGGTTCGATTCCTGCCTCAAGACGTGAAATTTTTCTAGTTTTATTACATTTTAATTACTAAGGAATATAATATTTAGATTGATCTCATTAACTGGGGGTGGCTTGGTGAAATTGCTTCGGCAGAGCCCAGGCTACCCCCCTAAAGGGCAGTGGAATTACCGGGGAGTTTTAGTGGGTATTCCCAGTGCCAATACGATCAGGCACTGGGCGACCCCCACACACGCCCGTCACTTAGCCAGCGGCAGGTAGAACCGTAAACGGATTCCTCCCCGAAAAAAAAGATTGTAAAAGTAAGAAAGAATGTAACGTGTAATGTAGGTGGTAGGCCCGTATGTAGGGTCGTCTGGGTAGGTACCACCGCCTTTCTTATTTTAGCCGTGAAACAGTTCGCTGTGTTTTGGATTGAAAGGTATGTTTTGTATTGACTAGTGTAATTACTGAGCATGAACGGCATTTCATCTGAGGCCGCAGGACGACAACGCACCTGCAATATCAAGTGATTTTCCCTTGTTATTGCAGGTGTCTATAGGCGGCGGTAACCGCTTACCATCATGTGGGCCGTCAGCTTGTTTGTCATCTAGTAGTATAAAAAAACTGGTTCAATTTAATAACTTGCTTAGAAAAAAGACTTTTACTCTCGTTTTTCATTTTTACGACTTTGAAAGTCATCTGATTGTTGATTTTGTTAATTTTATTACCTTACAAACTAAAAACTTAACATAAATATGATGTATGACTATTTTAAATAAATAATATGTTTCATTAATGCGTATTTTTGTTTTTTATAACCTTTTTCTTCTTAAAATATTTGTTTATTCGGAATGGGGGTAAGATGATCCCTATGATCATCTTACCCCACCATTGGGAATCATCTTACCCATAGGGGTGTACAAGATGATTACTATGTAAGGTTTTAGAAAAAAAGAAATATTTTAATGATACCTCAATTAATTTCTGTTTTGAGTATTAGGAAAGTTGGGTGGATAGATATACTAGTAGTAATCGCCTTTATTTTTGGTTTACCTTAAATAATATGTGTTTTACAGCGATTCCCGCTTAAGGGGATCATCTCGTACTACCTTCCCCGATATAGACTTAATTTAGAATTAGAGTGTGCCTTCAAAATCAGGCCCATTCTGAAGACACACTCTAATTCTAAATTTAAGTATAATATATCTCTTTCTCGCAAAATGTAATAGGAAAAAGATAGCAATAATGTGTTTAGAGCTGTCAATTAAATTTAGATAAATTTCAAAAAAACCATAGACAATTATAGACGGCATGTAAAAAGAAAAGAAAGAAAGAAAAATATTTTTATTGACAGACACCAAACAAAGAAACATACAACATAAAACTTAGACAATAAAAACACATAAAAAGTAGAAACAATAAAACAATTAACACATATCCGTAGGTCCAAGACCCTATCTCAGCATATAGCTTTTGCGACATTATAAAACGTCGCAGAAGCGCTGTTATTATGATAGGGCCGTGGGTGTGAGGTGTGATAAAATAAACTTAAACTATGCATGCATGCATGTACAAAGGTGCCTCCTAACCACTGCATTTTATCACGTTCAATAAGGTCAAAAATTGAACGGACTAAATGTCGAAATATATGACAGCCATCCTTTTCGTATTCATTTTGAGAGAAAGAAATGCACTGATCTTATATTTAGACTTAGCATGTGTTGAAATGTGTTCTCCAGAATTAGGGCCACTGTAAGCGCCTTCCAATCTTGCAAATTTTAGAAGGATGCCTTGCACAATCCCTCTGCTCCTAACGATCTTTGGCGACTTTACCCACCGCAAAACAGTTCTTGTTGGTCGTAGAACAGAAAAAAGAGAAATTTTCTATTTTTCAGTACCTACTAATGCTATAGTGTTTATTTAGGCGGTTTATTCAATACATTAATGATAGTTAAAACTTGTTAAGTTTATGTTTGTTTATACAACAGAAATGGCAAACAAGCCTTAACAACTTGCCTAAAAGCGGTTACCATAGTCGACGCTTATAATACCGAGGGTATCCATGCATTGCCTCTGAGGGCCTTGACAAGATGTCTTTCGATAATCGCTTTCGCTATCATTAAGTGGAAAATTTAATTTATTTGAAAGTTGAATGGAAAATGTATGTGATTTGACATACAAATCACATACATTTTCCATTCAACTTTCAGAAAAAAAATAGATAGTGCAAAAAACAAATGTTTAGTTACTCTAAATATACAGGGTGGTGACGACAATGCGACTATAAATTATGACATAGCCCATGTTATAATTTATAGTCGTATTGTCGTCACAGTATTTCATAGAAATGTTTTGCAACTTTAAAATACATCTTATTCTATGATAATTTCGTGAAATTTGTATGATATAATTTAAAATTGGCTGTATTATTTTATAGAAACGTTATAAAATTATCAAATGAAAAAGATGTGTTTGAAGCAACTTTCAAATACATTCTTTGATCATGAAATAATTATAGTCCATGTTATAATTTACTGTCGTATTGTCACATACTGTTTGTACTACTATTAGTGTCAGTCTATACCTACAGACTGACATTAACTTTGTTTTATCTTTTAAATAGAAGGGTATGTATTGTTGATACAACAAGTAATTACAATGAAGAACAAAACACCTCATCCCGGTGTACCACGTCCCCTCAGCAGTCCATACGCAATCAATCTTCTTGGCGACCCGACTGTCGCAGCGGCCGACGAACGCTGTGCGCCCTCTACTCAACATAGCGACAGAGTCATATCTCTATAAGCTTTTTACCTTTAATTTTTTTACAACGCTTGTACATAACTAAGAAGTTCTTATATTTTTGACGAGCACTCCACAGTAAAAAAATATTAGCATACGGAAATAAGTGGAAAACTCTTAACATAAATTACACTGCGGGCTATGGCAATATCTTATATAACACCGGACATATCTTAATTGAAGACCGGCTGGCCGAGTGGTCTGTACCCCTTACTATACAGGCTACTTGGTCAAGAGGTCCCGGGTTCAAATCCCGGTAAGAACAAATGTTTGTATGATGAGTACGAGCATTTGTTTACGAGTCATGGATGTTTATCTGTTTCTTTAGTATATATCTAATATTTATATACTATTATTATTATTATTTCTCCGTTATCTAGTATCCATAACACAAACTCCTACTGATCTTACTTTGGGCTTAATAATACATGTGAGTGTATGAATATTATTATTATTATTCATATTATGATTCGCTATAAGTACTTTAACAACGGCATATTGGCTAGTAGGTGGTAGGCCCGTATGTAAGGTCGTCTGGATAGGTACCTTTCTTCTTTCAGCAGTGAAACAGTTCGCGTGTTTCGGATTAAAGGGAAAAGTAGCCAGTCTAATTGCTGGGTATGGACGGCATTTGATCTTAGGCCTCAGGATGACAACGCACCTACAATATCAATTGATTTTTCCTTGTTATTACAGGTGTTAACCGCTTAGCACCAGGGAGGCCCTTAGCTTTTTTGTCATAATATATAATTGTATAAAAAAAATAAAAAAAATATTATTCCATAGATCATCCATTGACAGTTAAATTATTGACTTATTTACATTTTATCTCGTTTACGAAGATATACTGTTCATTATTCTACTATGGCCGCACAGTGTGTAGCCGCCCTAATTGAAACCGCAACCATGACATTTTGCAGCGAACTTTTTTCAGGCTGTGATGTTAACGAACGACGACGTAAAAACTTTCTAATTTTACTTTCTTACATTACAACTTTATAAGAATTAGATAACGGAGGTATAAACATGGTGTCTCTTTAACTTCATTTGACTTAGACTTACACTGACTTACACTTAAGGAGCTCGGTGGCGTAGTGGTTTGAGCGCTCTGGTTGTGATTACGAAAAGAAAGCAACATTCGCCATGGTCGATCCCGGGATGGGTCAATCGAAATTTGTGATCTCAAGCTCCTCCGTCATTTTGGAAGGCACCTTGTTAATACTACCGCTTCGAATATTCGATTCAAATGTAATTTAATAATTATATAGCATAAATCTTCCATTATCCTCTTCCGTATTTTGAATGACATTAAAAAATATTTCTAATATGACTAAAGCGGCACCATAACAATAAATGTTATTATAAGTGTTTTTTTTATGAAAACCATTCTAACTCCGTATAAAAGACAATCGTCCCCGTCTCAGAAATTGGTACCAGAGAGTACGCGCCATAGGAACTGAATTTTATTTGTTTGCGTTTCCTCTTCACATAAAGGGTGCCGTCAACTGTTACATTTATTTTAGCACACTTTTTTAGTTACGAGTCTATAAACAAAGACAATCAAGTGACAAATATTTGCGCCTTTCTCTTCTTTTTACGATTTACTCGGGATAAGCTTTAGGGGGTTATCATAAATATCTTATTTCTGACATTATACGTTAGTTTCCCAAATAAGGAATAAATCCTAGAAAACGTTTTTGAATAATTTGCTGTTTTATAATTGCTATGTTCAATGTGCGAAAACTAATTTTCGCTGATAAGTTTGATCTTATAATATAAAGAAATAAATAAATTTCAATAGCAATGTTCTATACATCAATCCACAAAAAAATCAACATACCTATCATATATCTAAAAAATCGTAAGTAATAATTAGTTATTGTAATTTTAATGATATAACTAAACTAATTTCAATTATGATGAAACATTATTCATTCAGTATTAATTGCTTTTTCATAATTGCTGTGTTAAATGTACGAAAACGATATTGAACAGTTATGAAACTATTTTTCTTTGATGTTGAAAATGTTGAATTCTATAAATAAATTAAATAACATTTATATATACCTATCTACATAAATGTATACAAATAAGTAATAAAAAGGTAATAATCAATAAATAAGATTTTAATGAAAGTAAATTTAACTTTTGATTAGTTAAAAAAATTATTCATTTGGTATTCCAAATTATCATTTGATCCCGGATTGTTGATGTAATCATGGCGCGCGGAGGGGCGTCTTCGGAATCTGTTGTTATTTTGTTTCAGTATCTCTTATTTATCTCAATAAGGTTTCGATAAATAATAACGATTTACTAAATTAATATACGCCACCGGTACTTACA
Source organism: Nymphula nitidulata (assembly GCA_947347705.1). Taxonomy (NCBI): domain Eukaryota; kingdom Metazoa; phylum Arthropoda; class Insecta; order Lepidoptera; family Crambidae; genus Nymphula; species Nymphula nitidulata. The sequence goes on from OX374623.1 coordinate 10,275,787, forward strand.
ACTTTGATTCCCCTTGTCATGAGTAGGTATCACACTTTCTAAATAAAATTGTTTTTAAATGCTTACTAAATTTTTATTTGTAATTATGTAGATATATATTAATAAAGTAATTTTTCTATTTTTATATTGTCTTGCAATGTATGCCTACTTATGATAGTGTACACGTGGAAAAGGGATCCGCTTACGATCCCCGCAGCGACTCTACGCCAGTTAGCCTTCGACACCTTACATTTGATCACCGGACAACCTGAGCTGAACATCTTAACTCGCATTCTAAGAACAACATAACTAAACTAAACTTATCACTAAAACTTTGGACTATACAGGCTTGAGTGATAAAGTTTCCGAAACATTATGATCAACGTACAGCCCTCTTAAAATAGGTAAGCGCTAGACAATTTTTATGAACCATTTAATCTGCAACATAAGAAATGTAATGACTTTCTACTGTATCTGACTTAGAATAAGCTTAAAATACTTTCGTTTGATGTTACGTACGTTTATAACGCCTACTTACCCCGCCTATCCGCCCGCCTATCCACTATCCGCCCGCCTGCTTATGCGGCTACGCCGCCTGGAGCATACAATTTTTTCATCATGTAATTTCTTATATTTGTATTTTTTTAAATACTTGTTCACAAAATAAAAATAATTTATTATGAAACCAATGCTTTTTTGCTTCAAGAATAATTTAAATACTTTGTTTATAAGTTATTAATGATCTCATTTTATACGGGATACACAGGATCTTTTACTGAATTAGCACGGTCCTCAACGGTTGTATTCCGGCAGTTGGAGGCAAGATAGCCTTTGTGGTTTAGAAGTAGCTCATTTCCATCTTCCGCCTTAGCATCAGGTGAAATGAAGGCCAAGAACTACCCCGTTATGAACACCACTCTGCTTAGGTTAAGTACAGACGACAGCACATGAAGATTAACAGTTGCACGACGAAAGCCGCCTCTATTACGAACGGCGTAAGAGAGGTCTCAAGGTTAAACTGTTACGCTTGATGTGCTGTTGACTGCACAATCACTATTAGACAAGGTTTTTTTGTACAAAGTCTATCATAATCATTTTAAATTGTAACTGATATTTAGAAGGAATCCTGTATCGAAGAATGCAATGGCAATGAATACAATAGATACCTAATCATTCAAATTATTTTAGGTATAAGATGACCATTACTCACGACGCTTCGAATGTTATATAAGCCTCTAACAAAAGGTTAGATTTTAGATGTAAGAGCACAAAACGTCCGGCGAAGTTCAGCGACTTGTCCACATTATGCAGATGAGGGCGCAGGTGGTCGTTATGTGGCCCGCGCGCCGCACCGTATAAAAACTTCGCGTACAAAACGACCCCTTACTATTTCTAGGTGATACTCCTCCTTATGTTGTTTGCATGAAACATAAATATCACATCAGAGGTTAGAAAACTGTTCTTCAAATACATACGTATACTTTAAAATAACTTCAATTTATAAATAAGAGTTTAACCCTAAATTTAATAGTGCTTTTCTTGGTATACTAAAAAAAATTAAAACTGAACTTTCTGTAGCTAATAAAAGTGACTACAAAAAATTAGTGTAACACCTAGCCAAAAACAAAATATACCTCGCTAAATTATGGTTACAACTAATGTAACCGAAGTAGTTTGGCTGAATATTTTTCCAGTGTAGGCTAGCTTGCAGGGTGCTTCTGGCCAGGTTGAATGAAGCAGTTCACTTTATTTCAGTTTGAAGGGAAAGGTAGCCAGTATGCTTAATTATATGGCATGGGAGGCATTAACATATCTAGTCATCAGAACGTCAACATACTCGCATAATTTCTGCTCAGTGTCTATACACGGTGAGTTGTGAAAATTGCTTGAAATTAGCATTTTATTAAAGATACATTATACTATCTAATTGATATTTAATACCATTTGTATAGATTTTCAATACCATTTATATTTTATCAAAAATTAAGATCACGGTTCCTAAGAAAGTTTTTCGCTATCTCTTATAGTTTAGAATTTACCCATACTGACCCGAAAAAAAAACTCACCCTGTAGGGTGGCACATTTAGATCGGTCAGTATGGGAAAGTCTGAAATTAGAAGACATACGAAAATCTCTTCTTAGGAACCATGTCATCGATTTTAGTAAAAAGAAAAACTGCATTCAAACATTTAAAAAAAACGTGTACTCAGCTCGGAAATCGAACCCAGACTTTTTGAAAAATAAAACTAATGCTATTTCTATTTCGATATCGATTGTGTAGGTAAGCAGTAAACATTACTATCAAAAAAAAAATAAAAAAAAATTTATTCCATAACAACAATACCAGGTAATAACAATGTTGTGGTGACATTCCTAGTAAGTATAGAGATACCTGTATCAGGAAGTCACCGCTCTTCCAGTCCGTTTATTCTTATGGTGAAATGAAATATATAAAACATAAAAAATATAAACTATGTGAAATATTAAAAATATATGAAATATATAAAAATAACAAAATAACATTACATAACAGAAACTGTGTGTGTGTGTGTGTGTGTGTGTGTGGCGTGTGTGTGTGTGTGTGTGTGTGTGTGTGTGTGAACTACTATGAAACATCATGTCTAAAATTAATAAAATGCATTGTTTCATATCCCATAATTTAGTTTAGTAAGTGTTCGAAATTACCACCAGTTTCATTAAAAACCTAAAATAGGAATAAAATTGAATTATACATATACCGTAGTTCTACATAATAAATTAAAACTATAAAGTGACGTCATAAATTCAAACAAAAGCAGTGAATACAACTGCAAATATCAGTTTTGTGATAAATTGGAGCATTTTGGTGTACTCGGATGACAAATACGGTTGTTAAAGCCACCTGCTTGCGATACCTGTCTGCAACTAGTGTTTACGTAATACGCAATCATAATATTTTTCTCTACTACGTATACGCGCTATGGTTTCACTTGATCTTTACGTCATGAATCATTTACATCAAGGAACCCGGTAGATACAAAGTAGGTACTTATCATGATTTACAAATAACCTAAAATACCAACTTCACAAAACAGGCACAAATAATTCCAAAAAATCAAATTAATAACGACAAAAATCATTGTGTGCTGAAAGTTAATGATTTTATTTGTGTTATCTCCCCAAACCTTGAATTAATTTGAAGGACACAATTAATATTTCGAAATTAAATCTACATAGCGAGTTTTCTTTTAAAAAAATAACATATATATTGTATAATTATGACTGGCTAGCCGTGTGGTCAGTAACCTAGCAAAATCTAGCTACAGGCTACTCGGCCAAAGATCTCAGGTTCGGGTCCCGGGGCAGATGTTGTGTGATAAACACGAATATTTGCTCTCGAGTCATGGTTGTTTATATTTTTTGGGGTGTCCTACGTAGTTTCGAATTCGAACGCCGATGTCGAACGAAGCAAGCTGTTGCGTAAAATTTTCTTACTGCCTTCATTGGAATGCTTGTTAACTCGAATTATGTAGACTCGAACAACTCCGGTGCAAAATATTTTTTACTGCCTTATACGTTGATGAACTAACTAGCTACTTAGTTACATCAAAATTGCAGTTACACCTATTTATATTTGTATATACTTCTTAGCTTATTCTTAATTTTTGATTTTAACATTATTATAAATGTTTGAAAAATTACTTAGTAATTAAAATAGAATAAAACTAGAAAAATTTCACGTCCTGAGGCAGGAATCGAACCCGCGACCTTTCGCAATCCGGGCGACTGCTCTGACCACTGAGCCACCCAGGACTTGGGATATCCCTGTGAAATTCTTCTAGTCTATCTTGTATTTGAGTTTATGAGCTAACGTCCACCCTACAATGTCGAAATATTCTATTTCAACATCCGAAACGAGTATTTTTACAAATACCGACGATTCGGTTAAGTTGGGGCAGTGCTTTCAAATATTCTTAATTTTTGATTTTAACATTATTATAAATGTTTGAAAAATTACTTAGTAATTAAAATAGAATAAAACTAGAAAAATTTCACGTCCTGAGGCAGGAATCGAACCCGCGACCTTCGCCCGCGAAAATTTTTTAGATTTATTCTATTTTAATTACTTCTTAGCTACTTACATAGGTCGAGGTCACCAGCATTCAAACGTATTTCGTAACGGCATTGAAAAATATTTCAGCGGTATCAGAGGGCCTAGATAAGAAGTACACCATACTTTTGTTTGTATATTTCTAACATAAAAAAATATATAAATATGTTTTCCGTTATCTAACTAGTATCCATAACACAAGCTCTTCGTGATACTTACTTTGGGCTAGATAATAAGTGTGAGTGTAAGCATATTATTATTAATAAAGTAAGTACTTATATAATGAAAATTTAATAAAGAAATATGAATATTAAATTACGAGATCCCCAGAAGACCTAAAGTCACCCTGACGTATACCTAAGAATTGCGAGCCACAACCTTGTTTGACCCAGTAAAGATAATCTGTACCAAAATATATTTTATTATTGAGGATAACGCAGAAGTCCATTAATAATCTGTCAATCAAATCTTATTCACTTACTTGTTTTAGGCAAAATGTCTATCAGTCTTACTTAACAAAATTATTTTGAAAAATATCTCGGACGACACAGGTGACGCGGTTGACGATGATAAACGCTCTAGAAAACATTTTTTAATTTACTTAATACAAAACCTACATATTCTAGAATAATCTAGGTAATAATGATATCACTTTTTAAACACCAGATACCTATTATTGTGAGAGAAACTGCCATAAATAATTGGTATTTCTTCATTTGGCTTTATGCTTAGTTCCCAATACCATTATAATAAGACAAGTCGACACTTCCTTCGTCGACATTATACGCCAATCTCAGTTTGTCGGAGGCGGCAACTGCGCGTTATTGCGGAATGTTTCACCTGCAACATACTAACGGTACGCTCCATAATAACATTTACACAAGGGAAATTCAGGCGTCGAACTATTTGCGCATTCGTTCTGAAATGAAATTTCTTTATTATATTGTATATCCCCATAAATATTACATATCTGACTAAACATTTTGACAAAACCCTCTCAAATCACGACATTACCAGTCTGTCGCGCAAATAAATGTATACGTTTATGGAACTTCAACGAATCTATTTAATAGGAGGGGAAACTGGTGAATGTTTCAAATTAATCAAGGCTAGAGTACAATCGGCTCATTTGCATTTATACGAGTCGCTCGCACTCGCTCGACCAAACCGCATCAATATCTAAACGGTCTGTCTTACGCTGCAATATATAAAGATTCCTGAAACTATACTGCTTCCGAAGCACATATCAACGTGCCTTCATTTGGTTAATTCAATTTATCTAGAGGTTAATTAATTATATGAGATAAGTCTGATACAATAGCCCCGTTACAAGATAGATAAGATATCTCAGTAGCTGCGTGATTAACGCTAATTGCAGTCCTAAGTTAGTAATTTTAATCAAATAGTATATCAATTTATGTGACTTGAACTGTGGTCGGTGGCTTGAACGCTCTGCATTTAATTACGAAAACAAAGCAACTTTCGCCATGGATCTCGGTTGAGTCAATCAAATTTGTAATTTATATTATTTATTTATTTATTATTTATTTATGTCAAAATACTTGCAGATTTACAGTTTATCACCAAAGCACCAGCAAGTCTAATTTAAATACAATGTTATATTGCTAAGTAATCTAGAGTTCCTCCGTACTTCGGAAGACACGTTAAGCCGCTGGTCCCGATTGGTACGGCAACCGCTATAACTCGCAACCCGCATTGGGCCAGCATGGTGGTGTTATGGCCCAAACTCTTCCTCCGTCTGTGTTTCTCACATGTAGGAAGGTATGTGTCCAGCAGTGGGACGTATACATATAGGGAGGTGATGATACAGTCTTAAGGCTTTAAACACTTCCATATAAAAATACAATATTTATATTTCCACGAAGACAAGCTCTTGAAAATATTGAAAAGGGTAAACGCGATCATAATTCTATTTAAGTATTCCAATTCGTCACGGGTCTTGTAACGCAGAACACTTATTGAAACTGCTCTTAAGTGTTGTCCTTTTATGTAGGTACTCCATAAATGTTTGATAGGGCCATCTCGGGAAATCTCTGTCTCCATTCGCAGAGGGTCTGCAGTCAAATAAAACGGGAATATCCCAAATATTATTCCGCGACATTTTCCCTGTTCTTTCGATGTGAACTTTTATTTTTATGCTCTTACGAATTCTTATCAGAAGAGAAACACACTCGAGGAGCTTTCGACATACTAACTTAAATCCTTTACCCGAGACTGAAGATTTGTTCTGAATTCTTGCTATAGGGAACGTGAATAAGAACCTTTATCTCGTGAAACGTGTTACAATGATCAAGTAAATTATTAGATAATATTAATGGCAGTATGCCCACTGCTTAATGTGCGTAGTAGTCCAAAAACAGCTCAAGTGTAAGCAGTGACCAGTAGATCATGGAGCCGACGGGTGGCACAAATTCAATTTAGCTCTCGACCGCAGTACAGGATAACTCGAGATGCACCGCCCGCTCGGATATTAGCGTAACAAACAACATAATTACATGAGTGCGAGCCCATTTAACTGGTGTCTGGTGTATGGTTTCGCCTACTAGTATAATAATATTCAAGTACATAAATAACATATTACCTACCTAAGAACATGTAGTAGGTAAGCATACATTGAGAAGTCACTCATTTAACACTGGTTTCTCTCGTCACATATTTCAGCGGCGTCAGCTACCCCATATTAGTATGCCTTGCCACAGTAACCGAAGTCGAATCACAAAAGATTTCCGGAGCGCGACTTGCACAAGGGATGAAAGCCAACATTGTGTAATCAGAAGGGTCGCAATCTCACCTCATCCCCTCGCCACTGTGTCGAACACTGCTTCATCAACAAGGGCTCTTTCTACTTACTCATTGTGTCATTTCGTTACACCAAAATCAACTCGAAACCTGCGTCGCAATCACAATATAAATAAAAACATATTCCGCGCACATAATACGGTAAAAATATTGTGTTTTCTTTTGAAGAACTGCTCTTTACTTGTCGATGAGATGTAATAATTTTTACCGGCATGTGGCATCGCCAATGGGAATCTGATAAAAGTAATTTAAGTAATTAAGAAAATAGAGTTAGTTTATTTTAATCTTGATTGCACAATAAAAAAATGTACAAATGACGGACTTAACGCCTAATGGCATCCTTTACTAGTCAACCAGGGGCTAAGCAGGAAACTCAAGAGGGGTGCACAGCAATAAAAAAATATTTTGAAACAACTAACGTTAAACAAAGTTAAAATAGCTATACTAGTACCTACATATAAAACAAAACTTCGAATTGAACTGTCATATGGAGCTAATTTTCATTACGTATTGAAAGAATAAATCGAAGTGAGACGCGAGTTTTGTTACAGAAATAGCATGGCTGTTCTTGGATTGCAGCAGACGTCAGGTATCGAGTTCGACTGGCGGCTGGCTCTGGCTTGAGAGCCAGAGCTAAAAGAATGGAACAGCAGACCAAGACTATATATCATATCATCTATCTATATATATCATATTATTATATCATTCACATGTTTAAGTAAGTGTATTAAAAATAGCATTTCATTCTGTTTAAAAAATTGTTATCCTGAGATGTAAAATTCGATATTTAAAATGTGTCAATGTCGTCTATCTTCTTGTCAAAAAATTTTTTTTAACAAGGCATGGAGTCAACTGAAGAAATGACATATGAGCACGCATTTTCCAGCAGAGCCACCCACGCTGTGATTATTGTAATCCTATGATTAAAAACACATTATTTCAATTTTTACTAAGCTATTTTACATTATTGGATGCTAAGGTATACAAAGAGTGGAGAGATGGAGTCTGGGATGAGTCTCAGAGAAAAGATGCAGTGTCGGGTAGCCATTTGTTCCCATCCTGTGAGGGACCTGTTTTAACTTAATATACTCACTTACATAACGCATTAAATTCTTAGATTCTTCTCGTTACCGGTATAATATGAAAATACCGTTGTGGAATCACGGTATGCTTTTATACATATATAATAGTTGGGGAAAAAGTCTTTTCGCATCATAGTATGTAAGAACTTGTAATAAAATCTCTTTGGCTGTACTATTTGTATCTGGCTGGTTTTGGTATCATTAAAAGTTTAAATTTTAAAAAAGATAATTCTAAATTCAAATTAGGAAAAGGTGTGTTTTTCATTTGTTTTTCGTAATGTCGAGTGGAGTGAATCTAATGAAGAAATTCTATACATTTTAAAATTTTACTAAAAAAAAGGTAAAAATGCAACGCAAGCTGCGAAAAAAATTTGCGATGTTTATGGACCTAGTGCAGTGTCTGTGAGAGTAGCACAAATTTGGTTTAAGCGTTTTCAATCCGGAAATTTTGATGTCAAAGATGCACGTCGCTCTGGTCGCTCTATTACGGATAAAATTGATGCCATTTTTGAAAAACTGGAGCAACATCGGCATATCAGTAGTTTTGTGCGCATTTAAAAAAAAATGGGTACACAAAAAGCTCGATATTTGGTTACCCCACGAGCTCACAGAAAGAAACCTAATGAACTGTGTACTTATTTGTGATTCTTTATTACGACGTAATGAAACCGAACCATTTTTGAAGAAGCTGATAACTGGTGCTGAAAAGTGGATCACGTACGACAAGAACGTGCGAAAAAGGTCGTGTTCAAAGGCCGGCCAGGCTTCACAGACTGTGGCGAAACCCGGGTTAACTCGCAACAAGGTGATGCTGTGTGTGTGGTGGCATTGGAAGGGCATTTGAATTTTCTTAAAAAATGCGAAGAAACTTTTTCCCCAACCTAATATGTAAGTAAGTAAGTATATTATTTACATGGAAAATGTTCATGATTGAATGGTGAAAATATAATAATGTGTAGTAAACATCTTTTTCTTAGTTTAAGATTCAAAAAAGTTAATAGCTTTTTGCAACCACACACGGTAAAACAGGATTTCTTTAAACAAGAATAACCGATTTCTCGAAATATTTCGCTAATCTAAAAAATATTTACTTGGTTTAATGAAATATTTTAAGAACAAAAATACTACTCTTCTTTTTCTCGGATTTTTTTTTCTTAATTATTAAGAGAAATATTTTTATTTCAAGGCTTGGTGTAGTGTAATATCAATAAAATGGATTATTTAAATCAAGAAAATTCTGTTTTCGTGGTTCGGTTCGGTTTCGTTTTGTCTGCTGTGTTTGTGCTGTGCTGTGGTGCGCAGACAGGTCAAGAAATTACGTTTGTTGTATGGACTACCGTGCCGCTTCTAACAAAGATGGATATGAACGCTTCACCTGCCATCTGCCATGTACAACTTCAATCCGGGAATATTTTAGATGAAATAATTAATATTTTTTTGCGTAAGTGATTGCTATGATTATTTTATGTCATAATTTGAACTGCAATAAAATCTACGATTGAAAAAGTTGAATACGTATTATGTTCTTGCGTTCGGGCATGATCGAGCCTCAAACATTCAATTAAGTAGGTATTTATAAACCTTTTCTACTCATTCTTGTCTATCTTTTGTAGGAAACGATATAACAGTTGAATTAGCACCAAAAAATTTTAAAGAATTGTGACGACATATGGACTTATAGGTAGGGGCGATGATGCATGAAGTACAGTTACACCAATGAATGTAAAAGGTTTATTGGGAAATATTTACAACAGATCGCCTTACTACATTAATCAGGACAGTCAGAAGATATAGGTAATATTTACAAGGCACGGAAAATAAAAGAAAACTAAATAATAATAATATGTTACACGCGACGAAAGTAATAAAATTGTTCTACCCAAAAAAACAGTCCATCCGTAACCATGGCAACCAGACAGCTATGCCAAGAAGTCTATCGTCGGCCGTGCTCGCTAACTCCGGGGTGCCATAGAGGCCTACACCATGAAGGCGGAATTACAATATAATAAGAAAATATATTTACATAAAGATTTAATGAAACATGGAAAAATGAAGTGAAATGAAATGCGGTGAAATATGTGTGAACAGGGTCCCCACATCACTCCCCTCTAGAGACCGTCACTACGGGCGATAGTAATCTGGGAAACGCACATGTCGACCAGACCGTGTGGACTTAGATGCTTTGTCACCGTCACCCGTCGATGAACCTGACTGGACCTGCGGAGTCAAGCCACTATCGTTGGAAAGTATGTAAGCTGGCTTGAGGCGATCGACAGATACAGTAACTGGTTTGCCTTTGACCAGCAACTTATAAACTTTCTCTCCTCTGCTGACCACTAGATGAGGACCAGAGTAAGCTGGAGCCAGAGATCCTCGCAACGCGTCCTCCCGGAGAAATACGTGACTGGAGGACTTAAGATCCTTGAAAACAAAGACCTTACCAGTGCTATGATGAGAGGTAGGAACAGGCTGTAACTTTTCAGCGAATATCCGTAAACGGGCAGAGAAATCAGACACATCTGTTGTACCCTGAACACTACCCTCGAAGAACTCCCCGGGTAATCTTAAGGGTTCCCCATAAACAAGTTCAGCGGACGAAGATTGCAAATCTTCTTTAAATGCGCTTCTAATCCCCAACAGAACCAACGGCAAAGATTCCGTCCAGTTTACATCAGCGTGGCATTTGATTGCAGCCTTTAACTGTCGATGGAACCTTTCCACCAAGCCGTTACATGCCGGGTGGTAAGCAGTAGTGCGACGGTGTTTGAACCCGATTATTCTGGATAGAAATTGGAATAACGCGGATTCAAATTGCCGTCCACGGTCGGTTATAATGTCAACGGGGCAACCAAACCTTGCGATCCAACCTGTTAATAATGCTCGGCCTACTGTTTCTGCTGTAATGTCAGCAATGGGAATGACTTCGGGCCACCTACTGAATCGGTCTATTGCCGTCAAGCAGTAGCGAAAACCTTGTGACAACGGTAATGGGCCGACAATGTCAATGTGTACGTACACAAAACGAGCTTGCGGTAACTGGAAAGTACCCAAAGGAGCTGCAACATGACGGCTGACTTTCGCACGTTGACAAGCTAAACAAGTTTTAGACCAAAGGCGGCAGTCTTTTCTGATTCCCGGCCACACAAAACGTGTAGACACTAACTTTGAAGTGGCATTAGCGCCAGGGTGACTTAGACCGTGCAAACAATCAAAAACCTGCTTACGCAAAGCAGAAGTTACAAAAGGCCTCGGTGAGCCAGTACCGATGTCACAATAAAGTTCGGTGGGGCTACCCGGCAATGGAACTTTCGCGAGTTGCAAGGACGTTTCGCTGTTGAGAAGTCGCAAAAGCTCTGGATCTGAGTCCTGAGACTCAGCCAACAGTTTGAAATCAACCGGACACTGCAACTCCTCGACACGGGACAAAGTATCGGCAACCACATTGCTTTTACCCGATATGTGTTGAATATCGGTCGTAAATTGTGCAATTAGATCCAGATGCCTATACTGTCGTGGTGAACAGTTGTTCTTACCCTCGCGGAAAGCGTGACACAATGGCTTGTGGTCGGTGTAGACTGTAAAATGACGAGCCTCCAACATATGCCTAAAGTACTTGATACCTTCATAAATCGCGAGTAACTCCCGATCGTAAGGCGAGTACTTCTGTTGAGAAGGGCTCAATTTTCTAGAAAAGAATGCCAAAGGTTGCCAGTCCCCTTCTTTGAATTGCTGTAGTACAGCGCCCAATGCTAAATCTGATGCATCCGCGACAAGGGCGAGCTTGACTTGGCAATCGGGATGTGCTAATAAAGCTGCGTTGCAGAGACTGTCTTCGCTGAGTTGGAAGGCCGCGAGAGCATCACCAGTTAAGTCAACTGGATGAGAAGCTTCGACAGAGCCGGCAAGCAGAGCGTTAAGGGGCGCTTGAATTTTTGCGGCATTGGGTATAAACCTCCTATAAAAATTCAGCATGCCTAAAAAACGTCTAAGCTCTCTGACAGTTCTAGGCTGAGAGAAATTCCTGATAGCCTCGACCTTCGACTCCAAAGGTTTGGTTCCCGAAGCAGAGACTCGGTAGCCTAGAAAATTAACTTCAGTAACACCGAAAAGGCATTTGGAAGTATTCAAGACAACCCCGTACTTATTCAATCTTGTGAACAGCTGGTGCAAATGGACTTCGTGTTCAGCTGGAGTCTTGGAAAACACCAAAAAGTCATCTAAATAACAATAGCAGAAGTCTAAACCTCGAGTGACCTCATCTACAAACCTCTGGAACGTTTGGCCTGCGTTCCTTAGACCAAAGGTCATATATGGGAACTCAAACAAACCAAACGGAGTTGTTATTGCCGTTTTCTGTATATCAGCCTCATGAACAGGGATCTGGTTGTAGGCCTTTAAAAGATCTATGGTCGAAAAGATAGTAGAACCGGCAATACAGTGAGAAAAATCCTGTATATGTTTGATGGGATACCGGTCTGGGATCGTCCGGGAGTTGAGAAGTCGAAAATCTCCGCACGGACGCCAGCCATTATCTTTTTTAGGTACCAAGTGCAGCGGCGAAGACCAAGGGCTTTCAGATGGACGCGCAGTACCATTGCTCAGCATCAGCTCGAACTCCTGCCTAGCTATTTTGAGCTTGTCCGGGGCTAACCTGCGTGGAGAACAAGTGATTGGTGGGCCGGATGTGGTTCGAATGAAATGAACAGTGTTATGAGCATGAAAACGCGGAGTACCAGCGGGTTTGACGATTTCCGGGAATTTTGAAAGAATATCATGATAACGCGAAGTGCCAAAAGGTATTTTTACTGAACAAATGTTAGGTGAGTTAGCGATGCAAGCGGCAGAAGACAAACGAGTTGTATTGTCTATTAAACGTTTGTTATGTACATCAACCACTAGTTTGTAATGACTCAGAAAGTCAACACCAATTATCGCTTTCACGACATCAGCAACAATAAAAGACCACGGAAAGTTCCGGCGTAGTCCTAAATTCAGCTTAAGCTCCAAAAAACCATAAGTGTCGATCACACTACCGTTGGCTGCAGATAACTGATAATCCGTCTTCGCCCGTCGTTCACGTAGCGCAGCTCGAGGGAAAACGCAAACGTCGCTCCCAGTGTCTACTAAAAATTGTAGCTTCGAGCCGTTGTCTGTGACGAATAGGCGACCATTGAAAGTTGGGCAGCCGTTCGTCGCCATTACAGACTGCCTTGACCGTTTCCCGTTTTATGGAAGTCGCATGGTTTTAAACACTTCTGAGCCTTGTCTCCGAACTTACTATGGTACCAACAAAGCGGATACCTTCGGTGATGAGATGCGGAACGTGCAGAACGTGTAGAACGGGACGATGATCGCTGACGCTCTTGGCTGCTACAACGGCTCTGAGGACGCGACTGCCTGTTCAGCTGCATCGTTAAGCTCTTGACAGCTTCTTTAAGCTCGGCAATTTCCAGAGCCATGGACTGCATGCTGTAGCCAGGTGCGGACGCGGCAGCCACTTGTAGCGCGGGCGCGACAATATCCTGCACCCTGTCTGCAAGATCGGCGAGTGCTTCCAGAGAGCTGTCCTGTTGAGATGCAATCAGTGTCTGGATATTGCTCGGAAGTCGGCTACTCCAAATCGTTCGAAGAAAATCGTCAGGAACAGATGGTCCGGCTAAGCTCTGAAGATGACGTAAAAATTGAGAAGGCTTGCGATTACCCAATTCCTCATGCATAAGTAGCTGATGAACCTTCTTCTCACGTGATGCCGACAAGCGTTTGATGAGTTCTTGCTTCAGCTTATCATACTTGCCGGTCTGCGGCGGATTGGTAATGATATCCTTAACTTCTTTCGAATACTGTGCATCCAAATTACCAATCACGTAGAAAAATTTTGTCGAGTCCGTAGTAATATTAGATATCGCAAATTGCCCCTCAATCTGAGCAAACCATATCTCAGGTTCCTCGGGCCAAAACGGAGGAACTCTAACGCCAACGCGAAAAATATCGGACGTCATCGCCGTGGAAACGTGTTCCGACTGTGTATTACAACAATTCGTCGGCGCCGTATGTGCTCTGCCATTGTCTGACGCTACCGCTTTAGCCGAATCGCTATCGCTCATGTTAAAAGTAAGGTGGTAAGTACTTGCGGTTTAGATGCCAATATCTCCTGTAAGCGCCTTCAGTCGGGGTCACCAGTTATAGGTAGGGGCGATGATGCATGAAGTACAGTTACACCAATGAATGTAAAAGGTTTATTGGGAAATATTTACAACAGATCGCCTTACTACATTAATCAGGACAGTCAGAAGATATAGGTAATATTTACAAGGCACGGAAAATAAAAGAAAACTAAATAATAATAATATGTTACACGCGACGAAAGTAATAAAATTGTTCTACCCAAAAAAACAGTCCATCCGTAACCATGGCAACCAGACAGCTATGCCAAGAAGTCTATCGTCGGCCGTGCTCGCTAACTCCGGGGTGCCATAGAGGCCTACACCATGAAGGCGGAATTACAATATAATAAGAAAATATATTTACATAAAGATTTAATGAAACATGGAAAAATGAAGTGAAATGAAATGCGGTGAAATATGTGTGAACAGGGTCCCCACAGACTCATGACTTCATTTGAAAGAAAAAATAATCGAACTTGTTACTGCACACGTAAGTAGATACCTATATTCTTCTGTTACCTCTATTAAGTTACTAAATAGGATCCAGCTTAACTATGGAAAAATAGAATTGGCATAAATGTCACTTGTTTCAGTCTTTATAAAAAGTTAAAAAGTCATTTATTTTCAAACAGTTTGAATACATGTGTTAGTTTAAAAATTGTAAAGCTTATAATCTAGTTTTGTACTAACTAGATCCAGAGGACTTTGGAACACTTTGTGCAGGTCTAAATAACAGTCATAAACTGGTATTTTCCATTTAGTAAAGTTTGCTTAAGACATCAAGTGGCACTTTTTGTTGATACATTTGTTCTGAACCTGAATAATAAATTTTCTGAACTTTACAAGTACCAACAGTGACTAATAACAGTCTTTATACTGATAACATCGCAACATTCAGTGATTTTGAGGCCAGCACCCACAATACCAACAGTGTAATAATCTCTTTCGATACATTACAAGATTTTATATCTCTTGTTAGCAATTCTATGGAGTATAAATGTTAGAATTATAGACAAAATAATTAAATCATAACGTTTGTATTTACATTGTCACATAGTTTTTTTTTTTATATTAATTAACATCATTATTCCTCTTGTATTATATTATTATTTTCAATATTCTTATATAATATTCTTTTCAACACACTTCCTCATAAAGTGGCTCTAATCCCATGGCAATTAGGCACATAATGACACCTATAATCAAACTGTGACTTTTTCATTACTATTATTCACTAGTGAGTAATAGTTTTTTTTTAATAATTAAAATTGCCAATATATATTTTTTTTTCTTTTTTTGTTGTTAAATCTCCCTGTAATGGGAAGGCAAAAGGAACTAATGCCCATACAGCCATGTCTGATGTGATTGAGTTTATGTCACTTATCTATATGTATATGTGTAAGTATATGTATTTTTTTGTATTTATGTATATGTGTAAGTATATGTAGTTTAAAATCCAAAGTCACGCCCAAGGCCCTATCATAATAACAGCGCTTCTGCGACGTTTTTTATAATGTCGCAAAAGTTTTATGCTGAGATAGGGCCTTGTTGACTGCACTTATTGTTAAGTATAAACTGTTTGTATTTGTCTATTTTTTATTTTATTTTTATTGTTTAGGCTTCTTGTTGTTGTTTGTTATGTGCATGTCAAATAAAAATATTTTTCTTTCTTTCTTTCTTTCTTTAATATTATTGGTTGAGTTACGCTTACATTTGCGCTAAAAAGCTATCCGCGAAAAGCCCAAAAAAAAGAAACCTCATTTTTTAGTCTATGGCCGATGCGCGCGCATAGGAAAACTAATTAATTTTTCCCGCCATTACGAAATTTATTAGTCTATGGCCGATGCGCGCGCATAAGAAAACTGATTAATTTTTCCCGCCATTACGAAACATTTTTCACAACTCGTCTCGTTTTCTCTTTTGAAGTTATTTAGTTAGTTATTAATTAAGATGTCTGCAAATACAATTTATGAAGAAAATGATTTATGTTGTACACCGCCCGATATAAGATGTGAAGCCCAGAACGTTATGGAAAGTTTACTACCAGAAAACTCAAAGGAAAAATATCTATTAGCGTACCAAAATTTCATACAATGGCAGAAGAACAAGAATACGCAGTCTTTTTCAGAAAATGTGTTCATGGCGTACTTTAAAGAATTATCTTCTAAGTACAAACCTAGCTCTATGTGGTGTATTTACTCAATGTTAAAAAGTACAGTCCGAACAAAGAATGGAGTGGACTTAAAAACATACTCGAATTTGTCAGCTTATCTAAAGAGACTATCTCATGGATTTAGAAGCAAAAAATCAAAGGTTTTATCATCTGACGATATTGAAAAATTTATTAAAGATGCTCCAGATAACCAATATTTGGCTACAAAGGTTAGTTAAATTAATTTTAATTAAATATTTAATAGCAGCTTGTTGACTTTAATTATTGTTTCTTTTGTTTCAGGTTGCTTTAATATTTGGTGTAACTGGTGCCTGTAGGATACAAGAATTAACAAATATAACTGTAAAAGATATAGAAAACCATGGCCAGATGCTTTTAGTGAAGATACCTATCACGAAAAATAAAATACCTAGGTCATTCACCATACACGGTCCATTCTATGATATTGTTAAGAAGTATGAAAGTTTGCGTTCACCAAAAACAAAAAATGATCGTTTCTTTCTAAATTACCAGAATGGTAAATGTACCTGTCAGCCTATAGGTATAAACAAATTTGGTTATATGCCTAAAGAAATCGCTAAGTTTTTGGGTTTAGTAGATGCTGAGAGCTACACTGGACATAGTTTCAGAAGAACTTCAGCTACATTGCTGGCAAATTCAGGAGCTGATATAATGACTTTGAAGCGACATGGCGGGTGGCGATCTAGCAATGTAGCAGAATCATACGTAGAAGATTCCATACAAAACAAGAAGGAAATTTGTGCGAAAATCACAAAAAGAATTAAACTTGATTCTGAGACGCATCTTACTAGCGAAATACCAAGTACATCCAATGATTGGATTTCACCTACCTACACGAATAATGAACCATCACAAATAACAATAGAACATGAAAGTATTTCAGTAAATAATCTATCTGATGAGACCGCTATATCATCAAAAATAGTTAATTATAATTTTACTAACTGCACATTTACTAATTGTTTCTCTAAATAAACTTTTTATCTACTATGTAAAATGGTTTTTTATTTAAGTATTATTTTATTCAGAAGTGTGTTGAAAAACATTGTATGATACACGTGTGTATTGATGATTACCGTCCTCGGCTCCTTAAGACCCTCGCCTGACGGCTCGGGCCTCAATGCGCCTCAGCGGTAATCACCAACATTACACACTTGTACCATAATGTACTATTATAATTCCTTCAGGTTACTTTAGGTATTTCGTTTACCCGTACTTTTTTTAATTCATTGTACAGTTTTGTCGCACATAAATTCTTTAACTGAATAATAACTTTTTTGCATTAGAAACTTCTTTAACTTTATTTTAAATATTTTGTCTTTTGGTTCATTTTTTATAAAAGTTGATTTTTCATATTTTATTTATATGTGTTTTGAACAGACTGGTAATACCTTAGAGTTGCGGTATGAAAAAAAAAAATCTATAATTTTCTATAAATGCAATCTTTTTGTTATTAAAGTCATTTTATGTTTAGCAGGAGGGCATAATTATTTTACTACTCCATGTTGCACTTGAATGAAGGAAGCGAAGTGAATGGAACAAAATATAAAATATCCTTTTTTTGTAAAAAAATATTACATACAATCTCGTACCAAAAATATGCTTACTTCTCTTTTTTCTCTTAGAGCAATGTAAGTCGACCGTAAACGTAGAGCACGTTTACGGTCAATTTACATTGCTCCAATACATGACAGTGCAAAACGGCTTAAATCAAAAACATCCCATATTTTGACGCAAGACAGTAAAATATTAAATTGATGGTTAAGTTACTCTAACAAAGACATTAACTGCTATGATACAACTACTATATTTTAAGAAGTTATAATTACATGTTGAGGGTATAATTAAATAAATATGTTTTAATTAAATAAATATTAACACATATTTATTGTAATTATCTCGTGTATTATAGTAAAGTGTTATAAAGAAATACATAAATAACAAAGAATATTCCATTATTGATACTTCTATTAAATCCCTAACAAGATCGTAGCACCTAAGTTCTCATCATTACGACACGTCATAAATAACGAGCATCTCCGTGTGACACCAATGGTATGCGACAGCGAAATGTTATATCTCACTTTGTTACACCCCCAAACACCTACACTGTTATATTTCTACAAGATTATTCGTTCGATCGAATGTTTGTACAAATGCCTTGATGTAGAAGGCGCGACACAATATTGCAGGAGACGTTTATGCCACAACGCTCACTCCTCAAGGAGCGCCGCAATAGTTTCACGTTTGAATTTCTTGAACAAACGTTATTACTGCTCCAATGGCGAAATGTTCCGCTGAAACAATTCACAATAGGGAACTACGTCAAAGGGAAAGAAGATTGCCACATTTCGATATATGAATTTAAATTCATCTGAACTATAACAATGACGGGCCACGGCTTATATTGTTTATGTTTTATCTTATATATGAATAACACGAGTAATGACGTCGCACAAAAGTCACATCAGTAGGAAGAGATACAAGGGTCAGTCTCAGGACGTCAAATTTATTCCCTGAACTCGTTATTGTTTCATAACAACGTAATGATTTTATTTCTCTTATTCAACAGGCTTAAATCAGTAGAAGCAAAACACCAACTTTCAAGATGGCTGGCGCGACTTGAATCTAGAAACTAGTTTACTAAATCCAAACCGTTAAATTGCCAAACTTAATTATAACTCCTTCTGTGAGTTCTCCATAAAACCGTAATAAAGCAAATTAGAAGTAGATATCCAATTGTAAGAAAAGGTGTAATGAAGCCGCAGGCAGTAATTAAAACTTCAAAGCCTCATTGCCACGTTATCGTCCAATACGAATATTACATTAATATTTTCTGCTTCTTTATTATATCATTAAAAGATTCTTATAAGCTATAAAAACTATGTTTCATCTAGGTATTTATTAACTATTAGAGAAAGAAGATCTCTAAACAACTGCTAAAATTTTCCGTAAGAATAAGTTAATGAAATATAAATACCTACATATCAAGCTTATGAAACTTTATATTAAAGATCCTGGATTTATTAAAAACTGTGTTTAACAGCTCCAGTGTTTCTAATTACGAACCTCGATCCGAGTAATATTAACAGGAGAACATTATTAAACAAGGTTGATAAGCCTTAAAAGATAATACTGTAATATTTAGATAAGAGATATCACCAGCAATAGAAGTGGATGAAGATATCCGCAAGCACGTAGATAATGCGAAAGGGGCTCATTACATTGTGTTGACACCGACAAATGCCCCTTTACATATTCTCACTGAGATCCCGAAGATTGAGCCATGAAATTGAAAACGATCCCTTTGAAGATATTTATTCCAGGCACGAACTGCTCTCCCACTCCGCTGAGGAGGAGATTTGCTCGTTTATTTTTATGAAATTATTAAAGAAACACTCTATTCCCTGTTGGAGACAGAAGGTCCCGCTTGTTTTGTAGGAAACCAATATTTTTTTGATAAATTCCAATTTTAACTATGTAGCATCTCGTAGCATCATGGGTTGAGTTAGTACTTGGCGTATTAGTGTTTCATTTTATTTCATGTGAAAGACAAAATAAACGTCACATACGAATTGCCAATACCCAATAACAAGAAGCTTTCGCGGCAAAAGAATTCTACATAGTCCTAATCAATACTTTTATGTTATTTCCTATTCATTGTTATTTAAAAATTGTCTATTACGTCAAATATTATTATCATTGGTTTTTGATGTTTCTAATTTATTTTTTGTACTATGAATACATAATTATTATAAGAAATTACATATAAATTGAAAGAAATTGCATATTAATAAATTAAACTCGCTAAACATTGACTCGCTGAAAGCAGCTTATAACAACGCCACCAAGTCCTGCAAGAGGGCATTCATCAGAGCGGATGCACAGCGCGTTGCACGAGTTGGCCAAGAACTACTCACGCATCCTACGGGAAGCCGTAGCTACTGGCGTCTGGCCAAAGCCGTGCAGTCCAACTTCTGTCAACCCTCGCTGCCCCCGTTGAGATGTTCTGACGGCTCGCTAGCTCACAAGCCGCAAGAGAAAGCCGATCTTTTGGTAAAACTCTTTGCTGCTCATTCCCGAATCGATGACTGCAACTCACAGCCACCAACACTCTCCCACTGTGGCCACACAATGCCTAATATCCGTATCAGGCAATGTGATGTACGTGCGGAGCTGCAGTCAATCGACGTCCGGAAAGCTAGTGGACCTGATGGCATCCCAGCGATAGTACTAAATAAATGCGCAGCGGAGTTGTCTCCCATCTTAACCCGGCTATACCGCCTTTCTCTCTCTTCTGGGTGTGTGCCTGAATCTTGGAGAGAGGCTAATGTGCAACCGGTTCCCAAAAAGGGAGACCGATCAGACCCAGCAAACTACCGCCCAATAGCTGTCACCTCAGTTCTTTGCAAGGTCATGGAGCGGATCATAAATAACCAGCTGATCCGATACCTAGAAGGTCACTCATTAATTAATGATCGACAGTACGGGTTTCGGCCGAAACGGTCAACGGGTGATCTTCTAGCGTACTTAATGCATGTCTGGGGTGAAGCTATTGATAAACGTGGTGAGTCACTGGCTGTTAGCCTTGACATTGCCAAAGCTTTTGATCGGGTCTGGCACAAGGCTCTTCTCTCCAAGCTCCCGGCATACGGTCTGCCCGATCAGCTCTGCAACTGGATCGCCGGCTTCCTACATGAGCGGAGAATACGCGTCCTCGCAGATGGATGCGCTTCGCGGTTCATGTCTGTGAATGCTGGTGTACCACAAGGCTCTGTTTTATCCCCCACACTCTTTCTTCTTCATATCAATGATATGCTTCCATTAGGAAGCATTCATTGTTATGCGGATGACAGTACAGTGCATGGGGGATATTACGGTCGCCCAGGGGCTGGGCGCGCTGAAACCGAGAAAGAGAGGGAGAATCTTACTATTGAGCTCAACAGGGTGTTGAACCTCGTATCTGAATGGGGATCTAACAATCTTGTTGAGTTCAATGCTAAGAAAACACAGGTGTGTGCGTTTACAGCCAAAATGTCGCCGTTCCTTCCCCTTCCCTCTCTTCAGGGTACTACTCTTTCGGCACAGGCCTCCTTGAACTTACTCGGTATGGAGATATGCTGCGATCTCAATTCTAGAAACTACATCGAAACCGTGATAAAAACAGCCTCACGGAAGCTCGGTGTCCTGAACAAGGTGCGTCGATTTTTCACGCCTGACCAGCTATGCCTGCTGTACAAAACTCAGGTCCGGTCTTGCGTGGAATATTGCTCGCACTTATGGGATGGCTCCGCCAAGTACCTCCTCGATGCACTGGACAGATTGCAGCGTCGTGCTGTCCGTATCATTGGCGATGTAGAGGTCACGAACAAACTTGAGCCTCTACAATTGCGTCGGGACATTGCGTCGCTTAGCGCCTTTTATCGGCTTTATCACGGAGAGTGCTCTGAAGAGCTTTTCGACCTTATCCCACCTTCCCCCTTTCTGCTCAGGAGCACGCGTGCTGGTCTTCGGAGTCATCCATTTACTGTCTCCACCTCAACATCACGCACAAAGAAATTTAGTTCTTCGTTTCTTTGTCGTACTTCCAGAACTTGGAATTCTTTGCCAGCGCATGTGTTTCCTCCTTCCTATAACATGGGGTCCTTCAAGAGAGGCGTGAAAAAGCACCTTTTGGGCCGGCAAGGTGGAGGCAGCTAGTGCATTGTCCGTTTCTGCACTAGCTGTCTTCGCATATGGACTTTCCTTACCGCTTCACATCAGGTGGTGTTGGGTCAATTGCCGTGCTTTGTATAAAAAAAAAAAAAAAAAAAAAAAAAAAAAATTAAATATATTATAAAAAGAACATCCTGCCACTGTGAGATTGAATTGAAATCTTTTACTATTTAATGCCAATAATCGAATCAGTTGGAAATTCCTGAAAGAAATTCCGAACTTCAAAACAATAAAAATTCCGTGGAAAGTGCTCTACTACTATTTTAAGCTTTTAACTTGCATTTAAGTTTGTGAAGAATTATGAATACGATTGGACGAATGTAAAAGCTTGAAAGCAGTTGCCTTTTTCATTACCTACTAAAACTTACACAATTAGAAGGCTAATCTAAAGGAAATCGTTTTGTCCTTTTTCCCCGTATGATTTTCATTTTACTTAATATTGACAGAGTTTTGAATTTACATTCCATACACTTTCAAATCCCACTCAACGTTTAGGCGAAACTATCAATGCTAGATGATTCTTCTCCCTCTTTAGAAAAATAAACCCAGCTGAACCTAACAAACTATTTTGACAGTACCACGCAAACAATGTAAAATACAAAATTATATAAATAAATCAATTTGTTATTTAAAACTTCGTTACATCGTTTTCAAACAATTGGAATCCGAACTAAAAAGTTTCGAAAGTACGATAATTATCAGGACCAATTAGAGGACCGTACTTGTAATGTTCGTAATGGCTGCTTTGTATGTAGTGGGGACACATCTTTCGCAAACCTCAAAATGAATATGAACGTGCTTCTGTCCCATTGATAATATACTTAATCATCACGAAACAACAAAAAAGTGCAATCAAATGACATCACGATAACCGACTTTCAGATTTGATTGCAACTTCACACGTATCGTGAAAAACAAATGGTCAAAATGATGTATCGCGCAGTAAATTTGTTTATGTAGGTATGGCTCAGTTTATTCGGCTCGGGGAACAACTTTTGTACTTTTTCACCCCGCTTGCCAGCCACACGTCCTCTATTACTCGAAACTCCCGCTCTCCATTATCTCTGTGACCGAATTTGTTTTAAATTTCCACGCTGCTTTTTTCAACAAAAATACGCACTGAGTTGCAACCTACCGTGTATTTAGTGCACTACCGGCCTAACAAAACTTTCACGAGCTATGCGTTTTTCCTTCAGCGGCAGATGTTCGTAAACATCATTCGTTGACTTTGCAACTTTAAGTTGTACAAAATGTTCAGTAACGATATATTCGGAAGCACGTTCCATCCTGGCCTTTACATCATAACTGACGCGTAATGACCTCATCGTATAGAGAAGTAAAAATATCGCGAACGCAATTCGTCATGTCATTATGCAAGGAAAGGGCGAACTTTACGAGTATAATAACGCGAGATGTCTGACTCGGAGCCCCGTGAATGGTGAAACATTCTTTATTGTTCCGTGTTTTATGTGAACGATTAACCTTTTAATGTTTGCCGACCGTTCAGAGTTAAAAACCCATAGAAAAATATTATGCTAGTGGATATTCATGTTATTGTGTGTCATAACATAAAGCACTCCAAAAAAGTTTAAAGACTGTTTAATGATAAAACAATTAGTTATCTATTAAGTAGGTACATACCACTTACATTATTATAAGAACACTGAATTTTCTTTAAACTTTAATACCTATATTTTTCCATGACTGTCATCTACAAATAGATAAAATACTTTTTAAATATTTTTATATTCATATTAATTTATTGCCTCACATAACTTTTTACATAAAGGTCTTAAACCCTTTGAAGCCCGATAAACCAGACACAATTGAATTTTAATCGTCATGTCAACTTAAGTTGCCGTCTCGGCATTATAGGATTAATCTAGAAATAGGATGCTATTATCGAGCCTGGTAAGGCACTGCAATTTTTAAAAGCAATTTTCAAGTCTTAAGCACTTATTTAGTACTTAGTTACAATGAATTAGTTTTTCCACATAGAATCTTTTATGGATCAATTCGATGAGGGTAGAACTTAATTTGTTTTTGATGAAAACTGCTTGATCACAAGAGTCTTGTCAAATCATGCGGTTAATGAACGGTTTCTTTAGCTCGTTTGCAAATTTTCCGTTCATTTAACCAACCTACCCCTTCTTTGGAGTTTAACGTGATAGGTTACAGAAAGCAATCAACATTGTATTAAGATCACAGGATTTCTTCTCGATTTATATGGGTAACAACTAGTAGCCGCCTGCGGCTTCACTCGCGTGGATAGTCGACATCGAGCCAAATGTTATTCTCAGGGTTTAATCTATCTCCAAGCCAAGTTACATGTAAATTAGTTCAGCGGCTAAGGAGTGAAAACACAACAGACAGACTGACAGAGTAATTTTCGTATTTATAATATTAGTATGGATTTATCTTATAAGGTATCTATTACTGATTCTCTGCTACTATGGTTAATCTGTCAAGCCGCAGAATACGCTCAGGGGTCTTATGAAAATTAGAAATCAATTGTGTGTGGAAGCAGTACCGTGGCTTTGCAAATATTTACTATCAGTAAAAAACGAGTTATTATTACTTTCATTGTCATAGAAGTATGCTGTCTTGCGGTCTTCCTACGCCCCGCTTCGGCCGGCGCCGCGCCGTGTAAAAAGCTACATTCATATGTGAAGATGATTTCTTAGGCGAAGACGTGAGTTGTAAGGACGATGCGAATGTGTCCTCATCAAAGCTCATTGTGTCGGCACAATATCGGTAATCACACTGTCCCACGTGCAGTAAAAAATACAACTATTACAATGTCACATACTTTCATATAAACTGTATTTTTCCCTTTGTCGCATCAAATGAAATAGAACATAATATGAATATTGACATTAAACATGAATACACACACTATTGTACTATCTTTAGTACACTTAACGGTGCTTTAATAGACTTAAATAATTACACTTTCTATATAGCGAAGCAAGCAAGGATTAGGGTTCTTTAATGAAATAAACATAACCTGCAATAATTAAATCATTACAACAAAAAAAGTTTAGGGTCTTTTATGGGTTAGAGACCGATTATTGTGTCTATCAAAAAAGTCTATATATACCTTCAAATCATAACAAAAACTTTCTCTTAAGGATAATTTCTTTTTCAGGATTGAACTTGAAGAAAACACGGAGAATAGTAAAGAAATAGATGATTCAGTAAAAGATAACACACAGTAAAATAAAGAATAAGATTCAATTAAAAATATAATAAAAAACAGAAATTACGATTTTAGTAGTAACGTCAAAAACCACACAAGTGCCTGAATCTGAAGAAAAGGAATAGTTGCGTTATGCATTCATAAATAATATAATTAAGGACATATCAATCATCATAATGTAAAAACTACTTATGTAAGGATTAAAGTTATTAGAGGATTCTTAAGCACGCCTACTTTAGTCTTATATATATTTTTGTTGAATGTGAGAATTTATTCAGTTCGTAATAAGCTGTTTTTAAATAAAGTAAATTTAACATTACAGCTTACAACTGCATAAATGAGTTGTTCCACACTTTTAGTATCTTGCGTTATCGCACTCTTGACAAAGTCTGTTTTACAACCTATACCTTCAAACTCCTCTACCTAACGCTTTTAGTTAGAACTGAGATAATAATAATAATATTCATACACTCACACCTATTATTTAGCCCAAAGTAAGCATCATTAAGAGACTAGATAACGGAGAAATAATGTTAATAATATGTATATTAATACTAGAAATATAGGCAAATGCTCGTACTCATCATACAAACATTTGCTCCTACCGGTATTCGATCCCGCTACCTCATGACCGAGTAGCCTGTATAGCAAGGGGTACAGACCGCTCGACCAGCCAGACGTCAATTATAATCACTTATACAGAATAAAGTTATATGAAAACCATTTGAGGACACTAAAATCTAGCCTAAATGAAGTATCATTTAGTTAGAGCTTGTGTTATGGATACTAGATAACGGAGAAATATTGATACTACTATATAAATAAATATTAGAAAAAAAAACAATAAAACTGTCATGAGACTCTTCGTAAATAAAAGAAAATTTAGGATTTAGAAAAATTATTAGGAGGTAACTAAAATAACACGACGCGTCACACAAAGGAAAGAGAACACTTAGGAGAGGGCCAAGACCGAAGTGAATCGTCGAGGTGCCGACGCGCGACGCGTACATGACGCATGCACAGGATATCCCTGCACGCGTAGCACAAGGCACGAGACTTTTGTCGGGTGTAGATCGTGAGGCTCTCAAGCCGGACGCGATCCATATCGGCAATTCCATAGGGCGAGCATGGTTTGACAGACAGACAAAGTCGACTCACTTTCTTCGATAGACTAGTTTCTCGACCCCGAGAAAGATAATTGCCATTTGCTATTTTAAAATGATTATTATTTTGATAATTGTAAACACTGTAGAAAAATAGGCTTTCAAGATTTTATTACCGGTTATAATTTTAATACTGAAGTAAGGGAGCACTTTCAGAACAAGAAAAAAAATTTGGTTTATGGTTGGAGATCTAGCTACGTTAGACATTTGCGAATTTCTGTTACTTTGAATCAGTGGTTTTATGGTTGTTGTTTTTAGTTTTCTTTTTTTTTATTTATTTATTTATAGAATCACAATTACAGTTTAACATGTTTACATCTACCAAACTGCATAGCAGTTTGTCGGCAGTAGTCCTCGTGACAAGAAAATCCATACAACTCTTTACCATACGCTTAAGTAAGTACCTGATATATCTCTCCCCTTATCAATAAACTAATAAATTAATTACACGCCTTGGTTTTTTTTCTAATTATTTAATTTTTTTGTTAAACTGACTTCAAAATTCGTATTCGTATTAACTTAATGTTCTAGCATTCCTACGCCATACTAATTACTCTTCACTCTTTATCACAAAAACCACTGTGCCGATTTTGGTGAAACTTTCACAGCTTCCTAAGTCACACTATATCTGGACGTATTAAATAAAAATAAAAACAAAAAAAAGATTTTATTCAATCGCACTTATGGTTCTTGTGAATGCGTGGAAAAACATAAAACCTAAAAAATTACATACAGTCACAATACACTCTTTGGAATTTGGCACCCGTGATTATAAGCTGGTAAAGACAACATATAAAAGAAACTGTGCAATTCTGGCAATATTACATGCATACGGGTCGAAATGATAACTTACTTTTTATTTTATTTTATTTTGAAGTCAGTTCAAAACATCAACGGCCAGTCGCAACAAGTAACGTAAAATTCAACTTAATTAATCTATTTTTCTATACACCTAGGTATATTTATTTTTTTGTAGCCGCATAAAGCACAACCTGGCGCGACTGATCGTATTTTTATGGGCACAGAGATAGGTACTGTTTTTTTTAATATTTTTTAAATGTTTTTTGAGTGTGCGGCTTTTGTCAAATCAGGTGGTAGCTGATTATGTATAGTCGGTACTAACCACCGTCTCATACGCTTTCCAAAGTAGTTTACCCTGTTACAGAGAACGCAAAACTATCTAATGCCCATACAGCCAAGTCCTTAGCGTTTTCTTCAATTCTGCAAATATTGCATTGAAATACTGGTGCAACACATTTCAATGCATCTTAGGAGAGTTTGTCGCGAAATATCTGATGGCAGTCTACATGATGCTACTTTGATGAGGTGGAAAAACACGATACAATTTTTAGTAGGTAGTAGTTTTGTGAAGCAAGTGTTTGTATTGACGTGCAATCGGAAAAATGACATTACGGTGTAGACAAAACCGTTTCTCAAGCTTCTCTTGTTCCTTGTGCTACTTACGCGTTCTGGTGTTGCAAGCGAGTAACCTGTACAACAAGGGGCTCAGACCACTCGGCCAGCCGGTCGTCCGGCCGGCTTATTAGTATAATTTTTAATTAATGTTGAATTAATTTGACCGTGGGGTCCTTATGACCCCATAGAGTAACACATTGTAGGCTTATATTACAATTAAGAATATAATAGTTTAAAATAAAGGTTAACATAATTTAATAATGTTCAATAAGGAGCCCATTGGACTCCCTGTCTATTTGGAAATGGAATATTTAAAAAAAAGTGATTATATTTTTAGTCCATTCGTTTCTTTTGAACCTTTCTACACTTATCCATTTGGAAGTTTGTCCCACTTTTATAGAGGGACAAAAATTCAAATGTAACAGTGGCAGCGTGGTGTGTATACAGGGTGGCGCCGTCAATACGGACAGTAAATTAAAACATGGGCTATTAGTTCATAGAAATGGTTTGCCAATTTCAAAAACATCTTATGCGTTTAATAATATCATGACATTTCCATGAAATAATGCAGCTAATGTTATATTATTTCATACAAATGTCATGAAATTATCAAATAAATAAGATATTTTTGAAAGTGGTTAACCATTTCAACGAACTAATATAGCCCAAGTTTCCATTTATTGTCGTATTGACGGCATAGAAGGCGCTAAGCGTAGCAACTGCAGAGCAGAGGCTCGTGGTTGTTCGCGCGTGACCACTATATCGCCAATGGTACCGACAGCACTACGCTGCAATTTGTCCAGTGTATCGAGTATTTGGCGAAGCTATCCCCTAAGTACGAGTAATATTCAACGCAAGACCGGACCTGAGCTTTAAAATATCATTCAGGCGTAATTCATCAGGCGTGAGAAAATCGACGCACCTTGTTCAGGACACCAAGCTTTCGTGAGGCTGAAAACAGCCTGGGCGGGCCATCCGTCATCAAAAAATCACGGTTTCGATGTAGTTCCTGGGATTCAGATCGCAGCATACCTATCTCCATTCCATACCAAGCATGTTTATGCCCTGGGCTAAAATAGTATCGCCCTGAAAAGAGGGAAGGGGAAGGAAAGGTTACATTTTGATTGTAAACGCATTATCTGAAACGATCCTGAATTAAAATTTTGTATGCTATATTCTTTTTTAGATATCTTGTTCATAATGCTTTGAAATCTCACCGACTGTTAACGTCTAATTTAACTTCAATATTTATTATGTTAATTTACATTCTAGATGTAAATTTCAATACAAAATAATAGATCAAATGTGTCATATTATGTCGACGCGCCGTTTAATTTTCCGGCTCTGCGCGTCCATTATACGAGTAATATTTATGTGTCATCCAACACTATACCGTGAATATTAAAGTATTGTTTATGTAATAATAAATGAATTAACAAAACACTTTCGCCCATATTCTTAATTTTTGATTTTAACATTATTATAAATGTTTGAAAAATTACTTAGTAATATCATTTATTAATATAAATAAATAATTAATTAATCCTAAATATATTACAACGTAACATTAGAAAAAAAAAAAAAAAAAGAACTTACAAATAATAAACACCCCCTAAATCTTGCGAAACAGGAAGTGTACCAACAAGGCTGGTCGCATTACCTCGCTGAATTGCGATGCTTAATCTTTGTGCGAAATATATACCAGCCTTATTGTCACCTAAAGTTTCACAAAGACGACCTGCAATGTCCCGAAAAAGTCGATGAGCTCCTGGCCCCCAAGGTCCCAAAGTCTCGACCCCAAATGGCTCAAATATGTAGTCCCCAGATAAACCAGCATATTTGCGCCGTTTGAGGGATTCAGCAGAAGCAGCAGCTGATCCTGGTGTCGATGAAGTATTTGAAAGATGGGACATGGCTAAGGTGTCGACACAAGTAGCGTCCCACACCAAAGACTTACCCATCTTCCAAGGAACAAGAGTCATTCCGTCAGGCCTCTTCCCATCATCGCGTGCTAAGCCATTAGGCTCCAGAGCAGCGGGAGCCCCGGAGGTAGCAAGAGCCCGACGAATGATATCATTTATATCGGCATGCCTCGTAAACCGACCTGCACTTCTTGCACAAGAGAGGCCATGGTGACCAAGATCATCAACCATAGCACCACAACGGCAACGGTGAGGGACATTGCAGATGGTTCCTAAACGCAAGCTGGTAGCAATACGAAATGCAGTGCGATCAAGAAGTGTACCTAAATGAGACGAAGGCAAAGCCTGTAGCCATAAACCAGATTCCCACTGTCTCACAGCCAAGAGACGGGCTCGATCCGCTGAACTGGTTGACGTGTTTAAAAGATTATCCCGCACCAATTCGCAGAGAGGCCCATCCCATTGTTTCTGGGAGCAGGGGGAAATAGGAAAGTCTGAGTTAGGGCAGGCCACTGACCAGCTAGATTTGGCTTCGGTCAAGTAGGACACTTCAGAAGTAATTAAACATTCACTCAAGATTTTTTCAACTAAAGGACGCGTACTATATATGGAGGATAAAAAGGCCGGTAAAGAAACACTTGATATTTTTCTTATACCTAAACCACCGAAACGTATTGGTAATGAAGCTTGTGACCAAGAACGGTCACAAAGATTAATATTTAGCACTGTTGAAAGAGTTTCTCTCATTTTTCCATCTAGTTCCGAAAGAAGGTCAGGAAATTTCCAAAGTTGACAAGAACGAAGAGTATACATAAATTTTGGAACAAAAAGGCAATAGCGGAGAATTACATATGCCATATGAGTATTAATTTTGAGAAGCCGGTCACATAAATCCTTAAAGGTTAGAATTTTATCATTTACAAAAAAAGGTACAGAATCATCTAAAATGGGTGAACCGAGAAGACGGAGCGATTTCTTATCAACAGTCGTAATATTAGGAGCCAAAGAATTAAATTTAGAAATGATTTCGTCCCGATGCAAGCAAGTGATTTTATCTGAAATAAATAATTCACACTTCGAGAAATTTAAATCGAGACCTATCGAATGAAAATCTTGAATGAGTGTACGCAAATCGCCAAGAACTGAATCAGTACAGCCACCTAAGGTACCATCGTCAAGATACCATACGTTTAATTTTGAATTTAGTTTTTGGAGAATAGGATGAATAGCTAAACTGAAAATGGCTGGACCGAGGGGATCACCTTGCTGACAGCCTACAGAAGAAGAGATCAAGTTACCTCTGTATTGTAGGCTAGAAGGACAACTATAGCATTGCCAAAGAAAACCGTATAAAGATGGGGTTTTACATCGCACTTGATTCAATAGAGCAGCCCTGTCCACAGAATTAAAAGCGTTTTTAACGTCCACCTTAAGGACAACCTCCCCGCACTCATTGTCCAAGAAAGTGCGCAGAGCGTGTACAGCAGCCTCACAACCACCCCTCGAACCAAAACCTAGTTGAGTTGGCTGAAAATAATCTGAGAGGCTTTCTGTCACCGCTCTGCAACAGGTTTTAGCGACAAGGCGACGGTAACACGTACCGACCGCAATTGGCCTAATTCCACCATCTTTTTTCTTAAGTGCGCAAAGGTTGGCCCCATAGAGGACGCTAACGATATCAGGATTAACATTACCTTTCAGCATAAGGTTACCAAGCACAGTCAGCTCCTTCAACAACGACTCACCAGCCTCACCGCAGCCAACAGAAGTTAAATCTTTTAAATGCTGAGGCGTGAGGCCGTCGAGACCATCAGCAGAGCCGCTGTTAAAGGAATTGATCGCCAAGCGAATCACATCACTGGAGACCTGAAGAAAATTATCACTATTGCAAGGTTGTTCGGGCAAAATAAGGGTAGTAGATGAATTTGGGTGCTTGCTTTTCAATGTAGACAGAGTGTCGGCAGAATCTGGTGCTATAGAGTCACTTGAAAACAGACCCAGGACTTGGGATATCCCTGTGAAATTCTTCTAGTCTATCTTGTATTTGCGTTCATGAGCTAACGTCCACCCTACAATGTCGAAATATTCTATTTCAACATCCGAAACGAGTATTTTTACAAATACCGACGATTCGGTTAAGTTCGGGCAGTGCTTTCAAATATTCTTAATTTTTGATTTTAACATTATTATAAATGTTTGAAAAATTACTTAGTAATTAAAATAGAATAAAACTAGAAAAATTTTCACGTCCCAAGTCCTGGGTGGCTCAGTGGTCAGAGCAGTCGCCCGGATTGCGAAAGGTCGCGGGTTCGATTCCTGCCTCAGGACGTGAAAATTTTTCTAGTGTTATTCTATTTTAATTACTAAGTAATTTTTCAAACATTTATAATAATGTTAAAATCAAAAATTAAGAATATTTGAAAGCACTGCCCCAACTTAACCGAATCGTCGGTATTTGTAAAAATACTCGTTTCGGATGTTGAAATAGAATATTTCGACATTGTAGGGTGGACGTTAGCTCATGAACGCAAATACAAGATAGAGTAGAAGAATTTCACAGGGATATCCCTAGTGGCTCAGTGGTCAGAGCAGTCGCCCGGATTGCGAAAGGTCGCGGGTTCGATTCCTGCCTCAGGACGTGAAAATTTTTCTAGTTTAATTCTATTTTAATTACTTTCGCCCAAATTCATAAACGCTCAATAAACCTATTTTAGATAAAACACTGCTACAATGTTTTATCTTTTCTCTTTCTCATATGAGTGGGAGAAACAAAACACTTTATAAGCCTCATAACACTTCATTTGTTTTTATTAATACGTGGGTTCGTATTAATGGATAAGATTTCCAATTCGACATTTGACCATATCTTACCTTATCATATCTTTTACCTTTTCTTACCTGTTTATAAATTGTTCATATTGGTGTAAATATGTGCTTCCGTTTTAAAACCACATTCTTTCATACATTATTGGTAGTTCTAGCATCATAAATTATTCGAGAACACATTGCTAAAGCTTTTTAAAATGCCAAGAAAACTACTTGACACTTGATTACTTCTGGGTACTCCCTGGATGCCTACATAGTAAATGTTTTCATGAAGAAAGACTTTGTCTACTAGGATAAATGTTAGCGTACTGTATTACTAATAAATGTTACTTTACTGTAGGTAATGTTTCTTATTGATATTATTAACCTACGTTTAATAAATTAATAACGATAAATGTTATATTCAGTTAGGGGAAAGCTCTCGTAAAAGACAGACAGTGGCAATTCTGGCGATCAGATAGTTAAAAATATTAAAACCGTGAAAAAAAACAGCTTTCCTGATGCTTTTTAGTAGATTCTGTGCACAGGAGCGTGAAACGCCAATACAACTTCTATGCTACTGTGAACTTTTTATTCACAAACTAAAACTTCATCTGGGGAGACACTTATCGATTCAAATTATATTAAGGCTCTTGAGGTTGGGAAAATCCTAAAACTTATGGAAATTGTTCGAATCAAGGCTTTAATTTTTTTTAAAATCTATTGGCGGCAAGCGTTCGCCGGCGGCAAGTCACAATCACAATAGATCTTTCAGGACGCAGTGACAAATCAGTCTGAACAAGACTGAACAGTCCCAAATACAAATAAGAATAATACTCTATGCTATGGAGGCGAGCCGTACCTACGTTTGTTGCCACGTTTGTATATAAAAAATGCACAATTAACAAAAAACTTTTATTGCCAGTAATCAATCAACATCACAGACCTATTATATTTACCACTCTTACCTACATTTTAAATAGTAAAACTACGTATAAACGTACTTGTAAAATTGCGTACCTATTTTGATATACTTATCGCATCTTCTCATCTACGACTACCTCACTCAAGAAATTCAACCAAATTCAAGAAATTCTGCAAACTGTATTTTATAAAGAAGACTGAAGGACAGTCAAGGAACTGCTACTTAGAATTGATAGCTCGTACCGTAGTTGGAGCTCGTCTATTAGGAATTAAAGCGCAAGCACTAACTAACTGTATTTTTCAATTAGATCCGTCTACCGTAAAGACCTTAACAAAGTCACTGCCGTGCCACAGATGCAGCGAATCGCTTTTTTAACATTTATTGTCAAACTGTGAACTCACAATTTGAACCTACGCTAATAGTTTGATCTAACAACAGAACTATGATTTCATATACAAACTATCATCGAAGAAACGATTATTTTCCGCTTTTTTTTGATGTAATGTACGAAGTCTTTTTCCAAAGCTCTAAATTATTAATGCATTTTACAAAAATATATAACTAAACAATTTATTTTAGTCAGGTGGTAAGTCTTCAGCGGGGTGTGAGACAGGGCGATGTTATATCTCCGAAACTGTTTACTGCCGCGTTGGAGGATGTTTTTAAGCTTTTGGACTGGAGAGGACTTGGCATCAACATAAACGGCGAGTACATGACTCACCTTCGTTTTGCTGATGATATCGTAGTCATGGCTAAAAACCTGGAAGACTTGGGCACAATGCTCGACGACCTCTGTAGAGTCTCCCAACAAGTGGGTCTTAAAATGAACATGGATAAGACGAAGATTATGTCGAATTCTCATGTCGTACCCACTCCTGTGAAGGTTGGAAGCTCTACACTGGAAGTTGTTGACAAATACATTTACCTGGGACAAATAGTCCAACTTGGTAGGTCCAACTTCCAGAAAGAGGTCAATCGACGGATCCAACTCGGCTGGGCAGCGTTCGGGAAGCTACGCAGCATATTCTCGGCACAACTACCGCAGTGTCTCAAGACGAAAGTCTTTAATTCGTGTGTGTTGCCAGTGATGACGTACGGAACCGAGACGTGGCCGCTTACAATGGGCCTTATACAAAGGCTCAAAGTCACCCAAAGAGCAATGGAGAGGGCTATGCTTGGTGTTTCTCTGCGTGATCGAATCAGAAATGATGAGATCCGCAGGAGAACTAAGGTCGCTGACATAGCCCAAAGAATTGCGAGTCTAAAGTGGCAGTGGGCAGGTCACATTGCGAGGAGGACTGACGGCCGTTGGGGCGGAAAGGTCCTCGAATGGCGGCCGCGCACCGGGAGACGCAGCGTTGGTAGGCCCCCCACAAGGTGGACCGATGATCTGGTAAGGGTCGCGGGAAGCCGTTGGATGAGGGCAGCGCAGGACCGATCGGTTTGGAGATCCTTGGGGGAGGCCTATGCCCAGCAGTGGGCGTCTCTCGGCTGATATGATGATGATGATGATGAGGTGGTAAGTGGCTCCCGTAGTCTATAGACCAGCTTGTTCTTCCTGCAAATTCAGGAAGTACTAGCAGGAGAAATTCCACCTTGCACAACGTTCCTATATGAGCTTTCCCGACCTTTATAACCACAGGGATAGTATTGTTAACTGTCTGGAAAGTATTGATAATTGTCTGCACGTTTTTCTAAGATGAAAGCCAGTCGGGCGCTCGAAATTAATGTTGTGTAGCATTAAGTTTCATTAATTAATTCGAATAGCACATTTTAACTTCAATCCTAAACTGCTGTAAGCTATTTTTTAAGTCCTTATAAACTATTGTGTAGGTATCATATTTAGTCATTTTTATCCCCTATTACTGATTATAAAAAAGAAAGAAACAAAAAAAAAATATTTTATTTAAATAGGCCACAAAGAAGCACTTTTAAACCGTCAAAAAACACGTTTTTAAAACTATTACAAAAAATATATTAACTAACAACGTCAAGTCTCTCCGTCTGTCATGTCTGAATTTACACCGGTTCCAAAAGTTGAACTACCGAGAAGATTCCGGCAACAAACTCGTGTAGTCACTCTTTTCAAATATTAAATTACAATGTTTGTAGTTAAAAAATATAACTTTTAGCAGTGCAATGCCGCCCAGCGAAAAAAAAATGAAAATTGGAAGAGAAGGTGTGTCAACGTACCAAGAAAGTAGGTACCCAATATCAAAAATAATATCGTTATTTTCAGGCTATCTGACAATGCACAATCACAGTATAGGCTACAGAGGTTAATAGCCACAATACTCGTAAATAAACATATAAAACATTTGAAATTTTAATTTGTGCATGCATTCTTATCATCTAAATATTCTTGGACCTTATTAGTCTTTTTTCATTAAAGATTGTTTAACATATAACTTAAGTTTGTGAAAAGGCAGTTTAGTTATATTTGGTGGGGCATTGTTATAAATGTGTATACATTTCCCCATGAATGAGTGACTTGTCTTGTGAAGTCTAAAACTTGGAACAGCAAGTTTATTTTTATATCTAGTGTTTAAGTTATGAATATCATTATGTTTTAAAAAGGTATGTTTATATTTGTGAACATAAATTATGTTCTCATATATATATTGAGAAGCAACGGTCAAAATATTAATTTCTTTAAATAAATCCCTTAGTGTATCACGTGGCTTGAGTCTGTATAATAGTTTAATAGTCTATAATAGTCTTTTTTATGTAAGATTTAAAAACTTCAAATCGCTAACTGTCTGGCGTTTGAGCGATGGTCCGCCAACGAGAAGCCGCGCCAGCTCCGTCACAGTCGTCGCGTTCGCCGCCATTGGATAAATAATTCCGTTCGCGCTTATCCACTTCAACTAGATACTAAATTAAGTTTGTCCCAACTGTCTCTGTTCTATCCGAACAGTGTATACAATACAGCTAATGTACATTTTTATCTATACGATACTGAGCTATAAATAAAGGCGGTATTAGACGGTTAATTTTTTCATTTACTTTAGATGCTCCATCGATGAACTATCGTAAATCAAACTATGCCATATTAAGACGTTTTATTTTTCATCGCTGATGTACCTATGTACCTTTTAGATGAAAGTCACTAGCCTGGGTCTGCTTTCGTCGGCACAAAATAACCAATAACTAATAGAGGACACATAACCACAGTATTACTAAACATAACATGGACCCCTGAGCTATGCTATGGGATATCTACACTTTTATTTTGCGATGAGTCCCGTATGTTTAGTAACACTAGTCTTCTGAAAATAATAATTTATTGGTAAATTCAAAGAAAACTAAGTGTATTAAATTTACGTTACCAAATGTAAGGCAGGTTAGCTTACTTAGCACACATGTTGAAATCAACGAAGAAAATATTGAATGTGTTGACTCTACAGTATTTTTAGGAATTAAGTTAGATTCTTGTTTACAATGGTATCCTCATATCTCGTCCCTATCTAAAAGACTTAGTTCAGTTACTTATATTGTTAAAGAAATTAGCTCTTAACAGTAAGACTTGTTTACTTTGGCTACTTCCACAGTGTCAAGTCATATGGCTTGTTATTGTGGGGCATTGAAGATATTTTCATTTTACAAAAAAGGGCTGTGCGTGCTATTTACAGACTCAAGCCAAGTGATTCACTGAGGGATTTATTTAAAGAAATTAATATTTTGACCGTTGCTTCTCAATATATGAGAACATAATTTATGTGTACAAATATAAACATAACATTTCAAAACATAATGATATTCATAACTTAAACACTAGATATAAAAATAAACTTGCTGTTCCAAGTTTTAGACTTCACAAGACAAGTCGCTCATTCATGTGGAAATGTATACACATTTATAACAAAGTCCTACCAAATGTAACTGAACTACCTTTTCACAAACTTAAGTTATATGTTAAACAATCTTTAATGAAAAAAGGCTAATAAGGTCCAAGAATATTTAGATGATAAGAATGCATGAACAAATTAAAATTTCAAATGTTTTATATGTTTATTTACGAGTATTGTGGCTATTAACCTCTGTAATCTATACTGTGATTGTGCATTGTCAGATAGCCTGAAAATAACGATATTATTTTTGACATTGGGTACCTACTTTCTTGGTACGTTGACATACCTTCTCTTCCAATTTTCATTTTTTTTTTCGCTGGGCGGCATTGCACTGCAAGCCCGTTTTAATTTATTGTCTTATTGACAGCACGCACCACCCTGTATGATGCCAGTCTTCATCATGACACTTAGTTGCGGTGGATAACTACGATAACATTCTCAACGGCTTTCGCACTAAATTAATTTTTGATACAAAGATTTTCCATAATATACAAACAATTTTTCAGAAAATTACAGCAATATCATCAATTCAATTCATTATTTTCTATTTTTACATAATATTTGCTAAGATACAATTTTGTAATTAAAGTAATAAATCTTGTACTCACCATCCCGTTAAATACGATTAGTCAACGTGAAAATAATTTTTATTCACTTAATAAAATTTTATTACAAATTTTAAAGATACAATATTTATAAATATTGTATGTAATAGTACTTAGTTATGTGGAAAAGGTTTTATTCTTGTCTTACATATTCTTTTTAAACTTATCTCAACAGCTAATAGCAACCCTATCTCCATTCTTGTAATTTATAGGTCGTTAATTCTTAAAAAGTTAGATACCTGAAGACGAAGCGAAGGAATTCCAATAAACTCAAGATGATTTTAGTAATTTATCTCATTGCGGTTGAGGCTGAGATATATGTTACTAAACCCGATTACCCTCCTGGAGTTTCCCTTGTGTTCAAAGTGGATCTATTGGGGCGGAATGTTC
Source organism: Nymphula nitidulata (assembly GCA_947347705.1). Lineage (NCBI taxonomy): Eukaryota > Metazoa > Arthropoda > Insecta > Lepidoptera > Crambidae > Nymphula > Nymphula nitidulata. The sequence continues at coordinate 10,314,107 of OX374623.1, forward strand.
CACGTCAGAGGTAAAAGCAAGTATTCATGTTTAATTTCATCCGTTATGAAAGCCCGTAAAAAGTCCTTTTATCTAAAGTTAAATTCCATAGATTTTTTATCGACATAAATATATTTTATTAAAAGTAGGTAGATAAGTACTTTATATTAAGGGCTGATTTTTCAATCCTCAGATAATTCTTAACTAGAGAATAATGTTTACGTTTTGACAGATTTTCTATAGATTAACTGTCTTCACTAGCCTTAATGCCATTCACATAGAAGAAGAAGAAGATTAACTGTCAACTTGTCAAAGTTTTTGTTTGGTTAAATATTATCTGAGGATTGAAAAATCAGCCCTATGAAAAGTTATTTTCGATAAGTAACCCTTTTAAAAACAAATATAATTATTTTAATATGTGTCCATCAGAGTAGAGGTGGGCAAAATACATGATTTGCTTTAATTTGAATACTAATTACAAAATAATGTTTCGCGGGTATTTAAAATACGAAATACACAATACTTTTCAGTCGTATTTTTGAAGTATAAAATACAAAATACACATTACAAAATACAGTCAGATGTTAGGTTAAGTAAAAGAAATAGAACTAATCTAGCTCAGCCTTTAAACAGTAAAAGAGATTTCTTTTATGAACGCTTGATTTTTAATTGTTCTTTCAGACATACAGCCTTTTGTTGGGATATGAATATAACCTAATAAGGAAAACAATCTTGCTACAAGGTCCTGCACCAGTAGTATAGTCAGTGGACAAAATCTATCTCAATCCTTTATGTTCACTTATTAGAAGACATAATGCCATTTATCTCTTTCTTTTTAACTGCCTCTGTGGTCTAGTAGTTGAGACCCGGACCTTTAGATCTGACGCAGGTAGTGCGTTCAATTCATGTATGAGCCGAAAATTTCTGCTCGGTTTGGTTGGTGGTAGCACTTTTCTAAGTCACCCTGGCTAGCTACCACCGTCTTACGTAAGTCTGCCGCCATAACAATAATGTTAACAGCGTCTTTGAATTGATACCTGGCGATTAGAGGCGAATTGGCCCCCCAAGGCTTGAGGACTTACCAAGGTTCTCGCCTCCTTCCGGTTGCGCTGTAAAGGCCATCTGCAGCCAACAGCAATAGTCCGTTCAAAAAAAACAGCATCGTTGTGTTCCGGTAGTTCTGTTGGAGTTAAGATAGCCATTTCCTTTATGGTTGAGAAACCCCCGTCAAGAGCTACCCCGTTAAGAATTTTTAAAATTATCTTTCAATTTAATGAAAAAAAGAGACAAACTGTTGTCCACCCCTCGGGGAGTTTGTTGTGCTACGAAGGCGGCTGGTGATTTAATTTTAACGTACAGTCATCAGAATCATAAGCTCCCAGAGTGATAAAAAATATCTGCACTGTTTCAGAAAAGCAACTGGTGAAGCGTGTAAATAGCTACCATAGAAAAATTCAGCTACCGAACTGCACTGAACGGTGTATTATCCTATGAGAGGGTTCCACACAACATAAATGTATCAAAACAGTAATAAATAGGATCAATGCCACCAGCTAACTCACCCGCAGCACCTCGTCTCCACTCCTGGGTTCCTCACCACCACAATCGTACGCAGCAGAACTTGAAGTCTTGAGAAAGGGTCGACCCTATTTACTTCAACACAATATTATGTCTAGCACAGCACAAACAGTTCAATAGTCCGAATTTGATGCGGTAAAGTTTTTAATTAAATTATTTAATAATTTAAAACCGATAATACGGCGCGGTGCGGATGCGTAGCAAAAATCTCCTTTTTTTAATATTTTTAAAGGCGGTTGGCGGGAGAAAAAGTTGCGCGCCGAGACATGCGCAGTAAATCCTTTTTCAAATCAATTTCAAGACAACTAGCGCCATCTTGTGAGAGTGTTTGGTAACTCTGCTCAAAGGACACTGTGGTGGCGCCAGCAAACATATCATCCAAATTACTGCTTGAATAAAAATGTTAAGTGTGTATTTGTTATAGAAATAATTAAACAAAGCTAAATTATGAAAATTATAATAGACTACTTGCAAATTGAGGTAATAAGTAAAGCGCGTAACCATGCTCCCCGCCTTGGAAGTTCATGGAACTTTCAATACAAAAAAAAAGTATACATATTAGGATTTTATTAAAACTAAATTAAGAAAGCGGCACGTCTTATCTACTTAATTAAATTACTGATTAGGTAAAGGATATAATTTTACGACTGGACGTTTAAGAAAGCCAGTCCTAGTTTTCACCAAAGCAACCCGTACAGTGCCATCAGGTCCAGGAAAGACCTCACTGACCACTCCCAGAGGCCAACACAACGGAGGACTATCTTCCTGACCAATGAGAACCACGGTCCCTATCTCAACAGGAAGCTCAGGAGTCGCCCACTTCTGTCTGACTTGCAACGTATGCAGATATTCTTGGCGCCACTTCTTCCAATAGGAACATACCATAGAATCTAATAACTTCTTGCGGTTATTTAAATTTAAATTTTCATTCGGCAAGTCTGACGCGGGTAAGTATTGTAATGGTGTAGACATTAAAAAGTGAGCGGGCGTGATTATCTCAGGATGCGGATCAGAAGATAAAACGTTTAGCGGTCTAGAATTCATGATACATTCTATCTGAGTAAGTACGGTCTGCAGTTCTTCATACGTCAACAACTGAGATCCAATTACTCTATATAAATGAGTTTTTAAACTTTTTATATTAGACTCCCACATACTACCAAAATGAGGGGCCCTAGGCGGAATCATCTTCCACTCGATCCGTCGACTAGCGAGTTCATCTTTTAAAGCAGTATTGTAATCTGCGTTAAGCGCGAATTGGTACAACTCGTCAAGGTGAGACTTAGCTCCGACGAAATTCGTCCCGTTATCGGAGTACAAACATGACACCGGACCCCGACGCGATATAAATCGTTTAAACGCCGACAGAAAAACATCGGAGGACAAATCGGACACCAACTCTATGTGTACCGCCTTGGTGACAAGACACACGAATAGACAAATATATGCCTTTTGTGACCGCTGCCCTCTTCTGCGGCACAAAGTAATGCGTATAGGGCCTGCATAATCGACGCCAGTGTGCACAAAAGCTTTAGCCTCAGTAATGCGGTAAACTGGTAAATCGGCCATCCTCGGAGTGGGATGCTTGGGGTTTACACGGAAACAGGAGTTACATTTGCGAACTGAATTTCTAATTACTGTTCTGGCGTCTAATATCCAGAACCGCTGACGTAAAATTGACATGAGTAACTCTGGTCCAGTATGGCAGTTCATAATATGAAAATGTTTTATGATAAGACTAGTCACGTGATCATGTTTAGGAAGCAGCATAGGATGCTTAGACTCAAACCCTAAATCAGAATGAGACAATCTACCTCCTATACGAAGAATATTATTCTCATCTAAAAATACAGAGAGATTACGTAACCTTTTTGAAGGCATATTTCCCTTCTTAATTAAAGATATATCTTCATAAAAATGAAGCTGTTGTACAGCACGAATCACAAATCGTTCGGCGATGATCAAATTATTAACGACATTGTCTGATAGAGCGGAATTTAAAAGTTTCGTGAATTTAAGAACATAAGTTATTACCCGTAAAAGTCTATCCCAAGACGATATACGTTGGGAAAGCTCGCATATAACTGAAGGTTCGCGTTGAACAGAGCAAACGAGTGCTTTAGATCGAAGCTCCGGTAACTCGTCGCTAGGCGCGGGTAAAAAAGGTTTAACTGGCCACTCCTCGATCGGAGATCGCAGCCAAGCGGGGCCATCCCACCACAGACCATGAGAGATGAATTGTGATGGGAGCATGCCACGAGAAAGGCAGTCACTTGGGTTCTGAACGCCAGACACGTGGTAAAAATGTTGCGGTGATAAGAGCTCTTGACATTGAGCGACGCGGTTGCTCACGAAGATTGACCATCTATGTGGAGACGAAGTAATCCACGAAAGCGCGATGGTGGAGTCGGAAAAAGCGAACACATCGGCTACAGAACAGCGCTCCTCATAAGAGCTACGAACAGTATTAACTAGCTTAGCCATCAGAAGAGCGGCACACAACTGTAAACGAGCAAGGGTGGTGATTTTCGTCGGCGATACTTTCGATTTAGCGCATAGTAGCCGAACATTTATATGCCCAGATGGAGAAGTTGTGTGTAAATATGTCACACAGCCATAGCCATTGAGACTAGCATCACAAAATGCAACAATATTCACTTTAGTGTCAGTGAAGACACCAATGTGACGCGGTATTTTAACACTAGACAATAAAGAAAATTCTTGCGTCAGTAAAGAAAAGCGACAGACAATATCTTCGGGGGGGCTATCGTCCCAACCGACCTTACAAATTAATTAATTAACAATTTGGCATAAAGAATGACAGGAGCGACGACTCCAAGTATGTCAAACAATCGTGCTACTACTGAGAGTATATTACGTTTTGTACATGTATCATGTATCTGTGACGTGGTCAACATCAAATTATCATTGGTAGGTTCCCATGATAATCCTAAAACCTGAGACATATTTTCACAACTGTCTTTTACGAAGTCTACACTACCAAGATGTGAATGCGGAAGATTTTCAAGGACAACTTTTGAATTAGACTTCCACTTGCCTAATTCAAAGGCACCTGTTTTGAAAAAAGAAATTGAATCGCGTGAAAGACGCACTGCGGTAGGTTCATTCGGGACAGAATGCACCAGGTCATCGGTATACATCCTGGTCATCGCTACCTGACAAGCCTCAGGGAAATGCGGAGCCATATCAGTAGCCAACTGCCGAACAGTACGCATGGCTAAAAAGGGACTACATTTAAGTCCAAACGGGACCCTATTAGATTGAAAAGTGCGCATCGGCTCACTTTCAGAAAAGCGGTACAAGATTTTCAAATATTTGCGGTCAGCTTCTGCCACGCCTACCTGTAAGTACATGTGCCGAATATCAGCATTTAATGCGATAGGATACAAACGAAAATTTAATAAAAGTAAAAATAAGTCAGCCTGTAAATTAGGCCCAGTATGCAAAACGTCATTCAAGGACACACCTGTATGAGTTCTGGCACTTGCATCCAAAACAATTCTTGGCATGGGTTTGTCTAGGCGGACAACGGCGTGATGCGGTATAAAGTACCCATCACTAACATCAGATACTACTGCTTCAGAAAGGTAATTGTTATCAATGTATTCTCGAATAACTTTATTATAATTTAGTTTCAGGGACGGAACCTGTTTAAATTTCTTCTCAAGCGAGTAAAGGCGGCGTTGAGCGTTAGCGTGAGAATTACCCAACTCATTCTTACCTTTACAGAACGGTACGCCCATCACTAGTACGTGTTACAGAACCGGTAAATAAATTTTCGCACTCGGTGTCTTCGGGACTCAAAAAATGTTTAAGTGGTAATTCTTCTAGCTCCCAAAACTTCTGCAAGTTGAAGCCAATAACATCTCGTGCAACGGCAGAAAAGGAGGAAGATGGTACGTCACAATGTCGTGGGTAGTCACCCATGAGTACGTAACCCAAAGTTGTAAGCAACGCAGGCGGAGCGAGAGAACCAGAATCGATTTTATCCTCAAGATATATATAAGGGAAAAGTTGAGCACCAAGTACTAAATTAATGTCACCAGGAATATTCCAAGTCAGATCTGCAAGCGGTAAATTATTCAAAAAACTAAAATCGCATTTACTATCTATAAAATGTGACGGTAATTGATCAGTAATACAGTCAACAACTAAAGCGTAAATATTATATTTATTATGCGGAGGGAAGCGGGATTCAATATCAAAACGCACAAAACCATAAATCGGTCGCGATGATAAACCAACTCCTTTGATAAAAGAATTATTCAAAGGAATAATAGGCAAATTAAGTGACTTACAACAATCAATAGTTATCAAATTGTTTTGAGAACCATTATCAATAAGACAGCGAATTAAAGTATTATTACTGTCATTGCATTTTGCAAACACTTGTGCGGTTGACAAAAGTATCGTTGCATTATTACGGGCGCTTAAAGACAAGGACGCGTTGTTATTATTATTATTACTGCAGGAACAGTCACCGCGCGACTCGGGCGGAGCGCCGCGCCGACCGCGCGCTCGCCGGGAGGCGCGACGCGGCCAGTCAGAGACAACGACAACGGAGGCGAAAGCGCAGCGGGTCGCGATAACCGCGAATCATTATTGGATTCAACTAAACGGACAGTGTCCCTTGTCTGCATGTGCACGTTTGATACATTAGGCTTGGTATCAAAATGCAAAAATGTATGATGACATTTGCCACACGATTTACAAACAGAAGCAGACTTACAATTAGAAACTGTATGCGACAAACTCAAACAATTTAAACAACCATGTTGTGATTTAATAAAATCAAATCTATCTTTGACAGAAAGAGTATTTTTAAATTTATTGCACATATAAAGTTGCAAATGATCTGTGTCATTACATAACGTACACTTTTGTGATCTTATGCTAGTCGACGGTTCGTTCCGTGAGACGAACGACTTGTAGGTATTCTGTGAACGCGAGGCGGGCTTATTTCCTCCAGTCACCAAAGAACGTGAACTGGAATTATTATTATTATTAGAGCGTTCCAAAATCTTAACCTGATCTTGTACGAAACTAATTAATTCTTTATAAGAAGGAATCTCAATGTTCCTGACTGATAATTCGAAAGCCTGAACAGTAGAAGTGTCAAGTTTTCTCAAACCACAAAATAACAACAAGAAGTCGGTTAAATCCGGTATGTCTAATTGTTTTAATGCGGAAATTGATGCGGAATAATTTTCTATAAAAGAATCTAAGCTATTTTTAGAATTGTTACAATGTTTTAACTCGAAAATATTATTTAAATAATGAGTGCCTAATGCTCGTTTATCCTGGAATTTTTTAACTAAACTATTCCAGATTATGTTATATGTGTCACCGGTAGGTACAATAACTGCCGTGACCTTCAGCGCAGAGTGCGTTAATTTACCTACTAGATACTGCACGCGTTGCGAATCAGACAGACGAGCGTTGTCGTGAATATTCGACCTAAATGACTCATAAAAGATCGGCCAATTTTCTGTTCGACCGTCGAAAGAAGGTAGTTCGATAGGCGGTAATTTTATGTCTACACTTACGTTATGCTTTGCAGTACTAGGTTGCACAGGTGGTAAAGAATGCACAATTATTTTGTTACGTGCACTTTTTATGCGAATGTATAAATCTTGAAATGACTCAAATGCGGAGTAATCTGGCTTTGCCTCGGAATTTAAGTTTAATTGAATCTCATTAATGTCATCAATCAAACTTTCATATTTATTAAATAAGCTGTCGATCGTTTCAGTCTCAGTCATAAAATTATCCCTTGACCGTGAATCGAAAGTAGCAATATTTTTGGTTAAATTATATAAATGATTAATACGTGCGAATGCAGCTTCTTTTTTACACTGTAACAGAGATAACTTGTTTTCTAATTGTTTGAGAGATATTTTTGTGATATTTAATTGAAAAAATGTGAAATTATAATTTTAAATATTATTATAAGAATATGGCGGTAATGCGACGCGGTGTAAGTTGAGTTTTGCCAAAAAGTACGCAAATTCTACAAACTTAATGAAGTATATTATATTAAATTATTTGTAAGGCGGGATGCTAGAACAATATCCTAGGCTCTGAAGGACCATAAAATATGGTGAAGCGTGTAAATAGCTACCATAGAAAAAATCAGCTACCGAACTGCACTGAACGGTGTATTATCCTATGAGAGGGTTACACACAACATAAATGTATCAAAACAGTAATAAATAGGATCAATGCCACCAGCTAACTCACCCGCAGCACCTCGTCTCCACTCGTGGGTTCCTCACCACCACAATCGTACGCAGCAGAACTTGAAGTCTTGAGAAAGGGTCGACCCTATTTACTTCAACACAATATTATGTCTAGCACAGCACAAACAGTTCAATAGTCCGAATTTGATGCGGTAAAGTTATTAATTAAATTATTTAATAATTTAAAACCGATAATACGGCGCGGTGCGGATGCGTAGCAAAAATCTCCTTTTTTTAATATTTTTAAAGGCGGTTGGCGGGAGAAAAAGCTGCGCGCCGAGACATGCGCAGTAAATCCTTTTTCAAATCAATTTCAAGACAACTAGCGCCATCTTGTGAGAGTGTTTGGTAACTCTGCTCAAAGGACCTGTGGTGGCGCCAGCAAACATATCATCCAAATTACTGCTTGAATAAAAATGCTGTGTGTATTTGTTATAGAAATAATTAAACAAAGCTGAATTATGAAAATTATAATAGACTACTTGCAAATTGAGGTAATAAGTAAAGCGCGTAACCAGCAACTCTAACTCTACCTAGATAGAGTCGTATGTTGTTTGTAGCGTCATTTAAATATTTAAAAAGTGAAAGGCGATTCTAGTGATGTAGTGATACGGTTGCTTTTCTAAAACATCAGTTATTTTTGAGCACTCTGAAAGCTCGGATAATTCTTATGCTGACTGTACAGTACAGGTGCAGTGTTACCAACTTTAAAGATTGACATCTTTAGCGGTTACCATTTTGCGTACGAAAGCTATCAAGCGCTATGTGTATATATATCTCAAGAACTATAAGCCGAATAGATTTATTTTTTGTTGGCTTAGACACAGTCTAACTTAGGGAACAGTACATTTTTAATCAAAATCAGTTTAGTAGTTTTTGAGATAGAGTTAACTGTTCATCAATCACTAACAAAAGAAATAATCACTGTGTTTAATAAATTTACAGTGTAATATTTTTTTAAAACATGTTATTATGTATGTTGTTTCAATGTTTGCATACAGTTAGGCTCTAGCTAAACAAAATTAAAAGAATAAATAAATAAAAAAGCAAATTTTTCAAATTGACTTGCCTTCAAAACATAGGTACTTCAATTACTTAAATTATTTATTCTTTTTAGTGGAAAAAGTATGTATTATCTATCACATAAAAAATATTATTTGGAGTTGTTTCTAAACTGTTCCCAGAAACATTTTTTTTTTGTTAAATTCACCCCTTCTTTGGGCAGGCAGTTCCCAGAAACAATAGAAAGTGAAAGGTTCAGTCCTTGCCCTAGGATTTAATTTTTTTTTCATTAACACTAGAAGTTGTAAAGACAATTTACTTGTATAAGATACCTACTACTGCTGTTTCCACGAGGAATTGTTCGAGGATCTCCAGTTTATTTGGGTTTTGATGTTAATAATAATATTAGATTTGGGAGCGCTGATAGGCCGTACTTGGCAACTTGCATTTAGTGCGAGAAAATTTCATTAACGCTCGACATGTCCAATTATCGAATAGTTTGATAGCCACTGCCTGTACACCACTGATACTGCACATAGACTATGTTGATAAATAGACAAGATAACTGGCCCCTGTCGAACCTACCAAAATAATGTCAGCGTGTTGTCTACTTTGAAGTTCAGGTACCTTTAACGAGTCTAATCAGATATAGGCGGCGAACGGATATAGGTATTAAGTTAATTGCGGTTAGGGGTCGCAAGTATCCCGAAAACACCAGGATACCGGATAAAATGGCTGTGGCGCATTGGACCACGTTTTTATATGAAACTATACTTTTTGCTATTAATATTCTGTATTCATTTTTAATACAAATATTTGAAATAAAAAAAATTAAAACCATATTCAAAAAACTGAAAAGGATAAAATAATTAAATTTAAGTTGGTACTCATCACCTAGAAATATATTTTTTGGAGTCGGTTCTTCACGTTATATTATTTCTAGAAACAACTTATAGCACCAAGTCCAAAAAATATGTTTCTAGATGATGAGTACCAACTTAAATTTAATTATTTTATCGTTTTTAGTTTTTTGAAGTCGGTTTCAATTTTTGTTTAATTTTTTTTTTTATTATTTAGAAACCAAACTACCCAACAGATTTTGAAAAAAATTTTATGGGACCAAATGACAACTATTCCGCATCGAACAAAAAAAAATAATGTAAATCGGATCAGAACTCTCAGCGTAATCGGTGTACATACATAGAAAAAAAAACTTACCAACCGAATTGAGAACCTCCTCGTTTTTGAAGTCGGTTAAACAGTTGTCAGTTGACCAATTTACCCTAAGGACGCTTTTGCTTCAATATATTAAAATCCCCTCTAATTTCGCTCTCCACAAGAGCTATCGGTAATGTTTTTGGTCCTTCGAGCCAGATGATTTTATTTTAGATTCTATGGTTCAAAATTATTACAAGTTAGACTCTATTAGGTATAACTGAACGGAATCATCATAGCCAAAAATACTCTTGGGCTGTAAAAATTCTCGAGGATACCACACATCGCTTACCAGATGGGAAATATGAAGTCGGTCTTCCGTGGAAGGATGACGAGTTCATAGTTCCTAATAGTTTTAATTCAACTATGTCATGATTAAAAAGTTTGGGAAAAAAGTTGAGTAAAGTACCAGCCTTTGCCGAACTCTATAAACTCAACATGTACGCTGTTTTTGACAAAACTACGCTGAACTCCCAAACCCCAAGGACTTGGTATCTGCCACATTTTAACGTTACCAATCCCAATAAACCGGGAAAGTTGCGTATTGTTCATGACGCAGCGGCAACTTCTAACGGAGTCAGCCTAAATTCAATGCTGCTTGCAGGTACTGACCTTTTTAATTCAATTTTAAATATTCTTTTTCTCTTTTGCGAAGGCAAAGTAGGACAATCGGCGGATATTAGAGAGATGTTTCTCCAAATAAAAATACGTGAGGCTGACAGGGATACTCAACGTTGTATTTGGCGAGACTCTCCTAATGAACGTATTAAAATTTATAGGATGAGTTCGATGATTTTCGATGCTGCGTCAAGTACTTTTTCAGCACAATACATCAAAAATAAAAACGCAACAGATTTTCAAAATTTATATCCTCAGGCTGTTGATGCTATTCTCAACAGTCATTATATGGATGCCTGCCTGGTTTCAGTACCGTCAGCAGCTGAGGCAGCTCAGCTAGCTGCCGATATCGTGACGTGAAAATGACAACCGTCCGTCACAACATTCGGTTTAGTTTGGCAACCGAGTAGTGATCATTTTTATTTTTATTTGAATGGTTTTATTGAGAACCCTATTGCTGATTATTTTACTAAGCGTGATTCTCTCTCTTTAATGGTGTGCATTGACCCTTTGGGGCTACTGGCGCCACTCACCGTAAGAGCAAAAATAATGTGCGAAAAGTGGTTGAGTGGGATGCTCAACTCTCTCAGGAAAATGTTGCTGCGTGGCGAGAATGGCACATAAGTAATTTTATCATATAATATCTAATTTCAAAATACCACGCTAGTACAATCTAAGAGAGTATGATAAGAGAAGATACGTTTTGTGACGCGAGTGAGTCGGCATATGCAGCCGCGTACTGGCGTCTAAATTATCTAGACGGCAGAGTCAAACTGACACTGATAGGTAGCAAAGTCCGAGAAGCTCCACTACGTCCAGTCTCCATTCCGCGACTTGAGCTGCAAGGGGCCTTGATAGCAGCTCGCCTGACTGATACAATCAGTCGTGCTCATAAATTCAAGCCATGTAGTTGGGTATTCTGGTATAGAGTGGTCACGAAATGATGACCGCAATTTTAAGCCTTTTGTGGCGAATAGGTTTGGGGAAATCTTAGAATTATCCCATGTCAACGAGTGGCATTGGATATCATCAGAGTTGAATGTAGCTGACGATGCCACGCGTTTAATGGGAGAAATGGTCGCGCTGGTTTTCTGGCTCGACATTTTTATTATCCTTGGATCAGTGGCCATCCGAACCAACCACCAAAATTGTGTCTGATCAGGTTGAGATGAAACCACGTCACAGAATAAATTTCCATCTATTATGCATCACGCCATTGTTCCCAACTCACGTAACACTCTAGTTCCATTATAAGCCGACCCACGTCGCATCAGCAGGTGGTTATCATTAGTTCGCGCGACAGCATTAGCTCCTTTTCATTGATAAGCTGCTTAATATCCATAGAGGTATTCCATCAAGCAATCTTACTCCCTCTAGGTTGACAGCCAAAGAGCTGCGAAAGGCTGAGATCGCCATTTTATGGAAAAGCCAGATTAACTCCTTCCCAATAGAGAGACTTTGCTTAGAGACATCTTCTCCTCTTCACCGGGACAGCAAGCTTAATTTAATACATTTTCTATGGCTATTTTTGCTATCTGTTGTTACGTAAACGTAATTTAAAACTCAAATAAAAAAATATATTTAAAAACACTTGATTAAAATACTTTTTTTACTATGTCCCGCTTTTGAAAATGAAAATGAAAATATCTTTATTCAATTAGGCCCCCAAGAAGCACTTTCGAATCGTCAACAAAAAAACCCTTATGTCTATCACATAAAAATAATATTAACTAACTAACAATTTCATAATGTTTGTCTCTCTGTCTTATCTGGATCTACGTAAGATAAGAATGTTATGTCAGTCTGTCTATCGGTCTGTCTGTCGGTCCGTCTGTCCGTCAGTCAGTCTGTCTGTCTGTCCGTCAGTCAGTCTGTCTGTCAGTCTGTCTGAATTTACACCGGTTACAAAAGTTGAACTACCGAGAAGATTCTGGCAGCAAACTCGTGTAGTCACTCTTTTCAATCATTAAGTTACAATGTTTAATTACACAGTAATAGTATTTAGCAGCGCAGTGTCGCACAGAGTATAAAAAAAGGTATATTAACGTACCAATAAGTACCTAATGATAAGAATATTTACTGTATTTAAAGGCTATCCGACAATGCACCATCACAATATAGGTATTACAATACACAAAGGTCAACAATTAATATACAAAGACCTAATAAAGCTAAACATCTTTCATTAATTTTAAACACTTGTCTGACCACGTCATTACAATAATAATTGTATTGTTTTATATATAATATCCTATAATGCCATATATCTCAAAAATCCCTCAAAAATGATACTATTGATGAATGACAAAAAAACTCCCGCTTTTTTAATCAAACATTTTCAAAATCCCGTTTTGTCAAAAAAAATATTTAGTTTGTATCTAATTCTGTGATTTGATTAGGTGTGCAATTTTGCGGGATTTCATTACGAAATTTTAACATGGACATGCGAACCGCGCGGGAATACAATTTCGATAAGAGCTGGTCAGATTAAATATTAATATCGTATAAAAAGGTTATGCTATTTTTACACGGCTGAATAATTGGCCGCTATATTTTTGTTTATTTGAAACTCATCTATAATGACTATGACTTTTTGATGATGTTGTTGTTAAATAAATAGTTATTTTAACCTGTTGTCGTTTGTTGTGAAAACTACGTGTCTATGTTGTAAACACTTTTTTCGTAATTGATTGCTTGCATGTTTAAAAATAATAAAAAAGTATTTACAGAACAAGCTTTTTTATTTCTTCCCTACTTTTCACTTTAAAAATGATAAACATTTAAAATGTATTACTTAGTCAATTTTTTTTATAATTTCTAACAAGAGAAAATGTATTTTACACGTAGGTATAGAATATTTCCGAAATCCCGAAATCCCGCTGGCGTATCCATACTATTAGAATGTTTAAGGTCGTTCACCCTAAATTGCACACCTTATCCGATCACTGCTAATTAATCAAAATTAGCATCATATATTTATGAAAATAAATGGCATGTCAATCTGTATATTTTGTTATTTTTGTTGTTATTACATTACTTTTAATTTTGTTAATATTTAATTAAAATATAATTTATATCATAAAACTATTTGGGTTTTTCCTTTTTATTTACATTTTATAAGATCTAGATTTCTCTTTTCACCAGGTGATAACAAACAGGTCCCACATAATACTAGGTGGTATTTTTGTTTATATCAATGGATGGTAGGCCCGTATGTAGGGTCGTCTGGTTAGATGGGTAGGTACCACCGCCTTTCTTATTTCAACCGTGAAACAGTTCGCTGTGTTTCGAATTAAAGGGAAAGGTAGCTAGTGTAATTACTGGACATGGACGGCATTTCATCTTAGGCTTCAGGACGACAACGCACCTGCAATATCAAGTGATTTTTCCTTGTTATTGCAGGTGTCTATAGGCAGCGGTAACCGCTTACCACTAGGTGGGCCGTCAGCTTGTTTGTCATTTGATTGTATAAATAAAAAATAAAAATTTAGGCTTCGTATAACGGCACAGTCTTTTAATAGCAACGTTTTAACTACCAATAAAACGCTTATTAAAATACTTGCCTTATTCCAAGACTAAAGTCAATTTACTCAAGTTCTGCCTGGCAATATTTTTTTTTCATTTTGAGAAAACTCGTGAGACAAAGAGAGCTGTCGCTCAAGACACCATACTCTATGCATTTCGCTGTCAAAAGCGACTGACAGGTGAAAGAGAAAATAGATAGTGATTCTACGTAGGAGTGAAAAGTCTCTCACATAATTTAGGCTTCGAATAAAAGTTTTTAATAAGCGTATTATTGGTAGTTAAGACACTGCAAATTTATAGTAAAGTAAAAATAAGCCGTGCCTTTTTTGAGATTTGACATATCCAAATTTATTTGACGGAGGGTCACTAATCTCATAAGACGTTTTATACGTCAGAGTGTTGTTGATGGCAAAAAAGTTCAACTCTGAGGGCTCAGAACGTAATTGTGACAACCGGACGTCATGCCGAAAGGCACGGAACGGCTATTGAGTAAAATGTTTTATGCTTGGAACGCGCCCCAGGCACAATCGTTGACATTACTTGTCAACAAAATTGACATTGACAATTCGTGTTGTCTTTTTCTCAACTCAACTCATTACTGAATCAATTTGTTGTTTCTGATGAGTGCTAACTACTTGCTACTTGTAAATGTGCCGAGATTTATGCTAAATAAATAATTGTACGAAACTACGAAGTACGCAACCTCTAAATCCCCCCATAATGTTGATTCGTGTATTATGTCTGAAACGTTCAAAAAACTGAATAGCATCTTTTAATGTTCTAGACATCTACATAAGATTGGAAAGAATAAACCCAATGATGAAGTATTTGGCTGTTCTGCTCAATATTTTTCAGTTCCTACATTTCACTGTAAGTCTACACATTTCTTATTATCCTCGACTTTTCAATTTCCTTTTACAATTGAAAACATCAATAAAATAAATCATTTTAATAACTTACAGGTGGCTATTGATTATGATGGATGGCTAAATATCAAAATCGAACATTCTTTATCTTGCATCAATGAAAAGTTTTGCACCCGTGGAAATGTATCCTTAAAAAGTATTAGATCTGGCACTTCTGTCATAGAGCAGATAACATTTACTAAAAAACATATTGAAGAACTTCAAGTAAGTATGGCCTATAAAACTCTTCTCGTATTTTCTACTATAAAACTAATTTACTACTTACCTATATTTCAGAAAGCGTAAAGTTATTTAAATTATTAAAAATTTCAGGATTTAGCAGAAATTGATGGCTTTTACTCTCTAAGAACAGTTTGTTCATCAGCTGAGAACAAAGAAATAGAGTTTTTATCTTCTGTGAAAGCACAAGCTTTCCTAGATAATGGTCTATCAGATGTCATTAATGCTTGGGTTCTCCCTAACGGAGCAGTGATTTCAGTTAGTTTCCAAGTTGATAATTCTTCGCAAATATTAACAATGGATAGTAATAAACACAAACTAAATTCGAAGTTTTATCTCCGCTATGTGGAACAAGCTCCAGTGTAAGTGATACAAATCATTAATCTTATGTCCCTCACCAGCATGTTGATACTCACACAATAGAAAATGTATTGTGTGTGATATTTGGGTTCGGCATGGATTAAGGCTGTCTGTCCACTACAGTGGAGCTTTCTTGAATAAATAAATATATTCTTTATTGCTAAAAAATTAGAACATTCTTAGCAATATAGAGTTTAAAAGTAAAGAGTGGTAGAGATGTGCGATGAGTGAAAGAGTTAAACTGATAGTGTTCTAAAGTAACTAGGTTGATTTTGGTTTTCTCAGCAAAGCTCCACTTAAGTGGACAGGCAAACTAAGGCTTTGTTCTCATAATATTATATTTGCAAAATATTACTGTCGCAAAACATTACATTAGCAAAACATTATATTCTCAAAATATGATCTTCTGTAAAATGAAGTACAAAAGTATTATCCATCCATAAAACGGAAGATAAACATTAATAAATATAATATTAATATAAAAAACAGTGGATAAAGCAGTCACCAAGATTTTGAAAGGTCACAGATTCCCACCCCACAATATGAGCTTTTTCTAGATTACATATTTTTGTAAATAACTTTTCAGCATTTATATTTTTTTTACAAGTAGATGACAAACAAGCTAATATCCCGTTTAGTTGTAGGTGGTTACCGCCACCTATAGACACCTGCAATATCAAGGAAAAATTATGAATTTTTAAAATATGAAATACAACATATTTTTCAGTCGTATATTTGAAATATAAAATACAAAATACAGTATTTTAAGTATTTGTATTTAAAATGCAAAATACACATTATGACACCTGACTGTATGATTGGCACACAATCTCAAAAAATCAGGAAAATCTCCCGAATCCGAAAAATACTAATAATTTTGGCTGCCCAAATTCAAAACCTAGTAACAAGTCATTTCAAAAAAAACCGTTTTTGGCATTTTTTGACTTACTAGGCAGTATCAATATGATGTGGACCTTAAAACACCCAGTTTCTTACGTAATTTTAAAAATATAATTTAGCAAGTCTGAGCAATTTGGCATGACTATAAAAAAAACAATGAAGTACCAATTCTAAACATAGTATGTCAGAATACAAATTTAAAACCCTAGCAACTCAACCGACTTACTAAGTTAGGAATTTGCAAAACCGACTTGCTATGTTTTGAATTTGGCACCGATTATAAAATCAATGAAACGTCATTTAGTAAATCCAGTGACACCGTCACCGGTTATAACAAATCGTCTCGCACGCAGGTTTGACGACTTCCAGCCTCCCGAACAAGCCGGATCCCGAAAAGGCTTTAGTACCATAGACCATATACATACGCTGCGGCATGTTATAGAGAAGACTGAAGAGTACAACCTGCCATTATGCTTAGCGTTTGTGGACTATGAGAAAGCCTTCGATTCTGTTGAGACTTGGGCCGTGCTTCAGTCACTCCAGAGGTGCCAAATTGACTATCGGTACATCAAAGTGCTGCAGTCACTGTACGAAAACGCCACTATGTCAGTCCGCCTCCAGGATCAAGACTCGAAACCAATACGACTTCAGCGAGGTGTGAGACAGGGCGATGTCATTTCGCCGAAACTGTTTACAGCCGCGTTGGAGGCATTGTGTTTAAGCTTTTGGACTGGAGAAGACTTGGCATCAACATAAACCTTCGTTTTGCTGATGATATCGTAGTCATGGCTAATACCCTGGAGGACTTGGGCACAATGCTCGACGAACTCTGTAGAGTCTCCCAACAAGAAGGTCATGGATAAGACGAAAAATGAACATGGATAAGACGAAAATTATGTCAAATTCCCATGTCGTATGAGGATCGCGGGAAGCCGATGGATGCGGGCAGCGCAGGACCGATCGGTTTGGAGATCCCTGGGGGAGGCCTATGCCCAGCTGTGGGCTTCTCTCGGCTGAAATGATGATGATGATGATGAAACTCTTTGTATATGAGTTTGTTTAGTCTTTACCTTACCTCAGATAATCAAATTGAAAACCTAGTAAACCGACTTGCTAAGTTTTGATATTGTTTTTATAGTCATATTTGGGTAAATTTTCAAATAAAAATAGAGTGTGAGCGATTAAAGTGTATCCATAACCTCTAACACGATTACGAGTATCACAAAATACAGTCAACAATATAGTGAAACTTTTCGTCAAACACCCCAATCGCTACTATTTCTGGTTTCGTCGGGCCAACGAATTAAAGTAGCCCACCTGTTTTTTTGGCTCTCCTGAACATTCTTGTTGGAACGAGTTACTATGTTTTGATTTTAAGCAGCCGATTTGTATTCATGTATAGTTCACTTGTACAAAATTAAAAATACTTCATCGATTTCACTATTATCCTGTTTATGTATTCGTGTTCTTATGGTCTAAGATTCTGTGCTATTATTCAATATGGAAATATGTCATGCGACATAAAAGGCAACTACATGATCTGACCGGGTCTCCATATAATTTTGGGCATCTACTTTAATGTGTAAAAATTGTTTTCACAAAAAAATACTTTCTTGTGTCTTCTATAATTACACATCTCCCCATATCCCAGTTCAACAAACTGTATAACCACACTTTAACTATTTTTTACAATCCTCAGATGACTTTTGTACAGTGAATAATTTTATAATTTTGACATTAAGAGTTAAGACTGATTTTCTGTAGATTAACTGTCAATATTTAAATAAAAGTTATCTAACGATCAAAAAATGGGCTAAATTTAAAATACATATGTCTCAGGTCAATGTGTGTTTGTTTGTGTGTAAAGTATATTAATTGTATTGTATTGTAAACACAATCAAATTATAAGTTTTTCGTTTTAGTCCAGATACTGCTTCTTACATACAAAAACTGGAAAGAGAGAGAGAAGCAAGAGAAAAGGGAGAGCTGAAAGACAATAGATCATTTTTAGCAAAATATGTAAGTACCTAACAACCTTGGAACCTTTACTTCGGTGTTCACCTCTCTAATAGTGTTTTGGTACCCACCTAATGGTAAGTGGTTACTGTAGCTTATGCCAGGAGTATCACTTGCGCGTCACCAACCCTGTAAAAACCTTTTTAAGCCCTTTTTGAAGAACCCCGTGCTGTCCTCGTTTGAGAAAACCTCTGCAAGGAGCTCATGCCACAGCCTGAGCGTATGCGGGATAAATTTTATCTGAAACCGTACGCGACCACTTTGGTTCCAACGTGGGAAGATGAGTTCCCTGTCGATGGCAAGCGTTGCGATGATAGATAGAGGCCGTGGGAGTCATGTCAAATAATTTGTCATAACACACCCCGTTGTACAAACGGGGAGAACACACATAAGGAAGCAAAACCTCTCCTTAGGCTTAAGGGTTCAATACCTACCGATTGTGAGCTCTGCACGCGTAGCACGGTTTTGTCTACGCCGTAATGTCATTTTACCCGAGAAAAATTACATTACGGTGTAGGCAAAACTGTTTCTCGAGCTTCTCGTGTTCCTTGTGGTGTTTATCCACCTAGTTATACTATTAGTTATACGATATACGCGTGCAGGATCGTCAACAATTCTTATAGCGCGTCTTTGAACCGCGTCAAATGGTTTAAGCTGGTATCTACGTAGGTGCTTCCGCCCATAGGTGGCAGCAGTATTCCATGTGGGGCCTGACTCGAAACTTATACATTGCCTTTGCCTCGAAGATAAGTACTGTTGCGTTTTACCAAGCTTCTTGAATGATCTTATCCTCTAAATGACTGCGGAACTGCACGTCACTAGAGATATTAACACCGATACTCTTATAGAAAGGGGTGTGTTAAGGAATTGTGGTAAAATTGTGAAATGGGGTTTTTAGCGGTAAACGCGGAGACTTGAGTATTTATGGAATTAAATTGGACCAAGTTTAGTCGTCCCCAATCGAAGACTGATTAGAGAACTCTCGATTTCAGACACAAGGCGACCGCCACTTTCCTCTACTGTAGACCGTGGGGCATTAGCACGACCCGTATAGTAGGCATCTCTAGTTCTGTCATTCGTATAGCAATGAAGTCCACTAATATACAGCATATCATTGATACCTATGTAGAAGAAACAGTGTGCACCAAACCTTACGGGACGCCAGCGTTAATGTCCATGCTATCCGAGCAACTGCCATCAACGACGGCTCTAATGATCTGCTGGACAAAAAGCTAGCGACCCATTTGCCACAACCCCTTACGCAGCCCGTAAGTTAGTAACTTCGAAAGAAGTCCTCTGCGCCAGACCGCACGCGTAGCACAATGAACAAGAGAAGCTCGAGAAACGGTTTTGTCTACACCGTCACGTCATTTTTCTCGGGTTAAGACCCACAAAAATGACATTACGGTGTAGACAAAACCGTTTCTCGAGCTTCTCGTGTTCCTTGTGCTCGCTGACTGATCGAACTCCTTCGCTACATCTAGGCTAAAAGCCTAGATGTAGCGAACCTGTCTCACCTTGACTCTCAATGGCAAGAGCCTAAAATGGTGTGTATTAAAGCGGCGAATGTCGTGCCGCATTGATTTCGATATCTCGTCGGTGGGCGTGCAAGACTGCGCAAGAGCATGTTGTAAATATCCCTTACGGTCCATAATACGCAAACAATGCATACGTTACAAACAGTGCAAACGTCTTGGGCCGAATTGAATACGGTACGATGTGCGCTGTTTGCGTGCAATCAATTCGGACCACCCTTTCGCTCATTCGTGTGTATGTATGATCTTACGTTTAAATTTTCGAAGTATTTGTAACAATTAAAAGATAAAATTTTGCACGAAGTCTAAGTCATAACCTCAAATTTGACATTAGCGCACACACTGCACTACCTCTTTTTCGTGAGCATCGTTAGCACGGCTTCATGACGTCATAATAATCTCGTTGGCACGAATACGTTCAATTCGGTTCGTTTGTAAGCGCGCTAAGTGCGCAAATGGTTCATTGCAGACCGTACGAATAGCGTATCGGCTTTTTCTTCATTTTACAGGAGAAAGAAAAAAGGTAATACCTATCTTGGATATTTCTACACATTTCTTTGACTGAATTTATTTGGGATTTCTATGGATGTTGTTTGATGAGAATCTGGTATAAGCGAATTCAGTTCATTTCAATTTTGCGACTTTTATAAATACGCGGTTTTGCAAACTGCTCTTATGCGGTCTTGCACGCCCACCGACGATCTGTCTATTGAGATATAGGGTACGCATCGTCTGAAGTCTGCACCCTCATTTGTTGCCGTTTTTCCATGAAGGAAAGGGTGTGTTTGGATAGTTTTGAGTCCTTTTCTGCGTTGGATCTTGCTTGCAGAACTTAGAACCCACTGCTTTGAGAGTTTCTACCATTCCTCTATTTAGCTAGGCGACTATTTATATTAAAATCAATCAAATCGTTTGTTTCAGTGGATGTATATAGTTCCCGTTGCAATATTTGTGATGATATCTGGAGCTACAAATCCAGAACCCGCTGGACAAGCAACACGTTAACGTTGAATATAGATACTAAATTAAACATCTAGATACCTAATATATTGACATTTAATTTTTTTATCCCCAGATTACCCTATTATGAGGATAAATGTACTTATCTAATTTCAAAAAAATTTAATAATGGTTTTCAATATAACTTATTAGTTAGGAAAGTGTTGGAAGATTTAATTGTTGTTCCGCCATTAGCGCCAGCTTAGAGCGGTGTGGTTAGCGGCGAGAACAAATGTATTATAGTAGAATATTTAGGAGTACCATGCAACGTGCCGCCGCTGTTAGGCCTCGTCCTGCCCCCTTATTCTCAACTGTCGGATCACGGATTCGATTCGGAAAGTCACATGCCGTCTCGCTTTGACGCAGAGCGATAAAAAGTGACAGGCATAGTTTCCGAAATTCGAATTCTTTCCGACAGTTGAGAATAAGGGGACTGGACGCTAGCGGGCGGTGGGGGCGGCGCGGGCTACGGCATGCGCGTCTTGATCAAAGTTCATAGATTTGTGTGAAGCTGTTCTCGACGACAGCGATGCGGGCGTCGTGAACGGACCACGTACACCGCGCACACCGCCCGCTGGCGGCGTCCAGGGCGAGGCCTTAGCGGCAACACGAGCGGTTTTTTCAGAGCGGTTCGCTGCAGCGGCGCGCGGAAAAGAGAGTGGCGAGAAGAAATGTATGGCGGATGAAATGCCATGCCACGACTCGGAGCAGCGCGGACAGAGTGGTGGCGCAGCGGACTCGGCGGCGACTTTATAAACAAAATATTTTAGACAATATTATAGGCTTATAATTTATTCTCGAAGAATAATGATAGGTACTTGCTTTGGGGATTATTAAGACTAAGTAAGGTAAGTAGTGGTCAGAGCAGTCGCCCGGATTGCGAAAGGTCGCGGGTTCGATTCCTGCCTCAGGACGTGAAAATTTTCTAGTTTTATTATATTTTAATTACTAAGTAATTTTTCAAACATTTATAATAATGTTAAAATCAAAAATTAAGAATATTTGAAAGCACTGCCCCAACTTAACCGAATCGTAGGTATTTGTAAAAATACTCGTTTCGGATTTTGAAATAGAATATTTCGACATTGTAGGGTGGACGTTAGCTCATAAACGCAAATACAGATAGACTAGAAGAATTTCACAGGGATATCCCAAGTCCTGGGTGGCTCAGTGGTCAGAGCAGTCGCCCGGATCGCGAAAGGTCGCGGGTTCGATTCCTGCCTCAGGACGTGAAATTTTTCTAGTTTTATTATATCTTAATTACTAAGACTAAGTAATTTTTAAATAATATGAGTAACAAGATACATTCCTTTTAATAGTCTTACATATCAGTATCTTACAAGCTTATAAATTTTAATAGCATGGAAAACAGGAGCAAGTATAAAAATAAATATGTATCATCTACAAAAAGTATTATGCACCTATCTTTTCAATTTCTTCAGCATCTTCAATATCCAACAGACTTATTTTCTTGCCAAAATGACTTTCTACATCTGTACATATACCCATAGCTTGTGCTGAATCAATCAAATTAATAGCAATACCTGCTTTTCCAAATCTTCCTGTACGGCCAATCCTATGTAAATATGTCTCGCAATCTGCTTTCTTGTTCATGTCCATTGGCATGTCAAAATTAACAACTAGTGTGACTTGCTCTACATCTATGCCTCGAGATAAAACATTAGTTGTGATCAAAACCTTTTCAAGACCTGCTCTGAATCGATCCAAAACTGCTATTCTCTGCTCCACTGTAAGCTCCCCAGACAAAACTGCTACTGAATGACCATCTTTAGACATCTTTTCTGATAACCAACTAGCAGTCTTTCTTGTATGACAGAAAATAATAGCTTGACCAATAGTAATAACTCCATATATATTACATATGGCTCTGTATTTTTCCTCCGGACTTTTGCATTTCACATAGAACTGTTTAATATTATCCAAAGACTCTTCCTCGCGTAGTAATCTTATTATGATTGGATTGGGTACAATAATTTCTGCAAATTCCATTACAACACTGTCATATGTAGCAGAAAAAAACATCATTTGACAAGTTGATGGCAAGCATTTATGAATACGAATACACTGATCTTGGTGTCCTTGTCTATCAATCATAACATCTGCTTCATCAAGAACAAACACTCTAATTTTGCTCAAATCAAACATGCCAAATTTAACTCCCCAGTCAAGCATCTTGCCTGGGGTTCCAATAATTATATGATCAGTTATCTTTGTTCCACGAGGCACTTCTTCTCCTCTAACAGCATATTTTAATTTTATTTCTGAACAAAATTTGGCCATTTTTGCTGCCACTTCTCCTGTCTGAATTGCCAATTCATAAGTAGGACTGAGGCACAATACTTGGGGGTAATTTTTTGTTGCATCTACTCTGCTCAACATAGCCAAAACAAAGGCAGCTGTTTTACCTGTTCCAGATTGGGATTGAGCAATCATATTCTGTGGAGGGTCAGCCAATAATGTGGGTAAAGCAGTTTCTTGTATTTTAGAAGGAGCATTAAATCCCATATCATAGACACCTTTCAACAAATTTGGCTTTAAATGCAGTGCCTCAAAAGTCTTAACAGAGTAAAGGGGAGAATTAGGATCTTTTCTTTGGACTTCAATATCTAATTTAGACTCAACTAAACCTTGTCTTATAATTTTCATCAGAAGAGAAGTTTCAGCAGGGTTGGCGGCATCAGGTAAATCATCAGACTCTGTTGTCTGGTTGTGTGATATTTTCTTTAAACCTAACCCAGCTACTTTGTTGGATATTTCTAATTCTTCTGCTTTTTGACCCCATTGATTTGCCATAGTGGATTCTGAAAAATGCAACAATTTGAGTATTAAAATATTTACTTTAGGTTTGCTAACCTGTCAAGCCACAGCTTACAGACACAATTGGTTTTTATTGGTCTTACACCACCCCGAGGGTATTCTGCGGCTGGACAGCGCGTAAAACTCCCATGAGCATTATGACAACTTGAAACCCATTATGTATTTTGTCAGCTAGAATAATTACAATCAATTTTGTCTACAGAAATTTGAGAAGATCAGAACCAATAGCTCTATGATATTAAGAATGTTTAAATTTATAATAAAATGACTTAATTACTAAGTTAAGTACCCACCTACCTAATATTTTTCAACAAAATCAGAAAAGATCAGTTTAGCCGACGCACAGTGCTTGAACTTCGCGTAAAAAAAAAGCCGCTCCGTTGCATTTAAAAACAATTTAAAAGGAAAACTTACATTTAAACTATAGACCGTTTATGACTTGATTATTATGATGCAGGAAAGCCTTCAATGTAAAAAATGCTACGACCAAAAATTTGTAGTAAGACTAATAAGCTGATTTAATTATTCAAACAGCGATTTTACAAAAGTAAAGTAGTCTTCTGTGTCACAGATAAAACTATTCTGTATCTGTAATCTGTGGCCACAGATTAGAAACGTAAATTTTGTTTTACGGCTCGGATTTCAAGACCGTAAAGTTATATTCTCTTTGAACTTATTATAAGCCAGTCATAAATGTATTGTATTTTTTTATTTCTTCATTACAAAACATTGAAATGCTGGTGTAACACATTTCATTCATGTTTAGTAGAATTAGGGCCACTGTCATCTTAAGCGCGTCAAATTTTACCAAGGCGCATTGAAATGTGTAACACAAGCATTTATTCCCTTTGCCTTCCCATTAAAGGGAGAATGAACCCAAAAAAAAACCAACAATGTTCTATTATGAGTGTTTAGCGCTGAGCTTAGGCGCTGAGGTTTAGCGGGATTTGGTAGTGGTGGAACAGATAATAATTTTTATTGTAATAATTAAAAATTGTGTCGGAGCGAACATTGAGTTATAAAAGCGGCGTAGTTATATTATTCAAGTGTTTGTTTGTTATTCTAATAATCTTTTGGGAAGATTATTAGAATAAAAGTGATTATGTTGTAAAATACGATGAGAACTTTTTTGTGGTTATCCACCTCATCAAGTAGCACATAAAGTGACTGTCATCATATATTTCGTGTCAAATACTCCCAAGAAGCATTGAAATCTGTTACGCCAGCATTTTAATGCAATAAAAGAAGAAATAAAGAAATACTTAAGACATGGCTGTATGGGCATTAGTTCCCTTTGCTTTCTTTTTATAGGGAGAATTTAACAACAACAAATCTCCGTGTCTTTACCACAGATTACTTTAGGATGTCTTTAGTTTACTCTTTGTCTCTTTGATATGTGACTAGTAAAAGTGTTCTGTGCTACCAAAACTAGTGCTCAGGATCAGCCCCCCTAGTCTCAACTGTCAGATCACGGATTCGATTCGAAAAGTCACATGCCATGCCGTCTCGCTTTGACGCAGCGCGATAAAAAGTGACAGATATAGAGTTTCCGAAATTCGAATTATTTCCGACAGTTGAGAATAAGGGGGCAGGATCAGGATTTCAGGACTAGTGATAATTGTTACAAATTTGTTTGCTACTTTTTGCCTAACTTAATTACTTACTTACTTACTTACTTGTTACGCCTTTATACGAAAAACTCCCGCCAGGCACCACAATTTGCATTGTAAAATTCCCACAAGCAGTACTTTGGATTTTAGACATTCTATAGAATCTAACCAGATATTTCTGTTGTATTGTATCACAGGTTGCCTTTAACAAATTCGCGACTGAACTACTTAGTGATCTGCGTGGTCGACGGAATTTCTTAATGGAGGAGGTAGATTCCATAATATTACATTTTCTTCGACGGCTGGATGTGTAAGTATACAAACGTTTGCTTGTAACACTGTTGCACTGTTTCATAATTTTACTGCAACTTGAAAACTAATATTCTGATCCAATAAAGGCATGGCACCACTTCTGTCCCAAAACACTAGAAACTTAGCGGGCAATATACACTGTTTCATAATTTATTGCAACTTGAAAATTAATATTCTGATCCAATAAAGGCATGGCACCACTTCTGTCCCAAAACACTGGAAACTTAGCGGGCAATACTCTTATTGAGTTAATTAAAAATTACAGGAACATTAGCGAAAAGACCCAAAGGATAAATGAATTGCCTGTTGAAACAATTATAGAATCTGCATCCAAATGTT
This sequence comes from Nymphula nitidulata, assembly GCA_947347705.1. Lineage (NCBI taxonomy): Eukaryota > Metazoa > Arthropoda > Insecta > Lepidoptera > Crambidae > Nymphula > Nymphula nitidulata. Next base: position 10,340,338 of record OX374623.1, read on the forward strand.
TAGTCGAAATCAATCACTCACTAAAGTTACCAATGAAATTACCCTCAGGGATTTCACATAGAATAGAAGTTGCTTCCCAAATTGCTTCTATTTGCAAGGTAATTCAAACTTAAATCTAAATCTTACTGATAAAAAGCTTTTAAGAAGTACAGAACATTGGGTTTGCTATGTTACAGGACTTGGGCTATAAAAATGATGTGGGTTACCAATCTTTTCTTTACCACAATGAAGCGGAGTTACGACAAATTTTCATGTTTTTGATTGAAAATTTGCCAAATGAAGGTAAACACCACACTAAGATATCTAATAACAACAATAGATCTTTTATTTTACAACAAATTGGTAACAAAATAAACGAACAATTAAATTCTGTTTGGATACCACCATGTTGCAAAACAGACACATCTACAAGACAGATATTTGGAGATTATGCCTCAAACCCAGGTAAAATCAATAACAGTATGAACTTACAATTTATTACCTATTTTGACCAAAGTAAGTAATGTACAATAATAATCAGAACAATATCTATCGTGTTTTAGTAAACTGGAATAAAAACATTGATACAAATCCAATAAAATATGAAGATTTAGTACAGAAATTAAAGAAAATTAAACATAATAGCAATGCAAATTCATCATCTGAATGTAGGGAAAATTTAGATAGTACTAACTTCAAAAGTACAATTGAAGCCAATAAAAGTTTAAAGGAACTGAAAGAATTAAGTATTGTACTACGACAAAAGCTAGACACTCTGGAAAGTGAAAGACATAATATGGACTTTGATTTTTCTCAGGTATGTGGAACTCAATCATAATATTGACAAATTGAATATTATAACTATTATTGATAAAAAATAATTTATATAAAAATTCATTTTGAAACAATATAAATATTTCAGGCTCAAAAATCCTGTGATAAAGTCAAAGCAGAAATGACAAATGTTATCAATATAATGAAGAGTATTGAAATATCTGATATAGAAAATGATACAGTGGACAACATAAGAGAGGGAGTACAAAGTAACATTACTAAGTTACATAAAATAAGTGAAGATTTGACGTCCAAAAGTTTGACTCTAAAAGTAGAGTTAGACAATATTAAAAATAAAATGGACTCTTCAGAGGTGATTTTATTTTCTGTAAATATTTTAGAGCTAATTTGCTTAAGATTATTGGGGCTGCATTCTGCCAAGACTGGTCTGGTCATAATGCCAGCCCTGAATAATCATAATCATAATAGTAATTGCCAGGTAAGGTCATGGATATGTAATTTCTTTCATTCCTTCTTCAAAGTCCAATAACTGATCTAACTAAACTGAACTTTTGCCCCCTATTGGCCTTCTGCACTGGTGTCTCAACCATAATAGAATATCTTGATGGCTCCTATCATACACTATCTACTTAACTTTACAGGAAAGCAGTTTCAAGATATTTTAATTAGTGGATCTATTAATGTTAAGCCTACTAATCGAATTGTCTCATAATATTGTGTTCATTCTTATGACTTGACATTAAACAGTGAATAAATTATAGATTTTGAGAAATTGGTTTTGAAAATCATAAGAAATCATTTATGTCGTACTTCAACCCATCCAAAATCCCATTTATGCTACTTGATATGATATACTTTGAACAATGCGTTATATGATACAGAATGAGTCAAACCAATGCCCCCAGCCCGCCTAGCATGACCACCGAAACGCGATATGATAAAGCTATTTATCGCTTCGAACTGTCAAAAATCATTGGTTAAAACCGCCATTTTGAAATTTTATCGAAACTGCGAACTTGTATTGTATAGATACATGTTCGCAGTTTCGATAAAATTTCAATATAGCGGTTATATCCAATGATTTTTTAAAGGTTGGAAGCGATAAATAGCTTTATCATATCGCGTTTCGGTGGTCATGCTAGGCGGGCAGGAGGAGGGGAAGTATCCTAAATATTAAAGTTTTTTGTTTACAATCAATGTTTTATTTTCAGAAATAACAATAATACATTCAAAGATTTATTAGTAAAATATATATTTATACTAATATTATAAAGCTGAAGTGTTGATTTGTTTAGTTGGTTGATCACGCTAATCTCAGGAACTACTGATTTAAATATAAACAATATTTTTGTGTTGAATAGTCCATTTATCGAGGTATAATACTATACAAGCAGACTAACATCACGTTAAGACCAATAGGAGCTGAGCATCAATAAAAATGTTGCAAAAATTGAAAAAAAAATCCTTCTCAGAGCTTTCGTTGCGTGCGCTGCGTAAACGGTTAAAGTTACTCAAAAATCATGTATAATTGTTTCAGTTCTAAAAAAGTCCACGACAGCATATGTCTATCTTGTAAAGTAGACTCGCTATGACCTCATTATTTCTATAATAATACATTGCGAAGGTGTTTTTACTAACATGATTTAAATACTTAACCAAATAAATACTCAAGTAAAATCATGTAACCTATATAAGTACGACATGTTGTTATTTTCTGACATCCACGCGAACGAAGTCGCGGTCACAGCTAGTATTATTTTTAATACCGATCGATAGGGTTCATTATAGAGAACATATCTCTCTGACAAACATTAAATCAAAAAGATATAAGAAAATAGTAAAAGTAAGTAGAGTAATTTTACACATACCTACTTATGATAAAGTAAATGCAATTCTCTAATCTAAATAATTCCTTAAATCTTACTAAACAATTTGGGTAAGCTCGCTACATCATTTTATTAGGAAATGAGTTATTAGAACATTCTTTGCGAAAAAACGCCTGAACAAATCTTTATAAATAACTAGCTGTACCCTGCCACGCTTCGCAGTGGCGCATCGTTAAAAAAACTGTTTTCTCGCGGTCGCAGATATGTGACTGATGCAAAAAATAAATAAAAACAATCCTTGATGCGGATTTTATATCATGGTAAAATTTCGACTCAATCGGTGCAGAACTTTTTGAGTTTTTGAAGCGTACACAAACCAACATAACATTTTTATATATATAGATAGCTTAAAACCATCTCAATCTCGCCAGCTTTCAAACAAAAAAACAGGATTAAAATCGGTCCATTCCTTTGTGAGCTACGATGCCACAGACTAGTCAGACACGTCAAACTTATAACACCCCTCGTTTTTCGCCGGGGGTTCAATCCTTTCTATTATATGGGTTCCTTCAAAAGAGACGTAAAAAGGCACCTTAGAGACGGGCAAGGTGGCGGCGACTAGAACAGTGCCTCCAAAATGCACGAACTGTCTTTGCATAATATGGACTTTTCTTACCGCTTCTCATCAGGTGAAGCAAAACTATAGCCATCTTTGTACATTACCTACTTTTCCGTATTTTGTATAATGATTGTAGATTAGGTTTATGTATATGTTGACTATATTATTTTAGAAGGTACACACCATTTCCTTACCGAAGCTATGTTTTTTCATTACATTTAGAGAATATTTTGTTTCAGTCAGCGCGAACTAAATGTAAAAAAGCTTTAGCTGTTTTAAAGGCGGATGCGAAATCTATGAAAGAAGAATATGAAAAGAATGAAGAAGCAAAAAATCAATTAAAAAAAGTTTATGAAATATCGAAAGGAGGAAACAAAAGGTTTAGTTTTTATAATAACTTATTATGGAATGAAAACCTCCCACTCACGATAAATTATATAAGGTCGGTGCACACAGCACACGAAACCTACCCTTTATACTGAATAAACAAAAAAATGCTGCTCGGTGAATACAGAATCAGAAAGGACACTGTGAAATATAAACGGAACGCGAATTAAGCTGTAGGAGAAAACAATTGATGATGTGCGGTTGGCGAGTTATATCGTTTTTTAATTTTTTAAACGATAGGATCCTACAAAACGACGGGTGCGGTGGTGTGAACACACTATCTGGTTTTGCAGAATCCGAAAAAATCCTACAAAATTTTATGCCGTGTAAACGAGGCTTTAGACGACTAACAGTCAATGTATATATTCTATTCACAGATAGAGATCTACCGCAGTTTTGTTACTAAGCAACCTCTGTTCTTTTTAGTAAATAAATGAAAAATACTAGGCAACAAAACTAAAGTAAGCTTGCGGGTACTTCTATCTGTAGATAGAATGTTGAAACCGGCTGTAAATGTTGAAACAGCGCTGCAGTGCACCAGTTTAGGTAAAGAATATATGAATTTGTCGCAGCCGTCTGGTTAAACTAGCCGCTTAGCCCGTTGATTGAAAGCCGGCATCCAATAAAACGACTGAAAGACAACTAGCCAAGTCATTGAGCGCAAAGTTTAACCAGATGGCTGAACGTCATGTCAGCCGTCTGGTTAAATTAGCCATTCAATTGGACGTTTAAATCGAAGACCTTTTGCTTTTGTGTGACCGTTTGAGTGATTGGAGGTTCAAGTTAATTTTTTGATGACCATATATTATATCGAAAATGATTTCGGTTACAAGTGGTCATAAAAACGTTGAACCCACCAATCAAACCAAAACTCTTCGGTACAAAATGATCCTTTCAATAAGCCAAGTCGTTAAACGTTAAGTGAGTCTAGTTCAATTAACTATCACGCTAGGCATTTGATTGGACCATCTTAGACAAGGTGTGAGTCAATATGGTCATGATAAATAGCTTCCAGCAGTAATCACTACCGGCGGTCTTACTTTACCATCCATAGTAGGCATTAAGTAGGAAAGCCTTCCACATATTCTCTGAGGCAGTCAGAAAAAAAAGAGAAGGAAGAAAAGTCTCGAGAAGAAAATCCTTTGGCATAGCTATAACTATATAGGTGTCCTTAAATAGTTTGTGATGACGCCATAGAGGAGCTCGGTGCCATAGTGGTTTAAGCTCTCTGGTTTCCATTACAGAAACAAAGAAACTTTCGCCATGGTTGATCCCGGGATGGGTCAATCGAAAATAGTTATCTCGAGCTCCTCCGTGCTTCGGAAGGTACGTTAAGGCGTTGCTCACAGTTGTTAATGCAACCGCTTTAACCCACCAACACGCATTGGGCCAGCGTGGTAGTGTTATGGCCCAAACTCCTCATGTGTTTATCCAATGTATGATCCAGGTATATCCCGAGCTGGTGGTGATGATGATGACGCCATAGAATTGTTAATATCTTTGTTAGGGCAGGGAACACGTACAAACCCTTAACAGAAATAGAGATAGGGCAAACTGTTGCCCGAAATTCTGATAATGTGAAAAGTTAAAGCATCTGGGATGTTTCAGTGGTTAGTCTCTACCTATACCATTTTTGGTCGAGCCCCACATACCCATGCATCTCTTCCGCGTGCGCAGGACTTGTCCTGCTTGCGTAAATGCCTTTTATGCCCGCAAAAACAAGGATCTCAAGTACAAATACTTTTTTTTTTAGATCAATCTACACTAAACGTATCTTAGAAATCATTAGCAATGTTGATAAGCAGAACATGGAGATTAAAAAAATACTTGAAGACACGAGGCACCTCCAAAAAGAAATCAATAATCTTGAAGGTCAATTAGATCGATGCTTCTCTATTGCAGATGAAACTTTATTTAGGGTAAGACACAAATTATTAAATTTCTAGACTAGAATTTTGCCTATGTGTGGAAGATGGAACTCATTCCTCGGTTTCTTACAATCCAGCAGGTTAATGCACTAAATTACATTTATTCGCTCATTAATGACTAATGTGATAATCACTGTAAAACCTTTGTTACTCGTAGTAGGTACACATTTTTCTTAATTAATTTTTATTATAATTTCTATGTTTATATCAAATTCACTGCTGCTTTACTATAGTGTGATTATGATATCTTGTCACGCGGCAATGGATATGTCATTAACTTTGTGATCATAACTATTATAAAGTACCTACCTAGGTTACCAAATAGCCCCCAAGTGCAGGGGCGAACCGCAAGATTTTGGGACTATGGGCTTCTTGGGGGGGCCTGCCCATGAATTACTTCCAATTAATTACCGTTTTATAAAACACTATTTCCTATAATGATGTTCCAAGTATAGAGGAAAATAGGACTATCTAATATTTTTATGCACACAAGGTTTAATAAGATCTTATCTTAGTCAACTCAACTTCACCAAAGTGACATGGGCGCCATGCTGAATATTTGGCTGTGTTGCAGTTTTTTCTATAAAAATTCATATTTTGTACCACGCAACAAAGCAAATAAAAAGAATATGGACAATTGAACGCGACAGGCTATTTTCCTATTCCACGTTCGTTAGTAAAGGTTGTTGTAATTTTTATTATCCAGCATTATTATTCCGTAACTGGCATTCGACCTACTATGGTGTGTTCAAGAACTCTCTCAACAAATAAAAAAAAATAAAAAAAAACATTATTTCCAAACTAAGAAAAATGGTACTTTATGTTTTGCGGATCTTTACTTGAGGAACCCTGAAATGTTATATTTACAGTGTCAAAATTATTTACAATTTTTCATGTGAGAATAAAAATCAGACTATTGTTTTACAATAAATCAGTACCTAATTTATAAGTCGTCTACCTACTTCTTATATATTTTTTTCGCAGGATGCAAAAAAAGATGATCAAGCAAAAAAAGCATATAAACTGCTGGCTTTACTTCATTCAGAATGTAGCACCATTGTATCATTGGTAAACGATACAGGTGCTTTGGAACGAGACATTGTAGATTTAGAAGATAATATCGAGACTGAGAAAGCAAAACGAACTGAAGATACTCTAAAGAAAATTCATCTTGATCTCTCCGAAATGCAACAGGAACGCAAAAATACTAATGTGTAAAAGTAAAGGTATTAGTTGTTGCTGTTATATCATTAAAAAAAATCACACCAGGGATCTGGCCTTAGAACTATTCTTCTGTGAAACTCGTCGACGAGACGACCGAGACTTTTTAACTACGCTAATGGAACAGATTTATAGCCCTTCGGCAAATATATGTCGCCTCTGTCTGGTTAAAACTCTGCTTAATTGGACGCCTAGCCCGTTGATTGAATGCCGACTAGACTCGCTCAACGTTAACAACTGAAATATTGAAAGCCCGCTCAATTAGATAGGCAGATCGTTGTACTGAACTTTTGGTGTGATTGGCAGGTTCAATGTTATTTTTATGACAACTTATAACCAAAACGATTTCGGCTACAGGTGGTTATAGCCTACCAATGATTTGGTAGATGGGTGCCTCGAACCCATTTTCCATCGGTAGGATTTTTTCCATAATCGCATTTTGCCACGATCGTGTTTTGTCACGTGTGCATTATAATCACACAAAAGCTCTTCGATTTAAACGACCTGCGTTAGGCAGTAGCTACCTACTACCTACGCAGGTCGAATGGCCGAAGGACTACTCCTTCAGCCATTTCATTGGATGCCGGTGTTTAGTCAACGGCCTAGGCGTCCAGTTAAGCGGCTAACTTTACCAGAGGGCTGCGACGTACAGGATGTTAGGGGGACTCTCTCGGAAACGAAGGCAGGTGGCAGTGCTGGTCACCCTAAACACGACTTGCTGAAAAATAAATTTGAAATCGCGAAAAAGAATCAGCTGTTACATAAAAATTGTAATATCTACACAGCCTGTTTGTATGGAAGAGCTGATTTTTTTCAAACCAAGACGATCCATTTTCAAATGAGGTTTATCACTTCTTTGTATCTAATCTACATAGTTACATACGCCCGTATTCACAAACGACACTATGAGGTCTCACAGTGCCCGCGGACGCACAGGGTGCCAAATTCCTATTCATAAACAATACTTGAGTGACAATCGGCACTATGCGTTTGTCATAATGAACACTTAGCTAAGGGAGCCTGATAGGTATATTAATCAACGCATAGTATCGAGCTCACCAAAGAGAATGTAATCATTACGGAGTTTACGATAAAAAGCAAATAAACAATAAAATAGAAATGTCAGTCAGTGAAGTGAACTACGTAACACTAATCAACCAATCGCAGAGCTGTATTCAACGCTATGCGTCCGCATAGTAAAGATTCGTTTGAGTATTGTTTGTGAATTGAAAGGCTTGACATAGTGAACCCACTGAGAAATGCCTTACTTCGCATAGTAATGCTCCTTCACTTACATTTGTGAATACGGGTGTTATTCTAAGTGGGCTTTTCAATTGATTATTAGTTAAGCATGTTTAATAGAAGTAAGCAATTACAATCATAGACAGATAATATTATCACATATATGTAGAGCAGTATATGTAACAAGTTGCGACACCAGCAAAGAGCTTCAAACAACCATAGAGACAATTTTACGCACGTAAACGAGTTGAAAGTTGTATTGAAAAAATTGTGGTAATTTCGAACACTTACTAAAAAAAATAAAAGGATGTGAAAACAATGCATTTTATTTACTTTCGACATCATGTTTATTAGTATTTGCAGTGTGTGCAGATCAAGCGTAAAGAAAACATCACAAAGAATACTGTAATAGCACTATAATAGATATAATAGGTTGGAGAAAAATTTTTCTTCGCATTTTTTAAGAAAATTCAAAATATTTTTTAATATAGTTTATTTACATTTAACAACAGTATGTAGGTACCATTTTGTTCAATATCTTTTTGCCATCTTGTAGGTAGGGACATGATCCCATTGCTATAGAAATTTTGGGGCTTCTGATCAAAATACCGCGACAAGTGGTTTTGGCAGTCCTCTCGTGATGTTAACCTGACACTGCCTAGATAATTCTGAAGAGAGCGAAACAGGTGGAAATCTGAAGGTGCAAGGTCAGGACTATACGGCGGATGCATTAACACCTCCCAGCCAAACTCTCTTAATTTTTGCTGAGTGGCTAAAGATGTGTGAGGTCTAGCGTTATCATGATGAAAAACCACACCCCTTCTGTTGATTAATTCCGGCCGTTTTCTATCAACTTCTTGCTTTAATCTCATTAGTTGTTCGCAGTAGAGTTCAGAATCGATGGTCCTGCTTGGTGGTAACAGCTCATAATGAATAATGCCCTTCCAATTCCACCACACACACACAGCATCACCTTGTTGCGAGTTATCCCGGGTTTCGCCACAGTCTGTGAAGCCTGACTGGCCCTTGACCACGACCTTTTTCGCACGTTCTTGTCGTACGTGATCCACTTTTCATCACCAGGTATCAGCTTCTTCAAAAATGGTTCGGTTTCATTACGTCGTAATAAAGAATCACAAATGAGTACTCGGTTCATTAGGTTTCTTTCAGTGACCTCGTGGGGTACCCAAATATCGAGCTTTTTTGTGTACCCATATTTTTAAAATGCGCCAAAACTGTGTTGTGGTAAATTCCCAGTTCTTCAGCTACGTCGTAACTACTGATATGCCGATCTTGCTCCAGTTTTTCAAAAATGGCATCAATTTTATCCGTAATAGGGCGACCATAGCGACGTGCATCTTTGACATCAAAATTTCCGGATTGAAAACGCTTAAACCAAATTTGTGCTACTCTCACAGACACTGCACTAGATCCATAAACATCGCAAATTTTTTTCGCGGCTTGCGTTGCATTTTTACCTTTTTTGTAGTATAATTTTAAAATGTATCGAATTTCTTCATTAGATTCACTCATCTTGACAGTACCAAAAACAAATGAAAAACATATATTTTGCTAATTTGAATTTGGAATTATCTTTTTTTAAATCTTAACTTTAAATGATATCAAAACCAGCCAGATACAAATTGTACAGCCAAAGAGATTTTATTACAAGTTCATACATACTATAATGCGAAAAGACTTTTTCCCCAACCTAATATTATAGTAAAAATAAACAATGAAAGCAAACATATAAAGAAGCTATGACTTGACAACACAACATAAAAACAATAGCGACACCTCTAAGACATTCTCTGTCTGCATGTTTTAAATAATTGTCATACGTTAGATTACATAGAGTAACATTTCATAAAGCTCAACCTCTTTGCTTTAACACTCCTCTTTAATCTCATGTCTTCAGACTTAATACAAATCAATATTACACTCACACAACCAATCCCAAACCATTCACACACCACTCAAACTTACCTCTAGCGAGAGGTTTTGTTAGGGCATCTGCGATCATCCTTTCAGATTCCCTATACTTCAAACTAATGAGACCTGACTCAATTGCATCACGCACAAAATGGTATCGTATATCAACATGTTTTGTGCGCTGGTGGTGCACTGGGTTATTGGCGATTGCAATGGCTGACTGACTGTCTGAAAAAACTTGGATGGCCTTTTTCTGCTCTTGACCAGTCATTTCAGCTATAAAACGCCTTAAAACACAGCTTCCTTTGCTGCTTCTGATAAAGCAACATATTCTGCCTCTGCAGTGCTAAGGGCTTCAGATCGTTGTTTAGTACTCTGCCAGGAAACAGCTCCTCCTTGAATCATGAATACTAAACCTGAATACGATCGTCGATCACTATCTCCTGCGTAATCAGCGTCAGCGTAGCCTTCGATGATTTCATTGCGTTTCTCCCTTGAATATCTCAAGCCGATGGACTTAGTACCTTTGAGATAACGAAGTACTCTTTTGGCTGCAATCCAATGTTGCTCCTCATAGCATTCATTAAATTGGCTTAAATAATTTACGACATGTGCAATGTCAGGTCGTGTACAAACTGCCAGATACATTAGTGAACCTATCAGTGCTCGATAGGGGATTTTCTTATCTGGTGTTTTGCTGTGGGTAGGCTTCTCTAGCCTTTGACCTGGTGCACACGGTATCATCACAGGTTTGCAATCCATCATCCCAAATACCTGAAGAAGCTTTTCTACATACCGCTCTTGATCCAGCTTGAAACCTTCTTCATCTTGAGCAATGCGCACGCCCAACATTAACTCCGCTTTACCTAGATCCTTCATCTCGAATATGTTGGTAAGGTCTCTCTTGACCTTGCGCATCTCTTCGACATTATTCCAAAAGATAAGGATATCGTCGACATAAACTGCGATGATAATGATCTTTCCGTGCTTAGATGTCGTATAAACACAGGGCTCATTATCTGACCTCTTGAACTTTAGGTTTATCAGTTCTGAGTGTAATTTCATATTCCATGCTCTTGGCGCCCGCTTCAGTCCGTAAAGAGATTTCCGTAAGCGGCATACATGGTTCTCTTTGCCTTGTTCCTCAAACCCTTCTGGTTGCTTCATGTACACTGATTCACCTAAATCCCCGTTCAAGAAAGCTGTCTTGACGTCCATTTGATCTATGTTCAAGCCCATGTAAGCCGCTAATGCAATCAGTACTCTCAACGAGCTATGTCTCACTACTGGCGAAAAGGTTTCAGAATAATCAACGACTTATTGTTGACTAAAGCCTCTCGCAACGAGTCGTGCTTAATATCGGGTCTTTCCCCCCGTCTCTTCTTTGATTCGGAATAACCATTTCGAATCAACGATGTTGCACGAACTCGGTGGATTTACAAGTTCCCAAGTTTTGTTCTTCCTGATAGCATCCAGCTCCTCCTGAATTGCTGCCTTCCACTTCCCACTATCCTCTCTAGATAATGCTTCCTTAACGGTCACAGGATCGGTGGACGAAGTTACAGCTTGGTAAGTTACAAAATCTGGGAACTGTTTTGCTCTCCTTTCACATAAAGGATATCTTCTGTTCAACAGCTCACTGTTTTGATGCGATGGGCCTTGCTCAGTGTCTGATTCATCTCTCTCGTCAGATGTTTCCCAAATGTCATCCTCACTCTCAGCAACATGGTTCTCAGGAACTGCCTCTCTAGGCTCAATGTCTCCTTGATCATGTTCCTGTTCTCTAGTTTCTGAAATCCTCAAAACACACTGAAACGGCCCGCGTCTGTCTCCGCGTGGAAGGTCGTCAGTTCGAACCTCAACTCATCAGTGTGGAGAGGAGTTAACGGAGAGTAGGTAAGTATCTGAGCATTCAAACAGCCTGAAATTGTTTTCTTTTGATATGTTTAATGCGGTACAGCCGCGTTAAGACGAGAGATAACTCCGCTGCGCAATTTTTCAGTACTGTCGCTGGACTGCCATCAGGTCCACTAGCTTTCCGGACGTCGATTGACTGAAGCTCCGCACGTACATCACATTGCCTGATACGGATATTAGGCATTGTGTGGCCACAGTGGGAGAGTGTTGGTGGCTGTGAGTGGCAGTCATCGATTCGGGAGTGAGCAGCAAAGAGTTTTACCAAGAGATTGGCTTTCTCTTGAGGCTTGTGAGCTAGCGAGCCGTCAGAACATCTCAACGGGGGCAGCAAGGGTTCACAGAAGTTGACTGCACGGCTTTGGCCAGACGCCAGTAGCTACGGCTTCCCGTAGGGTGCGTAAGAAGTTCTTGGCCAACTCGTGCAACGCGCTGTGCATCCGCTCTGATGAATGCCCTTTTGCAGGACTTGGTGGCGATGTTATAGACTGCTTTCAGTGAGTCAATATTGGGATCCCCGCAAGCTCGGCCCCTGATCCAAGCGCGATATGCCGACTGTCTGTTCTTAACAGCTAAGGCACACTCGCGGTTGAACCAGAGGTTACGCCTACCCCTAATGATGAGATCGGAGTAAGGGATATAGTACTCCATCCCTAACATGATCTCATCAGCAACAGCAGTAGCGCTAGCGTTCGGGTCCAGCTCACTCAGCTCACTCGTTTGTTTATCAATTAATTTAATATATTTAATTTCATCATTCAATTATTTATTTAGTTAAAATATTCAATAATTTATCAATTAATATTTTTTTTAAATGAATTAATTAATCTAGTTTAAATTGAGAAGTGACTGAAGGTAGAAATTATAAATCAAATGTTATTTATAAATGTTTTAAATGTTATGTTTGTATGTGCAATGTGTATAGTTTGTTTTTGTTTAGTACCTGCTTATGTCAATTGTGTAATTATTGTTAAACTATTACTAATAACTAATTTGAATATTATATCTTTATTGTTTAGTTAACTTTAGCCCTCTAAATTGTTTGCAATGCCCTTGCAGGGCGTCACAATTGTGCCTCATTTTTAATTATTATCACCTAATGTACTGTGACATGCAATAAAGAATTGAATTGAATTGAAACAGCGCTGCCTCCAAGTAACAGATGCGAAGTAATCCCGCATACCGTCCCAATCTGCCGACGCATAGTGCCAAATGCGGCGTTTGGCAGCGACGCATAGTGCCAAATGCGGCGTTTGGCAGCGACGCATAGTGCCAAATGCGGCGTTTGGCAGCGATAGGCGGTGGCGTCGCCCGTGGCACCCCAGCGGATACCAGGCAGTGATCCGATGTTCCCAAAGGAGCACGAACCTCTATCTGATATCCATCCGGGCGAGCAAATAAGATGTTGTAATCAGAATCTGGACCCCCGAAAACCCAGAAAATGATACCTGTATTGAATTTGTACTTTAAAGTCACATCATTCAGTTATTTCAGTATTTTTTTTAATGGTGTTGTATTCAGAATCAGGACCCCCGATTATCACGAAAATGATACCCATATCGATTTTCTATTTGAAATTCGCGTCCGCTATTTTGCATCCCAATAGTCGTATTTGAAATCGAGACAATCGGAAAATTACACTCTTATGAAAATTCATTTCTAATGAGTAAACTCCAAAAATAAAAAAAAGTGACAGCCCTGCGGCAATGGGAATAAGCGGCATGGATCGCAAATTCAAAGGCGTTGGCCCACTGGTTGTAGTTACACGTGATATTAGTATGGATTTAGCGCGGTCACATACCTACCGGTTCTTGCATTCTACCTAGAAAGGATCATAAAACCGGAAGGCAAGAATGCAATACAAAATGTACTACCCGTCACACACCTACCGGTGAGAAACGGAAAGAACGCCCGGTAAGCAAGCCACCGGCCGTCGTCACCAGTTGTGGGCGACGCCCGGTAAGAAAGAGTCGTAAAAAGGAGGAAGTTATATTTTATAATTCAGGGCTTCTCCAACTTATTTCAACTGTGACGCCCTTGGGAAGTTGCCATATTTTTGTGACGCCCTGACCTTCTTGCCATACATTTACCTACTAGTTGAAGTTCTAGCCTAATAACAATTTGTCAGCAAACTCCAAATATGTAGTATCTAAATTTTGATGATGCCGGGCGCATTGTGATCCGCCGCATTACAATGCATATGGCGCTCACTCGACTCGGTCTCATCGACACAGACAGCCAACCTGTTAAGATTGCCTCACGACGCCCCTGGGATGATACCGCGGCGCCCCAGGGCGTCGCGACTCACAGTTAGGGAAGCCCGGATAATTAATATTAATATCCACTGTATAATTTTTTTTTTGTTCATCGTTTTCTCTGTCAATTGTGAACCGATTTTCAAAATTCTTTTTTTATTCGATAGAGTATCCTTTGAGGTAGTCTCACTGTCACCAAGTCTGTTGATGAGCTGGTGATGGAAGGTACAACTCCTTAACGCTTAGGAGTTGGAAGATAATATTTTAAATATTATATGTACGAATTGACCAATAGTTGTATTATATTTCGAGATCCAAGATGGCGGACGCGACTTTCTTAACAATCAACATAGGTAACATTTTTGTGGTTTTCAGGGGTCCTGATTCTGAATAAAACATAAATTTCAAAATCTAAGATGGCGGACGTAGCATTTTAAAAAAAACAATATGGGTTAAATTTTTGTGGTTTTTAGGGGTCCACATTCTGAATACATCTATTTTAGGATCTAAGATGGCGGACGCAACTTTGAAAAAAAAAATCAATATGGGTATCATTTTCGTGGTTTGCGGGGGTTCCGATTCTGAATACAACACCAATTTCAAGATCCAAGATGGCGGACGCAACGTTTTTTATAAATAATCGATATGGGTATCACTTCCGTTCCGATTTTAAATACAACATCAATTTTCAGATCCAAGATGTCGGCCGCAATTTTTTTATAACAAATCAATAAGGGTATCATTTTTGTAGTATTCGGGGGTCCCGATTCTGAATACAACACCAATTTCAAGATCCAAGATGGCGGACGCAACTTTTTAATAAAAAATCAATATGGGTATCATTTTTGTAGTTATCAGGGGTCCTCATTCTGAATACAACATCAATCCTAAGAAATAAGATGGCGGACGCAACTTTAAATAAAAAAACAATATGGGTATCATTTTCGTGGTTTTCAGGGTTCCTTATTCGAAATACAACATCAATTTTAAGATCTAAGATGGCGGACGCAACTTTTTTATAAAAAATCAATATGGGTATCATTTTTGTGGTTTTCAGGGGTCCTCATTTTGAATTCAACATCAATTTTAAGATCTACGATGGCGAACGCAACTTTAAATAAAGGAATCAATAAGAGTATCATTCGTGGCTTTCGGGGGTCCCGATTTTAAATAGAACATCAATTTCCAAATACAAAATAGCGGACCCAACTTTTTTAATAAAAATAATATGTCGCCATCTTGGATCCCGAAACAGATGTTTTATTTGGGATCGAAACCCCCAAAAACCACAAAAATGATACCCATATTCATTTTGTATAAATAAAGTCGCGTCTGCCATTTTGGATCTTGAAATTGATGCTGTATTAGGAACCAGAACCCCTGAAAACCACAAAAATGATACCCATATTGATTTTTTGTAAAAAAGTTGCGACCGCCATCTTGGATCTCGAAATAGAAGTTGTAATCAGAATCGGGACCCCCAAAAATTAAGAAAATTATACCCTTATCGATTTTTTATAAAAAAGTTGCATCCGCCATTTTGGATCTTAAAATTGGTGTTGTATTCAGAATCGGGACCCCCGAAAACCACAAAAATGGTACCCATATTGTTTTTTTATAAAAAAATTGCGTCCGCCTTCTTGGATCTTATAATTGGTGTTGTATTCAGAATCGGGAACCCCGAAACCCACAAAAATGATACCCATATTGATTTTTTATAAAAATGTTGCGTCCGCCATCTTGGATTTTAAAATTGATGTAATCAGAATCAGGACCGCAGAAAACGACGAAAATGATACTCATATCGATTTTATATTAAAAAGCCGCGTCCGCCATTTTGGATCCCGAAATAGTCGTATACCTACGGAATCGGGAGTGCGTTACCCCAGCAAGAAAATATTTGCTAGGTGACATTGAGTTATGCCAATAATTAGAGTGTAATGTGGTGTAAATGTGACCCAAATAAAAAATTTGTGTGTGCTGTAGTTTTGGAGAAACAGCAAAAAAACCGTTCCTGCTGGAGTAACGCTGTTCCAGCAAGAAGATTCTAAACGAATGATCGGAGGGAAAAGTAAAGTACATGAGCAGGTAGGTTATATTTGTGCATGAATGTGCGCCAAAAATGAGATTTGTGCGTCTTAAGGTTTTAGAGATATACGGTTTCCTGCTGGAGTAACGTTTTGCAGAATCCGGTATCTCGGAAACCTTTGATTGTGCGCACGTAAAATAAATATATTTCAGTAGCTGTTGATTTGTGCGTATTTGTGAATCAATAAGTTATTAAAATATATTTATCGTTTTAAAGTAATGATACATTTCTTAAATAACAATAAAAAATTCTAGCGCTTAAATGAGCAAACGTATAAGCCAACTGAAAATGGAATTCGCTTCTTCTTGTTAATCTTCTTGTCCACAAAAAGTTTCAAAACTAAATATACACACGTTTTTGAATAATTTAACTTTAATTCATAACTGACAATGCCATAACTCCAACTTCAAATTACAAGAACCAGTATAAACCAAATACAATTTGGTAGTAACGCACAATTAGAGTATTTCGTGAAATATAAATACTGAAAATTTCAGCTTCATATGTTTCGTATTAATGTAGATATAAACAAAAAACCAAAATAACCACTAGATTACCGATAATCCGACAGAATTCAAATGACCACTAAAAAGCGACCGTTTCATACATATTGATGACCTTCATAAATTGGCTCACAAACACGTGTGAACATTTAGTTCCCGGGTACACTGAAGCACAAAACTGTTAGAGAAAGTTATTAAAATGCATTTTAGTTTATATAAAAAGTACTTTACATATGCTGGTATGTGACAATGGCCCTAATTCTGGAGAATACATGCTATGTCTAAATTTAAGTTCAGTCCATTTCTTTCTCTCGAAATGAATACGAAAAGGATTACTGTCATATAATTTGACATTTAGAAACGTGCGTTCAATTTTCGACCTTATTGAACGTGATAAAATGCAGTGTTTAGGAGGCACCTCCGTACATGCCGTCGAAAATTGTCTATGGTTCCTTTGAAATCTGTCTAAATTTAATTGCCAGCTCTAAACGAGTTATTGCTATCTAAAGTAAGTCCGAGTTCACGCTTCAGCCCCCTTATTCTCAACTGTCGGATCACGAATTCGATTCGAAAAGTCACATGCCGTCTCGCTTTGACGCATAGCGATAAAAAGTGACAGGTACCTATAAAGTTTCCGAAATTCGAATATTTTCCGACAGTTGAGAATAAGGGGGCAGGTCGTATGAATACCTAGTCAATGTAATTGTATGGCAGCAGCAAGGCGGATTACTACATCAGTCATCCATCCAGGGTTGAGATGCCATTTTCATGATATAAATCACATCGAGTAACTACTGGGAGGCTGTTTCATAGACCTTTTCTTAGTCACAACATAAGTAATTATATGTAAATATAAGTACCTACCACATGCTGGTAATACAGAAACTTTTAATAAATACAGTACTTGTTTCAAAGATACTCTTATTTATTATTATACCTACCATGCTCGTAAATTATTTGGAGTTGGTGCCGCCTGAGCTGTTTTTACAAAGCGGACTCTCGCTGCAGGTTTGACGCGCGGGAAGGCGAGCGGCGAGAACAAATGTATGGCGGACGAAGTGCAATCATGCTTAAGACTCAACAGCGGCTTCGGCTGACTGAGCGGCGACTTATAAACAAAATATTTTAGACGATTTTGGAGCGGTTTTGTTATACAGGGTGGTGCCGTCAATGCGACAATAAATTTAAACATGGGCTATATTAGTCCATAGAAATGGTTTGCCACTTTCAAAAATTTCGTATTCAATTGATAATTTCATGACCTTTTTATGAAATAATGCTGCCAACGTTACACTATTCCATACAAATGTCATGAAATTATCAAATGAATACGATATTCTTGAAAGTGGCATACCATTTCTATGGACTAATATAGCCTATATTTAAATTTATTGTCGCATTGACGGCACCACCCTGTATTGAATATATTCACTGTGAAGAAAAGAGTGAATTATCTTTCAGATCTAACCCAATCTGACCTAACTTATATCTTGTCGCCTACTAATGTAAAAACACGAAAGTGTAAAAAAAATATAATTACGAAATATTCGATTCGCCAAATTATAGCTACCACTACTGAGTTTAAAAAAAATGTCTAACTACGTCCATCTCCATCGTTGCCGCTAAACGTTACTGACTGACCCTACTGGATTGGACGTCGTCGGTCGCCCCTACCCAATAGTCGTAGCCAGGCCGTAAATGTTTTTCTTTAACAATTAATAAATATACTCTAAGCACATTATCAATATTTAATAAATACATTTTGTTTTTTTTTTACAACTAGATGACAAATAACTACAGTTAATTTTAAAATAAGGATAGGTACCTACTGAACAAAATTCACTACTAAAACAATACGATTGCCTGTAAACGTTATGAACGCGATTGTATGGAGAATAGAATAATATAATGCTGTCCTATTAAAGAGGTCCTCAAAATGTATGAAACGGTCGCTTTTTAGTGGTCATTTGAATTCTGTCGGATTATCGGTAATCTAGTGGTTATTTTGGTTTTTTGTTTATATCTACATTAATACGAAACATATGAAGCTGAAATTTTCAGCATTTATATTTCACGAAATACTCTAATTGTGCGTTACTACCAAATTGTATTTGGTTTATACTGGTTCTTGTAATTTGAAGTTGGAGTTATGGCATTGTCAGTTATGAATTAAAGTTAAATTATTCAAAAACGTGTGTATATTTAGTTTTGAAACTTTTTGTGGACAAGAAGATTAACAAGAAGAAGCGAATTCCATTTTCAGTTGGCTTATACGTTTGCTCATTTAAGCGCTAGAATTTTTTATTGTTATTTAAGAAATGTATCATTACTTTAAAACGATAAATATATTTTAATAACTTATTGATTCACAAATACGCACAAATCAACAGCTACTGAAATATATTTATTTTACGTGCGCACAATCAAAGGTTTCCGAGATACCGGATTCTGCAAAACGTTACTCCAGCAGGAAACCGTATATCTCTAAAACCTTAAGACGCACAAATCTCATTTTTGGCGCACATTCATGCACAAATATAACCTACCTGCTCATGTACTTTACTTTTCCCTCCGATCATTCGTTTAGAATCTTCCTGCTGGAACAGCGTTACTCCAGCAGGAACGGTTTTTTTGCTTTTTCTCCAAAACTACAGCACGCACAAATTTTTTATTTGGGTCACATTTACACCACATTACACTCTAATTATTGGCATAACTCAATGTCATCTAGCAAATATTTTCTTGCTGGGGTAACGCACTCCGGAATCGGGACCCCGAATACCGCGACAATTATACTCTCGAAAATTTATTTATAAGGAGTAAACTTCAAAAATAAAAAAATGTGACAACACAAATGTAAAATCTATTTTTTTTTGTCGGCGCATGGATCGCAAATTCAAAGGCGTTGGCCCACTGGTTGTAGTTACACTGTGCCAATACGTTGTACGTTCATATTAGTTAGACTAGTACCTCTCTCGGCAAGCGCTAGAGAGCGACTGAGCGCCAAATAAGAAAGGCCGGCAACCGGTGTGTGTGTGTGACGTGACGATGAGCCCGTTTTTATGATCCTTTCTAGGTAGAACGCCGGAACCTGTAGGTGTGGGCCCGCGCTTAAGTGAATACGACGATGATCATTTTTGTTTCGATTTAACCATACACTAGGGGCACAGATTAATAATAGTCTAAGGGTGCTACTGTTATGACAGTACAGTGCATGGTGGATATTACGGTCACCCAGGGGCTGGGCGCGTTGATACCTAGATGGAGAGATTAATCTTACCATTGAGCTCGACAGGGTGTTGAACCTCATATCTGAATGGGGATCTAACAATCTTAATGAGTTCAATGCTAAGAAAACAGGAGTGCGAGTTTACAGCCCAAATGTCGCCTTCCTTCCCCTTCCCCTTTCTTTAGGGCACTACTCTTTCGGCACAGGGTTCCATCAGCTTGCTCAGTATGGAAATATGCTGCGATTTGAATCAGAGGAATTATATCGAAACCGATTACGAATACGATTCGGGGAAGTGCTAGTTTATCTTGGTCTATATTTTTTATTATTATGTGGCAAGAAACATAACTGTTGCGTCTTTAATTCTCTACTACACGATGAACCTAATATGGACGATACCAGACTATACATTCATTTTAAATCGTACAATAAAAATTCTTCGTTTTACGAAGGGCTGAAAGTCCCGCCGGAGGCTTTTATCAATTACGTGCAAGAATTAGAAAAAAAAAATTTGAAAAATTTTATAAAGCCTTAACGAACCGGCCGGGAAGCACTTTAATGAATATACTTCAAGAAATTGATTTTATTCCACCTTGGCCCTGTTTTCCAAAGGATTACTTATTAAAGTTATTTACACGATTTAGAATATTTACGACTATAAAATTTAATAACCGTGAATACAAAGATAGAAAAAAAACATTGATAATTTTATAAAATTAAAACACATTTCATTGACCGGCTTTCTTTGCATTCACTTCATTGCATTAGATGTATAAATAAATTAAAAAAAATCTTACTTCAGTCATTTTATTTATTTTATGGTCGTGCTCGGCACAACCCTTACGTTTTCGCTAGATGACGCGATGACGCGGTGTACGCGGGATTCTCGACTCTCGGCACGGGTTTGTAGAGTATATTTCTACTCACATCGTCTAAAATGGCTAATAATAATAATCAGTAGGCTAATATAACGAAATTATTTCACTATTTGGTATTAAAGTGAAGTATCTGTCCTGTTATTAATCTGTGCCCACGCACACATGCGTAGGTTGAAAGCGCGCAGGCGTTACATTGCGGGCTGGCAATAATAGTATTTTTTAAATAACAAAACAAAATAAAAGTAGTTTCCCAGCAATTATTTTTGCTTCATGTAACTTACTTCCATGTACACATTATGTGTGGGCTTTGGCTTCGTTAAGGTTCTTTTTACAGCCTGTATAACATCTTTTTGTAAAATAAAAGAGGATGTCTGTTCAACACAGTGGAATTATAATTAGGATAATGTTATCATAATATAATATTAGAAGTAGGTAATACCTACCTCTACAACTTTATTTTCGCTTTGGCGAAATCACAGGAGGAATATAATTATCATCAATAGTGTCAGATTTATTTTTGCTGGAAGTACTAATAGTTTTTTCTTTTTCCTCGATTTGAAGATCAATACTTTCTTCATTTTCAAAAAACCACAATTTTTGTTCTTCACTTGCAAGATCAATTTGTTTTTGATTGATCACTTCAATGCGCTTTGCTCTTTCCAACCTATATGTTTGTTCATTTAGTTTCTTCTGTCTTACTTCTGCCCACGATTGAAATAACTGAAATATATGAAAAGGAAATAATCATCAAGAATTTAAAAATATTAGAGACCAAAATGAATAAAACTAACACCTAAAATATTGCACCTACACCAGTACTCTAGGCATAGTGATGCTGATTATCTAATGAACGTCAAGATGACGGGACCCCGCCAGGTTTTTCGAATACCAAGTGTTTAATACAATATTTCTACTATTTCATACTTTTATAGAAAAATTCTACACTCATAAAATAGCAAAAAATTCTACAAAGAAAGTGGTCCTGCTATTTTGACATCAAAATGGCGCGGGCGGGAACACTATTCAGTTATTGAAAAACACATGGCGTGATATTAAACTGAACACATCCAATTTTAATACGATATAGTAGGACTATGTTTGGATCGTTAATATAATTTTAAAACTATTATTTCATTTAAAAGTGTTGAATATATTTACATCAGAAAAGCGCCTGAATAAAATGTATCAGTTTAAGCCTAATATCATTTGATTGCTCTTACAATTTGTGTAGGCGTTTACTACTGCTGGGTATAGTCCTGGACCCTTGGGGGAGTGTGACTAATTAGCAATAAAATTATAAAAAATCCCATGTTGTAACACACTGTTACTTGCTAAAAAATATATTTAAAAAGGTAAATTAAAAGTGTGTTAGGTAGGGAACAAGCCAGAATTTCTTACTCCAAATAGTGAATTTAACCAATTTACCTCTTTTTGCTGTAATATATCTTTATTTTGACCCTTATTTATAGCATTTTCTATCATTATCTTCATAGCATCATTCAGAGATCCATTTGCAAGGTTTGCTTGACTTAGCAAAGATAAACTTGTTTCAAGTTTTGCTTTTATTTCTTCATTAGCCACTAAATTAGTCTCCTTTTTTAAGAATTCATAAACTTCAGTATAAATTTTAAAAGTAGGGTATGTTACACATGCTTCACATAAATTTAATAGCTTACCATATTTTTGATATGATAGCCATCCCAGGATTTGTAAGTTAATATTTAGATTGTTAGAACCTTTTTCTGAGATCCAGGCTAATGTTTTACCTGACAGTGTAAAAATATCTTTAATATCAAAGTGATCATCATAATAAGGATTGCGTAGAAACTTTACCCTTATCTTTACTTCTTCAATTTTTTTCTTTTTGTCATCAACAACTTCTGGTTCTGGGGGTTTGGTAAAGTTCATTATATATTGATAACAAGCATACTGACACAATGCTGAAGTGATTTCATTGCTGTAATCTTCTTGAAGCATTACTAATGATGCAACTTGTGCAGCCTGTTCTAAATCAGAAGAAGTAATTAATTTATCCAACAATATATTAGCTGTGTATTCATCAAGGAATAGTCCAAAGGTCAAAGGATCTTTTAAAATATTTAGTAGTTCTTGAATATCGCCATACTGAATATAATTCCTAATAGTAGCTTGATGTGTTGAATCCAGCATATTGCCGGTTTCAGCTGAAAATCTTAATTTAAGTAGAAGGTCTCGAAGTTCATCCAAATGAGCTGAGTCTTTTAAGGCATTTGCAAATATGTCAACATCGATTGCGCTTATTGTTCCTTTTGAAGAATAATTTTGATCTAAAGTATTATAGAAGTCATTTAAATTTAGTTTATTTAGAAATGGACTTAAATGGGTTTTCCAGGTATCGTTACACTGGTAGTCACTGGTTAAAAATGTTTGTTTTGGAATGAACACTGTATGAAATTGATTACATTTTTTATTGAAGATACGAAAAATTCGCAACATTTTCAATAAAATGAAAATGACTAAAATAAACTTCTGAAAACCACTAAAATTCAATTTCAATCAAAAATGTTTTAGTTGACATAAAGATGAACTGGCCGCGTTCACCTTCTTTACAATACACTACAGATTATAACAAATAATTCCGACCATGTGGTGCCGGGCTAGAATAGCACCTCCCCATCTCTTCCCGCGGGTGTCGTTAGAACCGACTAAGGGATAATTGTCGCGAAGTTCGCGAGTTCACTCACTTCATCAAGTGCCAATCGTAAGTATTAAAATTCGTAATGTAAATAACTTGATATTGTTATCGATACGAGTTTAGCAATCGATAAGTAACTTTGTGTCTATGCCTTGTATCTATGGTTGCGTCTGTGGTTGACCGTTGGCGGCATTGAGTGACGGACACTTTTTGGTTGTGTACCGCGGGAGAGAAAAGGCGGGTTTTCAGATGCCAACGAGCCGAGGTGCGAAGCGGTGCTATCAGTTCTACTGAGGAACGATGGCGAGAAACGAGAGGACGACGTTTAGTGGTAATATAGCTAACGCAAACCTGGTGAGTTGTGTTCTATTATCACGCATGCATAAAGTCAGTGTAGTGTTCTGTGGACATAGCATCTTATGAGATAGCTACATGAGTTATTAGTTGAGGTCGCTCCCCCAGGGATGGACATTGTAGTAGTAACGGAAGGCCAGGGTAGGACTGTAGGGGAGGTGGAGGTCCAACACAGGGACTGCGGTCCCGAGCCAATGTCCATAAGAATGTATCACATGCGTGTGGCTTTCTAGAGGACTACGAAGGCAAGCTCGTAGTCTTCACTTGGGAGCGACGGAGAGTAACTGGGAACAATGTTCCTAAGTGTTGTCCACATACGTGCAGCTCTCCAAGAGTAGTTTATCATGGTTGTTCTGTCCAGGGAACATTATATATATCTATGTCTCACATGCTGTCATGGAATAAGTTACACCCACATTATTAATGTTATACGGCGTGTGACGACAATAATCCTCCCCGGATGACGGGCAGCAGCATCGTCTGGGTACTGAAAAATCACTGCAAACACCAACCCGCCTGCCAAGTGTGGTGATTATGGCAAAATCCCCTCAAAATGACGAACACAATACGGTATCGGCCCTCAGTCCTCGGCGGCCCCGCTACTACGGTAGCGGTCACGGTAATCGGACCGGATAACTCCGGAATCGCTTCGAATGCCTGGAGAGCTGTGTTACAGTGGACGAAATAAATAGCGGATTGTAAAAACTCTCCGAACAGTGGGTTCTAAGTTTTGCAAGACCCAACACAGAAAGTGACCTCAAAAACTATCCGACCACACCCTTTCCCCCGTGGAAAAACGGTGACTTATGAGGTTGCAGTCTTCGGACGAAGCGTCACAATATCGGCAGCTCAATAGACAGATATCGAAATCCCTGCGACACGACATTCGCCGCTTTAATACCAACTGTATTAGAGAGGCGATAGAACGAAATAAAGATTCTAAGGTGTTCGCAAGGGAAGTGTCTGTTGGGCAAAGCCAATTGACTAGCCTGAAGACTGAGGATGGTAGCTTAGTGTAGTCTAAACCCGAGGTGACAAGGGAGGTCGAAAGGTTCTATGAAGAGTTATATACCACTATAACGAATCCCGCTATTAGTTCGGCAAAGACCCAAGAGCCCGACTGATCCGACACTATACCGAAGTTATCCCGGACGTCAGCCTGTACGAGATTAGGGTAGCCCTCAAGCAACTTAATAACAACAATGCACCGGGGGAGGACGGAATCACTGCAGATCTTCTGAAAGCGGGTGGTACACCGGTACTGAAAGTCCTTCAGAGGCTATTCAATTCCGCCATTCTCGAGGGTACAGCGCCGCAAGCGTGGAGCAGAGGCCTGGTGGTGTTGTTCTTCAAAAAAGGTGACAAAACCTTACTGAAGAACTACAGATCCATCACGCTTTTGAGTCACGTTTACAAGTTGTTTTCGAGGGTTATCACGAATCGTCTCACGCGCAGCTTTTACGACTTCAAGCCTCCCGAACAAGCCGGTTTCCGTAAATGCTTTATAGTACCGTAGACCGCAAACATACGCTGCGGCAGGCTATATAGAAGACCGAGGAGTATAACCGGCCACTTTGATTGGCGTTTGTGGACTACGAGAAGGCCTTTGATTCGATCGAAACATGGGCCGTGATTCAGTCTCTTCAGAGGTGCCCCATTGACTATCGGTATATCGAGGTGATGAGACCCTTGTACGAGAGCGCCACCATGTCGGTCCGTGTACAGAATCAGTATACGAAACCTATGCAGAGAGGGGCTAGACAGGGAGATGTAATATCTCCGAAACTGTTTACCGCTGCTTTGGAAGACGTTTTCAAACTACTGGACTGGACAGGACTCGGTATCAACATCAACGGCCAGTACATTACTCATCTTCGATTTGCCGATGATATAGTTGCCATGGCAGAATCCCTGGAGGAATTGAACACACTGCTCGACGATCTCTACAGAACCTCCCGACTGGTGGGTCTAAAAATGAACATGTTGAAATAACTAAATTAGATAGTAATAAGGAAGTTATGGTATACAAATCATCTAGTGAAACCATTAAAACTGGGGTACCGCAAGGAAGCATCCTTGGGCCTCTTTTGTTTCTACTATATGTCAATGATCTTCTTAGTATTACACCATATAAATGCAATAAACTTTTTGCAGATGACGTATCTGTAGTCATTCCACGCATAAACAAGAACATAAATTATAACAATGAAATTAACTCTCACAATAAAAAACATCATAAATTGGTTAGAAAATAATAAACTTAACATAAACCTCAATAAGACTACGTACGTACAATTTATAAATAAAATGGTAAAAAGCAGTAATTAAATTTAACTTACGAAAACACACCAATTAATGAAACAAATAAAACAAATTTTCTGGGCATAATTTAGATGACAAATTCTCATGTAGTGATCATATAGCAAGCATTTGTTCAAGAATACAATCGTTTGCAATGCTTTAAGGCGACTTACAAAAATAAGTAGTATGAAAATTGCAATTCAAGCATACCATGGCTATGCGTGTTCATTACTTAGATACGGTATTGTTGTATGGGGTAATTCTTGTTATATTCAACAAGCCTTGATAGCTCAAAAAGCTTGCATAAGAGCCATTTGCAACGTTGATATAATGACCTCATGTAGACCCCTGTTTAAAAAATTAAGTCTTCTAACAGTTGCCAGCATTACATATTAGAAATTTGTACTTTCGTTCGAACTTATCCAAACTTATTTAAGAATACCAATAGACACGTTAATAGACTAATACTTTCAATTATAACAACAAATTTGTGCGCAAAGGATAAACATATGTCTCTCAGCGCCTCTTTCTAACGGCTGTCTCTCTCAAGTACTATGTCTGTACCTACAATACTCGCAGATGGCCTTGAACGAGAAAGCGACGAATATTAAAATTTGTATTTCTTCGTTATAGCCTCCGACTAAGTGTATATACCTCCATTCAAAAATAGTTTGCCATTAATAGGTAAAATAAAACAATAATTTTATGTTAAGGAGGTATTTATTTTTTATTTAGTAGTTCCACCTAACATACATAACATATATTAATCCAAGTTTCAGATAAAACTAATTCTGATGCATGTCATAATACGGCCTAAATAGTATACAAGTACGTACCGCAATAGGTTAGGTTTTAGAAAACGAAAATGTTTGATTTCGTGTAAGGCAGGTGATTTGCCACACTTACAACATTTTCTTCTGCTTTCCTTTGTAATAGACATATTGCACCGGTTTAGAGTCACTGTCTCGTAAATAAATAATTAAAGTCACTGTCTTGTAGGTATCATATCACTTATCGATCACTGAGGAGAATTCAGGAACAAAAACATAGACGGAGGAACTCAATTCGACGTCGTATGCATGTAAAAATTATGAACTTTATTTATACGAGTACTCTGAAAACCAAACCACATGAAATTGAGAGATCGCGAAATACAAACGAAGACAGGCCGGCAAACAAGAGTAAAATCCGCCATGATTGTTTTATTGTTTACGTCTGTCCACAGATTAGAAAGAGTATGTCGTCTGTCCCACTTGTAAGATCGGTCTTGCCAGCGTACGTGGTAATTTATCTACCATCATTTTATCAACATACGAAAAATAAATTGTTTTTCTTTAATCAAATTAAATTTTTTATCACAATTTGCTTTTAAAAATAGCAACCCATAGAGAGGTATTGGTCTAAAATTGTTTTGTTGCCGATAAATTCAATGAAAAAGCAATAATTTTTTTTACAAATGTAACTGGTGGTAGCTGGTTAAATAACTTTACAAGTTTGGCGGCATAAAAATATTTATTTAACACTGTAGGTAACGGTTTACAGAGCGAAAGCAAAACGGTGTTGCTCGCGGATGCTTACAGACTGTACCAATGTACCCTCAAAAACATTGACATAAATTTGTTACATTTTGGAAGACAAATGTTGCCATATATTAAATTAATTTTCCACCTAAAATTAGGAAATGAACCGTCGCTAACATTCCCCACCCCAGTGCTTGCACTCACTAAGGAACCAACGACACAGGAGCGATGCGCGTCGCGGACCGACGTAATGTTCCACTAGCGGTCTTTACCTCGACAACACGTACCCGGCCGTCTCTGCCTGGAAACACATTTACCACAATGCCTTTGGGCCACACATTTCGGGGTGAGTCTGGATCCGTTATAATAACAAAGTCCCCAATAGTTAACGGTTTCGACTCACCGTGCCACTTCGGTCTACGCACCAACTCTGGGAGATACTCTCTAAGCCAACGTTGCCAGTACATGTCAGCCAATCTTTGCGCCGTGCGCCACTGCTTCCTTAGGTATAAATCTGACTCATCAAACGCTCCCACTATAGGCAGAATGGAAGAAGAACCTAGAAGAAAATGGTTAGGAGTTAGCGACTCTGAACTACCTGGCTCCACTGAGACGTGAGTCAAAGGTCTTCCGTTGACTACGGCTTCTACTTCTGCCAGCAAAGTAAGTAACGTCTCATCCCTTGGCGCACGCTCCTTAAGTACTACACGTAGTGAAGACTTTACGCTGCGGATGAGACGTTCCCACGCCCCACCCCAGTGTGGACTAGCAGGTGGAATAAAGGTCCATTGAGTACCATTGTTCGCAGCTTCTGATTTTAGAACATCTTGGTCTAACTCCCGAGCAGACCTCGTAAGCTCTGAGTCAGCGCCCCGCAGGTTTGTGCCATTATCGGAATAAATCTGTCGAGGCCAGCCACGCCGTGCAGCCATTCGACGAAGTGACATTATAAGCGAGTCCGTTGTAAGAGAGTGAACCACCTCAATGTGAATGGCACGAACCGTGAGGCACGTGAAGAGAACACCGTACCTCTTTTCTTTGCGCCTACATACCGTGACTTCCATGGGACCAAAAAGATCGATTCCACAATATGTAAACGGCCTCTGACGATGCTCCATACGGGCTTGAGGTAAGTCTCCCATCCTGGGAATGTCCGGCCTGGCCTTTCTTATCCTGCAAAATAAACATTTTGACGTCACATTCCTTACGGCGGGTCGTATTCTTACCACCCAATATCTCTGCTTCATGTCGTTAACCACCATCTCGCGGTTTCCATGTGCAGCTTTGACGTGAAAGTGCATGATAAGTAACTTGACAGTGGCATGACGACCATCCAATATGATTGGTCTCTTGACATCAACGGAAACGCCCGGTGCAGCATCTATGCGACCGCCTACACGAAGAAGACCATCCCCGTCGATGTATGGTGACAAGGTACGTAGCCTACTATCACTCTGTATACACTTTCCAATTGTAAGCATTGTTATTTCTTTACTAAATGAATCCGTTTGTGCCTGTTTCAGCAGTAGCCGCTCCGCCCGCTCCATCATTAAGCAGTCATCATAGGTAAGTTGCCTGCATCTATAAATAAATTTAAGTACAATAGCAGTAGACCGAAGTAGCCGCTGCCAGGAGGAGAACGAGGTTGGATTTGGAACAGGTAAGCAAAGAGACACATTTTGAATCACTCCTACTATATGTGAATCAATTGTTTCATGCACAGGTTGCAGCACATCGCGCGGCCAGTCCTCCTCACTCAAGCGTAAATATGATGGCCCTGTTAACCATTCACCTATAAACAATTCATAGTTAAAAACATCTCTGGTAGCTATATCTGCTACGTTAATATTAGTAGGTATATAACGCCACTCAGAAACGATTGTGGATTCGTCAATTTCGCCCAACCGGTTCGCTACAAAGGTTTTGTACGTGCGATTATTATTACGTATCCAATGTAGAACCGTAGTTGAGTCACACCAAAAGAAACGTCGAACAGGTTTGATGTTATGCGCGCTCGTTACTGTGTGTGCGAGCCTCGCCGCCAGTAATGCTGCCTGCAGCTCCAGCCGCGGGACCGTTATCTGCTTTACTGGTGCAACTCTGCATTTGCTTGCTACAAAGGCCAGGTGTATTTTATTATTGTGCACCCAACGCCAATAAGCAACTGCACAAAACGCCTTCTGTGAAGCGTCGCAAAATACGTGTAGTTCTAGATGGTTATAAATACCTATAGCCTCGCATGTCGAAATCGTAGCCCTCGTAGCATCAGATGGTTTTCTCGTAGCGCAGGCGCCGCCTCCATTCGTAGCAGCACAGCTACGACCCTCAGCTACGGCGGCGACCCGCTCCGTCTCGCTCGCACCCGTTGCTCCGCCCATATACCAGCGCGGCACTCGAATCGTATTAACAACCTTGAGTAATTCAATCCAATTGCTCCATTTTTTTAAAATTATATCTGGAATATTATCATCCCAACCGATGTTAATTCGCCACACATCCTGTAACATAATTTTTCCCTGAATCGTAAATGGAGCAAGTAGACCAAACACATCAAATATCGACATAATAACGCGAAGCATAACTCTTTTCGTAGGTTTATCTTTCCCATTAATAATATTATGTGGAATGCGCTTGAATGACACATCGAACGCTAACTCGTCTGTACTCGGGAACCAAATAAGCCCGAGTGTACGCTCACCGTCACATTGCTGTTCAGTTTTTAACTTTACTGCGGTACTACATAAGGTCTCAGTCTGAACGCCTTGTAAAACGTAAGTACTGTTGCTCGCCCAGTTTACCATTTGAAAGCCTCCCTGTTCATGTATATATGCGACATTTTTTTGCATATCTAGGGCTGACTCCTCATCAGGGAGACTTTGTATGTAGTCATCCATATAATGTGAATGAATTATTGCATGAACAGCAGACGGCATGGATGACTCAAACCGTAACGCATTTTTATTTTTTATGTATTGCGCAACGAAAGGTGAACACCTTGCCCCGAATAAGAGAGAATTCATCATATAAGTTCTTACCGGCTCAGTAGGGTTGCTCCTCCATAAAAACCGAAATGCGTCCTGGTCACGCGGCAATATTTGAATTCTAAGGAACATGTCTTTTATGTCACCCATTATACCGACTTTGTGCTCACGAAAGCGCAACATAATGTCGAATAGTGAGCTGAGTAGGTCAGGTCCCTTTAACAAATAATCATTAAGGCTCAAACCGTTAGTCTTATTTGCAGCGTCAAAAACCAAACGCAATTTACTTTTATTCGGGTTGTCTACGCCAAAATGCGGTAAGTACCATGTCTTATTTGTACGTTGAGTATCTTCTAGCTCCCTAGCATAGCAGTTATCAAATAAATGATTGACACGTTCAACGTACCGCTTAGAGTATTCCAAGTTTTTTCGCATCTTTATTTCAACGGCCTTAAGTCTGTTGAAAGCCCCCGTATAGGTGTCTTCTGGCATGACGCAGTTAGGGTCTTTCCAGGGTAAGCCCACTTGCCATCTGCCGTCAACAAGGCGAGCGGTTCGCTCAACCTGCTCAACAGCATGAACATCCTCAGCATTACATCTAGGCTTACCTGCCACTCCCATTGACTCCAGCTCAAAGTGCCGCCTCACCTCCTCGTGAAGGTCGCGATCACGGGCGCCGCACTCCTCATTGTCCAGCTCGGAGACGACCAGGGAAGCGGCATCATGAACCGCGCCGCGCGCCCCTCCCGTCACACGGACACAACCATGTACAGACCAACCTAAGGGGGTGAGTGTAGCAGACGGCTCATTTGATTTTCCTAACAATATTTTCAGAGGCAACAATAAACTATAATTATCCTGGCCTATTAAAATCTGAGGTTTTACATCTACATTACACAAATTATTCTTAATATTAGACAAATGTACAAAATTATTAAAGTTTACAACAGAAAACATTTGCAAAGGTAAATCCAATTTATCAACACTGCGTGCTCTTATACAATGAACCTTATTATCTAAGCCAGAAAGTCTTAATTCCAACACGGTTGAATCGCAAACGATTTCATTGTTTGACCACGGCCCGCACACACGCATAGTCTCTCTGCGTCCGCGCAGCCCAGCGCGAGCCGCAAGCTCTGCGCTTATTAATGTCACTGTGGATCCGTCATCGAGTAACGCACTTGTATCGATATAACTGCCACTACCGGTATATACACGTATAGGTACCACTTTCAATAACACTTTACATGCATTTGAACTGATATGAGTCACTGTCTCGATCGAAGTAGACGCGTCCTGTGATAGCGAAACGTCTTCGCTCGGCCGGCTGACGCGGTTGTTGTTATTAATCGGGTAGTGAAGTAGCATATGATGTGCCTGGCCGCAACCTTCCTTGTCGCACGCTGGCGCCGGGCATGTTTCTCGACTGTGGTTGGCTTCTAAGCATTTATAACAAATTCCAAACCGTTTAACGTGCGCCCATCTAACTTTTCGTAACGCTTTCTTAAACGGCTTACATTCATGCAACTTATGAACTGACACACGACAGAATTGGCACTTAGAACTGTGGTTTTCCGATTGTAACAACACAGTTTGCGATCTGATATTGCTGCCGTGCTGCTTGTAATTTTTATTGCTATAATTATTATAATCAGTGCGGGTTCCGATGTCACATAGATTAGCAGTTGTAGATGTTGTCTTTATAGCCTCATTTGTCAGAAACTCAGATAGCAATTCCAATGTGGATTTAGTATTAGACTTAAGTAAAGGAAAGCTATAATCAGACCACTTTGAAACGAGAACAGTCGGCAGCTTAGATAAAATTAAAGACACCATGCTCATACCTTGTAGGTACTCCTGCCGATTGACCGCTCGCACTGCTTCCACAAAATTTTGTATTTTTACGGAAAATGATACTATGTCCTTTTGGTATTCTGGTGACACCGACTGCAGCCTTTTAATGTCTTGCATAAGGCGAGCTATAATACTGTCAGGGTTTCCAAACTGTAACTCTAGTGTAGCCATTATTCTTTCTGATGAAGTGGCACTAATAAGAAGAGCTGAGACTGATTCTTTTGCTTTGCCATGTAGACATTTGCGTAGTCTCCATAGGTTTTCCTTGGGTGAAAAGCTGCATAACTCTGTCGATTCTTCGTATGCTCTTTTAAACTGCAACCATTCTAGTGGGTTCCCCGAAAAATCAGGCAGATCCTTTGGTGTACACATGCGGCTTAAAAGGTGAGCATCTGACCTGGTATGGTTGGAGGTGGCAGTCAAGTTTTTTACTGCAGTAGCAAGCATCTGGATCGTACCTTCAGTGGTGGTAACGTGTTGTACCGCCTGCGACTGTCGATCGCCCGTGGAGTGGCCATGTTCGGGGGCGGTCTCATGTCTATCCAGCTCCTGCTGACTTCGCTCCATCCAGGTCTCAACATTGAGGCGTGTGCAGCCATCACTATGGTGTGGACTGTATTCTTCCTCTTCTAAGTTTGCTAAGTCTGTTTCCAACTGTGCATCTATGAGCTGCATCCTTATTTTTGCTTTTTCCTGTTCAGCTTTCAGAATTAACTGCTTCTTGCGTGCCTCAATAGAAACCGATGACCTCTTTGACTTTGAACTAGCCGATGTGGAGGGTACCTGTTTTATTGGACGTGATTCCAATTTAACGCTTGCGGATTCCTTCTGTTCTTTCTGGGTATCATCGGTCACTTCGGCTTTGTTCTGAATACGGACATTTTCTTCGCGTGTATTCTCTGTCTCGCGATCACGCTCACGACGCGTGACGCTGCGAGTGTTCACCATCTTGGATGCCGGTGTACGAAACATGTAAATCTGGCTCGAAGACCAACTTGTAACTGGTGGTAGCTGGTTAAATAACTTTACAAGTTTGGCGGCATAAAAATATTTATTTAACACTGTAGGTAACGGTTTACAGAGCGAAAGCAAAACGGTGTTGCTCGCGGATGCTTACAGACTGTACCAATGTACCCTCAAAAACATTGACATAAATTTGTTACATTTTGGAAGACAAATGTTGCCATATATTAAATTAATTTTCCACCTAAAATTAGGAAATGAACCGTCGCTAACAACAAAAATCTACTTATAGTATTCAGGATATAAAAAAGGGTATTCCCAAGGGATACCATAATTAAAAATAAGACATTTTTGAAACTAGCAATGAGAAAAGTTATTAGCCCCCGTAGGTATTAATATTTGTATAAGGAAAGTTGACACCCCCTGTTTTTGTATCTTTGGTTCTTTAAATTCAATCTATATTCGTTGAAATTTGGTACATACTAAGGCTATGTAAAGTATACAGATGCTAAATAAATCGATAGATTAATGCAATAGCATGATTTATATTACACTTCCATACGTTTTTTGGCGATCATTTTATTTAACTCACCTGGCGCGCGGCTCTTTATTATTTTTCTTTTTTTATAATTTTTTATGCTTTTAAATGACCGGAAACTTATGAAATAAGCATGGCAATAGAATAATCGAGTTTTTGATATAGATTTCATATGTTTTAAATGAAAATTTTCGTCTGAAAATGAGAAAGTTGTCGGTAACGTGACCATCATTTTTCTTGCTCCCACCGCGCCGTGTCTAAACGATTTCTCTAAGCAAATAAAGCAATTGAATACTTAACTAAGTGTTAATTATTCACTTGAAAGTATAAAGAATCGATTACAACAAATTTCATGGCTGTATGTGGTATAGTTTTTCCGTTATGAGCATTTGAAATTCTCCCGCCAATTTTTCCGCCGTGGCGCGCGGAATTGTAATGCTTGTAGTATGGAATATTGAATAGATAGGTGTGTACTTCTGTATTTATTATTGTAAGGAATAATGTAAGGAAGAAACTCAACACACTTTATTGTAATAAATTGTGTTTAGTTTCTTACGTAATTAGTACTAAAAATTCGCATACCCTAACTTTAACCTACAATCAAACACATTTCGAGTAAATACAAGTATATTAATGTGTATACATTATATTTAGGAAATTTTATGACGATTCCAAATATATAGCTATCTAAATAGGTCTAAAAGACAATATTCGAGATATAATCGTTTTAGCCGAGCGCGAGCAAACTTCCGGACAAGCTTGCGGATAGGCTGGACCTACCGGGGCCGTTGTGCGGAAACGGCTTGACCGCTATGGACCGCGGAAGGGTTAATCGACGTCAATTTACATGCTGTCTAAGTTTGACATTTCTTATAAGACGTAGAACGTATACAATACAATAGCGAAATAACGAAATTCTAGATTATTGGCCCTAATTCTGGAGAAAACATTGGCCCTAATTCTGGTGAACACATGCTAAGTCTAATTTAAGTTCAGTGCCTTTCTTTCTATCAAAAGGAATACGAAAAGGATGGCTGTCATATAATTTGACATTTAGAAACGTGAGTTCAATTTTCGACCTTATTGGAGTGCTTAGGAGGCACCTCCGTACATGCCGTCCAAAATTCTTTATGGTTTCTATGAAATCTATCTAAAAAGTGACAGATCTAAACAGATTCTTGCTATCTTTTCCTATAACTTATTGCGAGAAAGAGATATACTGTTCTTAAATTTAGAATAAGTGTGTCTTCAGAATCAGGCTCATTGAGTAACTAAAATCAATTAATTCCTGTCAGATTCAAATTAAGTTTAGTCCCGTCATTTTGGTGCGTTACAGAATAGGAAACGCAATCTGACAGCACTAAACCTAATTTTAATTAAGTTTAGTCTAGTTTGTAAGTACTAATCGCTACCAGTTTCGATTTGAGATGTCATTTAGCTTGCTACCTAGCACCCAAAGTTTTTTTTTAAATTAGCTTGCTACCTATCTCTTCATCGGATGTTTTGGCGGGTTTTTGTGGCGTAAGTGAAAATTTTTAGTACAATAAATAAAAATTGTGTCAGAGAGTTATAAAAGGGGCATAGTTTTATAATTCAAGTGTTTGTGTTGACGTGCAACTTAAAGATTATTAGAATAAAAGTGATTATGGTGTGAAATACGATGAGAACTTTTTTGTGGTTATCCACCTCATCAAGTAGTACATAAAGTGACTGCCATCATATATTTCGTGTCAAATACTCCCAAGAAGCATTGAAATGTGTTACACCAGCATTTTAATGTCATAAAAGAAGAAATAAAGAAATACTGAAGACATGGCTGCATGGGCCGTAGTTCCATTTGCCTTCCCTTTATAGGGAGAATTAACCAAAAAAAACGATCTCTTCATCTCTGGTTTTATTGTTACGTAAGATTCTTCTAGTCCGAGAAACTCTTCTCTTCGAAATGGGATTACAATTTGGACAACTGTATAAACTCAGAGGTATTATTACATATAAATTATCTCCACATGAACAACGTGCATATGCTGGAGCAATTTCCAAAGGAATACCGAATATATTTCGTCGGTTCCGAGAAAGAGTATTTATATGGGCACCTCGTAAGTTACCTTTTTAATTTTCTGTATTATGTTAACTATTTTATTAAAAATAGTAATGATCGGTCTCGTATAAAAAAAATCCTTGTCAATCGGTGGTCCTTTGAAAGAACGTAAGATGGTTAGGTAATTGTGTTTCTTTATTTTTTATGAAACATTAGCTTTTGTAAAGAATCCACAAACCAAACAATGTTTTCGATTATGGATATGCTGGCGGCCTGGGACGAATGTCAATAGCAAGTCATCAATCTTGACAGTTCATACCCTCATTGCAGAGAGTAATAAGTTCCTTGCCTCATATCAAACACAATAGGTGATTGATTGAGTGTGAGGCCCATAGAGTACTTTTGTATGGTGAGGCCACAAGCAGACTGATATGGGTCGAAACATAAAAAAAATATTTGCATAAATTTCTAAACTTTTTTGTATTTACACTTGACATTTATTTATTTTTAAAACATGAAGTAGAATGAAAATTAATTATGAGATATGTTTACGAAACTTTTATTTATAAACTTATGTAGTTATAAAAATAAATTTTACTTGCTGAGCCATACATTCCAGACAAAGGGCATTTATTGTCATAATAATATGTCATAAAACAGCTTTGCAAAATAATAAATAATTATTAAGAAACCCAACAGAATATTGACTCAACTACTGCACAATTGAGACAACTCAATTTTTATTGGTTTCTAATCATACATTATAATTTACAATTTCATTATTTACAATCTTTTTTTTAGCATTTATACTTGGCTACTTGATATATGAAGGAGTGGAGCGTGAACACCATCGCTTGAGTCGCAAAAATCCTGCTGACTTTGAAAATGATCAATAAGTGATATTTCATCATATTATATAAGTTTTTAAATGTAGTAAAATAAATAAGAATTATAACTCATAGGTGCATTTTTGTTTATAAAGATTACCTTTAATTTGTATACCTTAAAAGTTTGCCTTTGACTATGAAATAAATAATATGACTATGAAATAAATAATAACTCTAATGAGGGTTCAGTGATAAAAACTGGCTTAGTGAGAGATCGCCCAGTGTCAGTTGGGCCCCCTTTTATTTTCTATTTTTCAGGTCAAAGTTCTGAACTAAGTTAACTAATTGAATTATTGAGTTTAGAATTTTATACCATTATTAGGTCTTCCGAAAAACTGATTGAGTTAGGTTAGAACTACACAAATACCTAACAGACACAAAAGATTTTGTACTGTAAATTATAGGAATAGAGGAAAATAGCTGAGGAACTCTAAAAGGATGAATAAATAGTGAATAAGACAAGAAAATGGAACCAGAAACCAGAAGTACAAAAAAATATATTTTTAAATCAAAGCATGTAATATTTTGTGTTTTACAAACTTTAACTATATAAAATACGATCTTTTTCATTTGGTTATGTTATTTGTTCCATGACGCCTGTTATTATTTTTATCTCATTCTTGCTTAGGTGATTGAATATTGTTATAAAGAGATGCACCTATTATTTATTATTCTAACAAATTTAATTGACTTCCACAAAAATTAATGACAACTTCATTTGGTCACTTAATTTTGTTGTTGTTGTTTTAGTTCTCTCTATTACAGAGAAGGCAAGGGGAAGTAATGCCCATACAGCCATGTCTTAGTATTTTTTTACTTCTGCAACTAATGGATTGAATTGCCAGTTCAATGCCTCCTAAGAGAGTTTAGCGCAAAATGTATGATGACAGTCTCCATGATAATAATTTGATTAGGTGGATAAGTAAGATAAAATTCTCAACGTTTTTCACATTAAATTACACACATCAACACACGATGTTTGCTCAGGCACAGTTTTACAGTTATTTAAAAAAAATCTTGACCCTAGTCATGAAACGGCGGCAAAAACTAATATTTTTTTGTTAGGGAAAGGCAAAGATATTAAGGCCATACAGAGCCATCTTCATTTTTTTTATTTTTCTATACCTCGTGAATAATGTTTTCGCCGAGATGTATAAGGATAAAGATAATTATGACTTATTAGCGTGAGAAAAAGGACCATAATAAGCACGTGAACTATTTATGTTCCTTTTCTCTGTAACTGTTAGGTGATATCTAAAATAAAAAAGAAAATAAAAGGAGTGTTTGGCGGGATTTTCTGGCGTCAGTCTAGGATTTTATTACAATAATTAAAAATTGTGTCGGAGCGAACTTAGTGTTATAAAAGTGGTGTAGTTTTATAAACAAGTGTTTATGTTGACAACTAAAAGATTATTGGAATGAAAGTGAGCTGTGAAAGACGTTGAGAGCGTTTTTGTGGTTAGCCACCTCATCAAGTAGCTTCATATGGAGATTGTCATCATATATTTCGCCTCAAATACTCCTTAGATGCATTGAAATGTGTGTCATCAACATTTCAATGCAACAAGTGAAGAAATAAAGAAATACTGAAGACATGGCTGTATGGGCATTAGTTCCCTTTGTCTTTTCTTTATAGAGAGAATTAACAAAAAAAAATAACAGGCTGTTATTTTTTAACAGTTACTTTGTCCTGTTATTTTTGTAACAGTAACAGGCATAACAGGTACGGAAATTTGCCTGTTATAGCCCATCTCTATATCCACAGATTTCATCGTCGAAAAACGGGCTGCGTACACTACATAGACTCTGGCCAGTGAATCGTGTCACTGAGAAAGAGCGGCAATTTTAAAAAATCATTAGCTGTAAACACTTATTTCGCAAGGAATAAATAGTCTTGATACTTCGTTTTTTAAGTATGTAAATTAATTATTTATAAATGGATGCCTACCTTATTAAATACATAATATTCTAATTACTATTCTAAAACAAAACTGTTTTGATTGACCCATCCTGGGATAGGCCATGGCGATAGTTGCATTGTTTCCGTAATCGAAACCAGAGTGCTCAAACCACTAGGCCGCCGAGCTCCCTCACGAGTATTTAAAGTTATTAGGGTTTTAAAAAACGTCGAGTATCAGATACTCGGCCACAATGACGCCGAGTAAAACCTATTTTAGCTTTAAACATTTTATACATGGTGAAACGCGCGTGCATTAGGAATGTTCCATTTTTTTTTTAATAATTCAATAACAAAAAGAAATTAACATTTATAATTTTAATACTCTTTTAGATGTTCTAATAGTTATTAAAACACAAGGTGATATCTTTTTCATAAACTTGAGTAGACTTAATATATTATGGGTATAGATCATGGATATATCATCCTTGGTAAAGATAAAATAAATTTGATGAGCATTGATGAGTTAGACCATATGATAGACTAAATGGGGCTGTAGGCAGGCAAGCTATCACAACATTAAAGTTTTTATCCCAGCTCATTAATTAGCTTGCCTTAAAATATTAGAATTGTTGTATGATTTAGTGCTAAATAGAACTTCAAATACTATTCCACTTGTCTATTCTCTATGTAATTAGAAAAAGAAAAGTGTGATATTATTGGCCCTAATTCTGGCGAACACATGCTAAGATAAAATTTAAGTTCAATCTATTTCTTTCTCTCAAAATAAAAAAGAAAAGGATGGCTGTCATATAAATTGACATTTAGAAAGGTGCGTTCAATTTTAGACCTTATTGAACGTGCTAAAAATGCAGTGTTTAGGAGGCACCTCCGTACATGCCGTCTAAAATTGTCTATGGTTTCTTTGAAATCTATCTAAATTTAAGTGACAGCTCTAAACAGATTCTTGCTATCTTTTTCCTATTACTTATTGCGAGAAAGAGATATACTGTACGTAAATTTAGAACTAAAGTGTGTTCCCAGAATTAGGCCCATTGAACTTGACGTAAATTTCATCATCATCATATCAGCTGACAGATGCCTACTACTGGGCATAGGCCGACGATACTTTTAAAATAAATAAATTATAAAAATATTATCCTTCACTTTAATTTGTTAACATAAAATAATGGACTGGAAAAATTCAAATAAAATCTATACTACATAACACAAATTTTAATTTTGAATGTCAATTTTTTAAATCATTATATTTACTTACTTCACTTTCTTAAAGGCTATTTTTATGTTATAAATAGCATACCTAATTGTAATTAATTACCAGCTATTCACTTACTATTAGTCATTATAGACGCTTACAGGCTGAATATCAAAACAGGGGAAAAAATAGGATATAAAGTAATGGGCGGGTATAAAATAAAATTTGAAATAAGGCATATTTAATAAGTTGTTCAGGATGATTCATAATCAAAGTCAGAATCTAAATACATCTGTTGCCATGA
The DNA here is from genome assembly GCA_947347705.1 of Nymphula nitidulata. Classification (NCBI taxonomy): domain Eukaryota; kingdom Metazoa; phylum Arthropoda; class Insecta; order Lepidoptera; family Crambidae; genus Nymphula; species Nymphula nitidulata. The sequence continues at coordinate 10,380,662 of OX374623.1, forward strand.
ACAAAGCACAATAACATTTGTATGGGTACTCTTGGAATGTTACATTATTTTCTATTAACCATTTCCGAATATCACCTTTGCTATTAGACATTGTGGGAGGTTTGTTTGTTAGTTTCACATGGTAACTTGCATTGCATTATACATAAAAATTACACATGGCTTTGTTAGGATAGGTAGATATTCCCTTATCCATTTCAAGAAGTTTTATGCATTCATGTCACCGTGGTAATCAGCTGATTTGGATTTTGCACTGAAAACTATTATAGCACCAGGCAGAAAACCTTTAGATCTTGCATGCAACATTTCAGGCTTCTCTAAGTTTTAAGGGAATTAATATTTTGAGATTTAATTCTTCATATACACTTTCTGAAAATAACCGATAAACATGAATATTATAAAATATTGGATTTTATTAGGTAGGTGATGTGGGCAGAAAACAGAAAAGTATCAAGCCATAACGCCCTGAAAACAATAAACTAACCTGTAGCGAACGTATTTCCTCCAAATGTCGAATTTTCTCTACAGATTTGCGATTAAATTCACTTTATACATATTTGTATTTATGTATCATAGTGTATACAAGCTTTCGAATAGTACTTTTTATTGATTTCGACATTATTTTACAGTAAAACTACAAAATAAACTCAATACAAGAATGAGAAATGAAACGTCAATATGACATTTCGAGTGTTGCCTTAAAAAAACTTCCTTGAAAATACACGAGTGACACGATTCATTGGCCAGAGTCTACACACGAGTCCGCACACAGCAACATTTATTTCTAAATACGCACGAAGCACGGTAATCAGGTAACAGAGATAGATAAACGCCCTTGACTGCCTAGTGCAAGCGAGACGACTGTTAGTGTATAGTATCACAAAAGGGAATTCCTGACTTCGTGTCCCACCTCCCCTTCTTCGTACTGCGGTACCGTCAACAAAAAATCTTACGAAATAAGAAACTTAATTTTATTTACTTAAAATATTAATTTTACCATAGTGAGAACAAAAAGCTTTTAGACTCTAAACATTCCCAAATTATTTGAAATCATTTAAACTGTGAAAGCATACTATAATTTTAATTAGAAATTTTAATAATATTAATTCATAGAAATGATTTCCTACTTTCAAAAACATCTTATTAATTTGATAAATTCAGGACATTTTATGAAATATTATAACATTGGCTGCATTATTTCATAAAATGTCCTGAATTTATCAAATTAATAAGATGTTTTTGAAAGTGGTAAACCATTACTATGAACTAATATAGCCCATGTTTTAATTTATTGTCGTATTGACAGCACCACCCTGTATATTTTGCTTTGTTTTTTTATATAAAAAGCACGGCAAATGTTGGTACTGGCCACCGAACTGTCAAGTATCTTGTGGTCTTTTTATAAATCGCTTGTCAAATTTGTATTCTCGTTTGTCTTTGTTATTGTTGCTTTTGTGAAAAATATATAATTTATCTTTACTGCTTATTATCACTCTACCACGCTATTTCAATTCCTCTAACAAATTGGTAGCAGAGCGTGGTTCTGAAAAATGGCATTCAGCTCGACAAGTTATCGAAATATCGAGCCTCTAACTAAATTCAACTACGATACCTGGTGCATGCAGGCGCAAGCTATTTTGATAAAAAATGACTACTGGGATATCGTGAGTGGGGAGAAAACGTTGCCATCAAGTGCAGATGCAGCAGAGAAGACGGCGTTCTTCAAGGAAGATCTAAAGGCAAGAGCTGAGATTTTACTTTTGTTGTCGCCATCTGAGCTGAAGCAAGTCAAAACCTGCACTACGTCCAAAGCAGTATGGGATAAACTAAAGGCAATATACCAAAGTACAGGCCCTGCCCGAAAGGCTACTCTTTTAAAACAATTGGTTCTGAAGAAGCTGTCAGACAGTGAAGACGTACGTGAATATCTGAACCACTTCATGGATATTGTGGACAAATTGGCGGACATGGACATCAAGATACATCCTGAACTATTAAGCATAATGATGTTGTACAGTTTACCTTCAAATTTTGAAAATTTCCGTATCGCTATTGAGTCCCGTGATAATTTGCCACATCCAGAAGAGTTGAAAATAAAGATTTTCGAAGAGAGCGAAGCTCGCAAAAATGCTCATAGCAATGAAGGCAGTGCCGAAGCTTATTATTCCAAAAAAAGTTTTAAACAAAAATTAAAACCGACTTCAAAAAACTGAAAAGGATAAAATAATTAAATTTAAGTAGGTATTCATCCCCTAGAAACATATTTTGGAGTTGGTGCTAAGTGGTTTCCAAAAACAATAGAAAGTGAAGCACTTAGCACCAACTCCAAAATATGTTTCTAGGGGATGAATACCTACTTAAATTTAATTATTTTATCCTTTTCAGTTTTTTGAAGTCGGTTTTAATTTTTGTTTAAAATTTTTTTTTCACAATTTTTAGTGATAACTTTCTACGTTCAAAGCTAGATGGGTGACCGTCAACTTATATTGTTTCCTACTATCGTATCGTTTCACTAAAAAGTCATTGTAAAAGCAAAAATTCGCAATTACGCATATGTAGACGACTTCATAATTTCAGTTTTTTTATATTTAAAACTAAAGTACCCAACTGTTTTTGAAAAAAATTTTATGGGACCAAATGGCAGCTATTCCGCATCGAACAAAAAAAGAATCACGTAAATCGGATAAGTAATCTCGGCGTAATCAGTGTTCATACAAAGAAAAAAAACATACGGACTGAATTGAGAACCTCCTCGTTTTTGAAGTCGGTTAAAAAGACCAACAGGAGAAATAACAAATTTTGCGAAAACTGCAAAAAGACCGGTCATTTAACCGATGCATGTTGGAGCAAAAAGAAAGCCGACAAGAAAAATAAGCAACACGACAAGACATACAACGTGTGTTTAATTGTCACTAGCCCAGATAGAAATAAAACAAGCTGGTGTCTAGATAGCGATGGCTCATCTCATATGTGCGGCGAAAAGTCATTGTTCTCTAACATGAGTTCAGAAGAAGGAACCCTTAAGCTGGCATCAAATAAATACTCAAGCGAAATTCAAGGCAAGGGAAATGTCACTGTAAGTACTGAGAACGAAGCCTACGCTTTTAGCGAGACTCTGTACGTTCCAGATGTGTCAGTGAACTTACTCTCTGTAGGAAAAATAGCAGACAGAGGGAATAAGGTCGTATTTGAAAAAGACAAGGCATACATCATATAAAAAGATGGAAATGTCTCACTGACAGCTGAAAGGAAAAGCGGATTATATTACCTTGATTTTGACAAAAAGGGAACCTCATATTACACATCAAACACAAATAGTGATGTTATGGAATGGCATCGAAAATTGGGACACATAAATGAAAGAGATCTCAAACATATGATGAAAGATGAACTTATGCACGGATTAACATTTACCGACAATGAAACATTTGATACTTGTGAAACTTGCATAAGAGGAAAATTATCTAGAGCGCCATTTCCTAAATCTGAAAATACTAGAACAAGTGAACCATTGACTATAATACACAGCGATGTCTGTGGTCCTTTTGAATGTGAAACTCCGGCGGGCTCAAAATATTGTGTCACATTTATCGATGACCATACCCGCTACTGTCATGTATTTTTCATTAAAACGAAAAGTGACGTTTTTGAAATTTTCAAAGAATACAAAAACCAAGTTGAAAATTTTCATAATAAAAGGATAAAATACTTACAGTCAGATAACGGTACAGAATACCGCAACAAGAAATTTGATGATTTCCTGAAAGCGAACGGCATCCAAAGAAGGTTGACCGCAGCATATACTCCGCAACAAAATGGAGTTAGCGAAAGGAAAAATAGATCATTACTAGAAAAAGCCAGGTGTTTATTGTTCGAAGCAAATGCTCCCAAAAAGTTTTGGGCGGAAGCTACTGCCACCGCCAACTACCTGATTAATCGTAGCCCTTCAAAAGCACTGAACGGAGACTTACCGTTTACGAGATGGATAGTCCGCCAGCCGTCTGGAAACCATCTTCACGTGTTCGGCAGAAAAACGTTTGTATTAAAAAAGAACAGACGTGGCAAGCTGACTCAAAAAACGAAAGAAGGCGTATTCATGGGGTACTCGCTGACAGCGAAAGCTTATAGAGTATATATACCCGAAGATGACAAAGTGGTGATAAGCAGAGATATTAAGGCTTTAGACAAAATGTATTTTGGAAAAGTACGTCAAAACATCGAATTAATATCTGAAGAGGAGCAACGCCTGGAAAAGTTAAATGAAATCGATAAAAGTAAAAACAGTATAGAAAAACCAATAGAAATTGAATTTACAGATGACAAAGAAACATTCGAAAACCATGTCCATCCGGAAGATGACACTCCTGCTCCTGCTGATGACTTTGGTGACAATGCACCTGAAATTGTTGAAGCATCCGAGAATGGGAGGCCATCTAGGCCACAAAGAGAAAGGCGTCCACCTGGGTGGACCGAAGACTATGTTCTCAACGTAACCGAAGAGGATCTGTTAGATACTTCGTACTTAACAAAAGAAGAAGAAAATGGTGAATACTGGCACGATGCAATAAAAGCGGAAATAAAAGCACATGTCAAAAATGGTACGTGGAAAATTGAAGACAAAAAGGATGACATGAAGGAAGTGGACTATAAAATGGTTCTAAGAAATAAAATTGGGCCGGATAATAGTACCATAAGAAAAGCCAGATTAGTTGCACGAGGATTCACGCAACGTCCAGTTGTTGACTATAATGAAACGTATGATCCCGTTGCTAAGCTCAGTTCGATCAGATCAGTCGTGGCAATAGCAATGGAAGAAGGATTGAAACTACACCAGATGGACGTTACAACTGCATACCTAAATGGTCAATTGGAAGAATACATATTTATGAAATATCCTGAATACTTAGAAGATTATTTTATGGAAATTATGGTCGAAGAAAGTTCGAAAGAAGACCTGACCATATACAACAAAACAGTCAATATGATAAGGGATATAAAGGAAAATCCTAGAAAGAAAGTCTGTCGCCTAATCAAAGCCTAATATGGACTTAAGCAGGCGGGGAGGCAATGGTATAGAAAACTTGACATGGAACTCAATAACATAGGGTTCAGAAGTTCAGACGCTGATCCATGCGTTTATACCTTAGAGAACTCAGAGAAAAGAGGAGAAAAGATTATATTAGTCATATACATCGACATTTCATTTTGATCGCCTACTCGTGTCCAAATAAATTACGGCAGATAATTTCTAAATTAGATTCAAAATTTGAACTAAAATAAATAAACTTTGAACTTTGAACTAAAAGACTTAGGGTTACCAAAAAGATTACTTGGTGTTCGCGCCGTATCGCTCCTGTGAAGAATACGCAAGCAATTTACTTACGTTTTGAAGATGCTGCTTAAATCTGCACAGGCGACTATATCTTAGTAGTAAAGTAGTTCTGAATACCGTCAATCTATTGACTTACAATTTTTTGGCGATCGTCGAAAGACGTATTGAATTGTAATTCCTTCAAAAACGCATTAAATCTAATAAAAATTCAATTTTGAGTTTAATATAAAGCTCCATTTTGTTCACGAAGAAACATATTTTTGGCGACCGTGACAGGACTAAACCTGGGATCTTCAGATTATCAAGATAAGTGCCATCCTTTACTCCTACTTACACTACCAACAATAACCTGAATCCTTTGTTCCTTTAATATTTTTTAATGTTATTTATCATTTTTATGCTGTGTACTCAACAAAATACATAGTTAGTACCTACTTGAATAGTTAATTTGGAATACCAATAAGCAAACAAGTAATATTCAATAACTTTTTTATATTAGGTAGTAGCCTAAAGTTACATAAATCTTATAAATATTAGGTATTAATATTAAGCAAAGTAATACATAAAATGTATTTTTATAAGTATCTTTCCAACATTTATTGCCCAGGTATAATTAACATTGAAATAAAATTAAGAAAATAAGTTGTTTTTTTTACTTACATTACTAAGTAATTTGTTTAGTTTTTGTGCACAAAATTAACTTAATGAAAATTACAATAACATTTCAATAGATAGATATCTTATTGCGGTTTGTAACTGGTTTGAATTGTCATAGTGCAGTTAATGCCAAATTCAAAACTCAGTTTTTATTTAACATTGCTCTTTTGACCTGGTTCGCCGAACGTTTCCAGGCAATACTCTCCGAGTGCAGTCCGTTGGTGGCATTCAACACTTACACCGTCAGGCAGCCTGATAGACTACTTATAAGGAACCCAGCCTGCCGTTTTCACCAGATCAGGAGCGTGAGATAAACACATATTTTTACATTAATACGTAAGCATAATATAATATTTATTTTTTCTTGAGATAAGTAATTGAACCTTGTTTACAAATTGCAGTGTATAATATTGAGACAGAGTAATTTGTTAAATAAAGTAGTAAGTATAAATATAAATTAAAATATCAATTATAGAAGTGCATAGTAAAATTTAGTTCAGTAAGTAATAAAATTTAAAGTTTTGTCATTTAAAAAAAAAACATACAGACGAATTGATAACCTCCTCCTTTTTTGAAGTCGGTTAACAAAATGAGTACGCCCAATATTTCTGGTTTCAAATCTCTTTATGTTAGACGCAGTTCTATGAAGGGTCAGATAACAAAATTTAAAAATTATATTGAAAAAATTGCTAAGAATGTGGAAGAGGTTAGTGATTTGGAGTTTGCGGAGCTAAATTTAAAAATAGGTAAAATTGAAAGTTTGTCAACAAGGTTTGATGCTTTGCAGACCGAGATAGAAATTTTGAATTCTGATGACTTGTTAGCTGAAGTCAATGAAAGAGAACTCATTGAAGATTCTATTATTCAATGCATCGCTGAAGCAAAGGCCATCTTAAAACAAAATGATCATGTGGCGAATAAATCCTTCCATGATTGCTCTGACACTGACTTAGGCATTAAACTGCCACAAATTCAAATTTCGAAATTTGACGGATCTTATTTCCGCTGGTTAGAGTTCCGCGATACTTTTACAAATTTAATTCACAAAAGGACACAAATTTCAGACATCCATAAGTTTCATTATTTGGTTTCCTACCTTGAAGGTGATGCAGCGCGTATCATATCTAATCTGGAAGTGTCATCTGCCAATTACAAGGAAGCTTGGCAGCTTCTTTGCGAGCGTTACAATAATAAGCGACTTTTGATAAATCACCACATAGATTCACTATTTAGAATCCACCCGTTGTCTCGTGAATCAGAAAAATCTTTAAGATTTCTCGTCGATCATGTTACCAAGAATCTGCGCGCGCTTACAAGTCTAGGCCTTCCGACTGAACATTGGGATGTGCTTATAATATTCATGCTTTCTTCTAAATTGGATAATGACACCAATACTAAGTGGGAAGAATTTCGGAATTGTTTAGTTTAGACGATATACCTACATCAGATCAATTTAAAAAATTTTTGAATGATCGTGCAGATGTTTTGGAGTCATTAAATCGCAACAGATTCAGCAATAAAAGTATTTCAAGCAATGTGCCCAAAGGCTCATCCAATGTGAATACAAAGCATCAAAACTATTCTCGTTCATTTAATGTAAATAATTCCAATTATAATAAAGGCGATTATGTCAAAAATACAAACGTTTTTGCAACCTTAAAATCAAATAAAACAACCACTTTTGTTTGTATTATTTGTAATACCAATCATAAAATTTACGACTGTTCACAATTTAAATCTAAAACCATTCATGAAAAACAAGCACTAGTATCTAAATATAAACTATGTCAAAATTGCTTACGACAAGGACATCCTTTAAATGAATGTCGTATGGGCCCTTGTCGTCAGTGCAATCGAAAGCACAATACTCTTCTTCATGATTCTGATGTAGTAGCTGGCTGCAGTAATACGGATGAAGGTAATCAGGCTGTAGTGGCCTTTTCAAAAGATATTTCAAATCACGTTATTCTGTCAACAGCCTTAATAGAAATTAAGAATCCTGAAAGTGACCAAGTAGAAACTGTGCGGGCACTTCTGGACTGCGGCAGCCAGTCTTCGTTCATCACAAAGTCACTGCAACAAAAACTATCATTAAAAACTACACCTCTAAATGCAGTAAACGTAATTGGAATTGGCAATAGCTGCTCAAATAAAATTACGGACAGTTGTATTGCTAATCTAAAATCCAAGAATAGTACTTACCAAATAACTTTATCACTTTATGTTCTTAATGAGTTGACAGGGAAGTTACCAAAAACTCCCGTTAACATTCAAAATTTATCTATTCCTAAAAATATAACACTTGCAGACCCACAATTTGCACAACCTGCCCCTGTCGAAATTTTGATAGGAGCAGACATTTTTTGGGACATCCTTGGTTGCGAGCAGCGCTCTTTAGGATCCCATAGTCTAAAGGTACAAAATTCTAAATTTGGTTGGATTGTAGCCGGCCCTCTCAAATTATTTCATCCCAAAGAAATTCATTGTAACTATATGTTAACGTCGAATTCAACGTCTAAAGTTGATGGAATGCTTACTAAATTCTGGGAGATCGAGGAACTGCCCCGAAAGACAGTACTCGGTCAAAATGAAATTGCCTGTGAAACTCATTTTCTAAAAAATACTTCTCGTACCGCCGAAGGCACATTTTGTGTTAGGTTACCTCTAAAGGATTCTCCTGACTGCCTCGGGGATTCTTATTTTAGAGCTAAACGGCGTCTCCTGAACCTAGAAAGAAGGTTTCGTAAAAATCATGAGCTAAAATCACAATATGTTCATTTTATTAATGAATACAAGGAATTGGGACACCTTTCAGAATCATCAGTTCAATTGCCTAATCCGTCATATTTTCTTGCGCACCATGCTGTTTTTAAAGAAGAGAGCGAGTCAACCAAGATACGCGTAGTTTTCGACGGCTCTGCTCCAACTTCATCCGGCTACTCCGTTAATGATATTTTAATGGTGGGTCCCAACATTCAACAGCCTCTCTTCTCCATACTCATCAGGGCAAGACAGCATAAATTCCTACTGACTGGTGACATCTCAAAAATGTATCGTCAAATATTATTAAATGAAAAAGATAGGAATTTGCAGTTGATATTATGGAGACAAGATGAGCATCAACCTATCAAGACGTTGCAACTTAGTACTCTCACTTACGGAACTGCAAGTGCCAGTTACTTGAGCACCAAATGTCTTTGGGTGGTCGGAGAACTCTGCGCTGATAATTACATTAAAACAATCATTCAAAATAATTTTTATATCGATGATCTGATCACTGGCGCTGATGACGAAATCCAATTAAAGTACATTTTAAGTTCAGTTTCAACGGCATTAGATTCTGCTTGTTTTCCTTTGCGTAAGTTCAAGACTAATTCAAAATTACTTTTTGATGATTCAAACCTAAATTCTACAGATCCTTTAACATTCAGTGAATCGTCGAGTACTCTTGGTATTGGCTGGCATCCCTCAAGTGACTATTTTCACTTTCCTATTAAAATTCCCCCTCATGTGGACGCTGTCACAAAAAGAAAAATCCTTTCTCATTCATTCAGAATCTATGATCCATTAGGCCTACTGAGTCCTTGTATAATTCAGCCTAAAATGCTCATGCAAAAATTGTGGCTAAAAGGTATTGAATGGGATGAGCCTGTCTCATCTGTAATCAAAGAAAAATGGTATGAAATATCTAAAAATTTACATTTTCTTTCTAATATTCAAATTCCACGGAGAGTTATCTGTGATTCTGCTGTTTTTATAGAATTTCACACGTTCAGTGATGCTTCTCAAAGTGCTTACGGCGCTTGTGTATATTTAAAATCTATTAATTCTAATAATGACATTACAGTAAGATTACTCTGCTCCAAATCTAAGGTTTCACCTCTAAAACCCATAACAATACCTCGATTAGAGCTCAGTGCGGCTCTTTTATCGGCTAAGCTGTGTAAGAGCGTTCTTGATGCTAGTAGACTCACTCCTAACCGCATAGTGCACTGGTGCGACTCGAGCGTTGTATTGGGATGGATCAACAGCAATCCCAGCAAATTAAAACAATTTGTGGCCAATAGAGTCGGTGAGATTCTAGAACTAACTAATCCTAGATCTTGGCGATATGTCCCTACTAATAGCAATCCTGCTGATTTGATTTCTCGTGGAGTTAACGGAAGTCAACTTCCTAATATTGATATTTGGTGGCTAGGCCCTAATTATCTGTATGAAAGTGAATCTAAATGGCCTAAACTAATTAATAAAATGGATGAGGCAAACTCACCGGAAATAAAATCATTTGCTGTTATCACTTTTAAGGACCCTGTATTGGACTTTAAAAAAATATCTAACTTTCGTAAAATTCAAAGAGTCTTCGCTTACATTCTACGCTATATACATAATATAAATCCTAAAAATAAAAACATTAAATATAAAAACAATTTATCAACAGAAGAGTTAAATAATTCATTCATAGAAATATGTAAAACTGCTCAAAAGGAGAGTTTTGACTTAGATTACAATAAATTATTTAAAGGAAAGCCTATAAGTAACAAGTCTAAAATTTTATCTTTATCACCATTTTTGGATGATAAGGGTGTAATTAGAGTAGGAGGTCGAATTGATTCTTCTACCTACGCATTTGAAAGAAGGCATCCTATATTACTTGATGCTTCCCAACATTTAACAAAACTTTTGTTTGAGCATGAACACGTGAAGAATCTGCGACAATTAGAAATTCAGTTTGGCCAGTAAATGGTAGAAAACTTGCTAGAAGTGTTGTAAAAAACTGTGTGACTTGTGCTCGTGTTCGTGGTCGAACGTTGCAGCCGAAAATGGGTCATTTGCCTCCATATCGTGTCTCGGTGGATTTTCCATTTAATACAGTAGGAGTTGATTATGCTGGCCCTTTTCTAATAGTAAACAGGAAGGGCCGTGGTGCTAAATTAATAAAATGTTACATGTGCCTATTCATCTGTCTACGCTTTAAGTGTCTACATTTAGAGGCAGTGTGTGATTTGTCAAAAGAGGCATATATAATGACACTCCGCAGATTTGTTGCCCGTCGCGGCAAACCAGCGGAGATAATTTCCGATAATGGCAGAAATTTTACAGCTGCGGCAAAAGAGTTATCTATTTTTCTAAAGATCAATTATAATTCACTATCTGAGTTTGCGGCTCAGGCAGGAATAAAATTTACCTTTATCCCGGCTTACGCTCCTCATTTTGGTGGAATTTGGGAGGCTGGGGTAAAAGCTGCGAAATTTCACGTTAAAAGAGTAATGGGAAATACCCATCTTTCTTTTGAAGAGTTGAGTACATTGTTTGCTCAGGTAGAGGCAATTTTGAATAGCCGTCCACTTTGTCCTATGTCTTCCTCACCCGACGACTACCTATCCTTATGCCCAGGGCACTTTTTAATTGGAAGACCTTTAAACTCTCTGCCGACTCTCCTGTTAGAGAGCCTTAAGGAATCATCTCTAAATCGTTATGCAAGATTAGAGCAGATACGTCAGCATTTTTGGAGAAGATGGCAAAAGGAGTATGTATCTGAATTACAACAAAATTTCTCAAGCATCCCTCAACCTTGGAGACATGGTACTCATACACGAAGACAATAATCCTCCATTGAACTGGCGTCTCGGGAGAGTCGCTCGTTTGTTTCCTGGGCCTGATGGAGTTACGCGAGTGGCTGAGGTCAATACTACCAGTGGCTGCATTCGTCGTCCCTTGGTTCGTCTGTGCCGCCTACCTGCGGCAGATCAACTTTTGTGTTGAAACACGTTTTACTTAGTGTTTCAACGGGGGGCAAGATGTTCGCGCCGTATCGCTCCTGTGAAGAATACGCAAGCAATTTACTTACGTTTTGAAGATGCTGCTTAAATCTGCACAGGCGACTATATCTTAGTAGTAAAGTAGTTCTGAATACCGTCAATCTATTGACTTACAATTTTTTGGCGATCATCGAAAGACGTATTGAATTGTAATTCCTTCAAAAACGCATTAAATCTAATAAAAAATCAATTTTGAGTTTAATATAAAGCTCCATTTTGTTCACGAAGAAACACTTGGAATAAACTTTACTTACAATGAGGGCGAAATAAAACTGAATCAAGAAGAGCTCATAAATGACTGTCTGAAAAGATTTAATATGGAAGACTGCAAACCAACTTCCACAACTTTGGAAACGGGAAGAGTCCTTGAGAAAGTAGAACATTGCGATCAGCAACTACCTTACAAAAATTTGATCGGTACTCTCATGTATGTGGCAGTCGCAACACGACCCGACATCATGTTTGCAGTTAGCTATCTTTCCCAGTTTAATGATTACCACGGAAAGGAACATTTTACTAGCGCCAAAAGAGTTTTACGATATTTAAAAGGATCGAAGAGTGTCGGTTTGACATATCGAAAAACTGGAAAACAGTTGTTTGGTCTGGCAGATGCAGACTGGGGCGCATGCAAACTTGACAGAAAATCGTTTTCTGGCTATTGTTTCAAATATGCCGGTGCTCCCATAAGCTGGTCTTCCAGGAAACAGAAATGTGTAGCGCTATCGACCGCAGAGGCAGAATATATTGCACTGACGGAGGCGGCTAAAGAAGCAATTCATCTGAAAAACTTATTCAAAGATATCAGAGTCGACTGCAACACTATCACAGTTTTGAGCGATAATCAAGCTGCTATAAAATTAAGCAAGAACGCTATGGTGACTTCTAAATCGAAGCATATTGATTTGAAGATGCATTTCATAAGAGATTGCGTTCAAGACAACTTAATAGAGATCAAGTATCTGCCAACAGAAATAATGCAGGCAGACATATTGACCAAGGCTCTGGCTGGTCCAAGACTATTGAAGCTGCGGAGCAGCCTGGGACTGTCTTGATAAACTTGCAGTTCAGTGAAGAGGAGTGTTGGTACTGGCCACCGAACTGTCAAGTATCTTGTGATCTTTTTATGAATCGCTTGTCAAATTTGTATTCTCGTTTGTCTTTGTTATTGTTGCTTTTGTGAAAAATTATATATTTTTCACAAAAGCAACAATAACAAAGACAAACGATTTATCTTTACTGCTTATTATCACTCTACCACGCTATTTCAATTCCTCTAACAGCAAATGACTCAACACCACCTGATGTTAAGCGGAAAGAAGAGTCTATAATATTATGAGAAGACAGCTAGTGCTAGTCTGGCTGGACCCCAGGAGACGTGGGATTCTCGCTTGGAGCATACATTTTTTTCATCGTTTTCTTTCTTTATTTGTAATTATTACAGCTAGTGCAGTTTAGACACTGGCCGACTCCACCTTGCCGGTCCTTGTTGCTTGTTTGTTTTGAAGGAACCTATGTTATAGGAGGGAGGGAACACATGTGCCGGCAAATAATTCCAAGTTTTGGAAGTATGACAAAGAAACAAGGTACTAAATTTATTATTGCGTGATGTTAAGGTAAAGACATAATAATTAATGACTCAGAAGGCCTGCACGCGTGCTCCTGAGTAGGAAGAGGGAAGGTGGGTTATGGTCAAAAAGCTCTTTATAGCACTCTTCGTGATATAGCCGTTAGAAGGCGCTAAACAACGCAATGTCTCGATGCAATCGCAGAGGCTCAAGGCCAATGATACGGGCAGCACGACGCTGCAATCTGTCCAGTGCATCGAGGCGGTACGAGCCATTCCACAAGTGCGAGCAATATTCCACGCAAGACCAGACCTGAGTTTTTTGAAACAAATATAATAGGTCAGGCGTGAAAAATCGACGCACCTTGTTCAGGACATTGAGCTTCTGTGAGGCTGTTTTGATCACGGTTTCGATGTAGTTCCTGGAATTCAGATCGCAACATAGCTCCATACCGAGTATATTAAGTACTAGCAACTGCCCGCAGCTCTGCTCGCCTTCCAGAGTGTATCCCGTTTGGCCCGGTGACTTGGCCCGGCACCATATTTACCGGTCCAGATGACACAAATCAAGTGCCATCGTCCCCGGTAAGGGGAGAAAAGAGGATACGCCTCGTAATTTGTGAAATACTAACTACAAGCATCTATGAAACGGATTGAACTATAAATCAAACTGTTTAGTATACAATAATCATTTTTTATGGTGAATGACGCGATACCAACTTGTGTCATCAAACTCAACCTGAAATAGACTTCTTATAAGTAGATCTTTTCTAAATCAATTTTAAAATATACATATATTTGAAAAAAATATTATTTTAAAATGGGTTGGATTCCTAAATTGAAATTCAAATATTTAAAAAAAAAAACTTCTTGTAATAATATTTCAGAATCCTTTGATAAGTCGCTTGATATTTTGCAGGTTATTGACCCAATAGATAGAGAAATTTTATTTTAAACGACATAAAATTTCTCTATCTCCCTCATAAAATTTCTCTATCCTCCTAAAATACGAATATAAATATCATCAAAATAAAAAAAGTTTATATTTTTGTCTAAAAGTTTATATATACCATCAAGCGATAGTTATTGAAGACCCCAGAAAAAGAAACATGATAGTACAATGTCAGAGATGCCAACAGTATGGTCATACTAAAAACTATTGTATGCGGCCTTACAGATGCGTTAAGTGTGCTAAATCCCACAAAACGTCAGAATGCCAAAAACAGGATCGCAATACGCCTGCCGAGTGTGCTCTCTGCCATGGACCACACCCCGCCAACTATAAAGGGTGTGAAGTGTACAAAGAGATTCTTGCCAGAAAATCTAACACTCAAACAGTAAGTACTGAAAATAAAAAGACTTCAATACAGCCACATATAATAAGCACACCATCAAACCACAAAACACGTAAGAAGGAAACCAAAACATATGCTCAAAAAGCAAAGAATGAATATGCGAACAGAGATGACCCTATAGAGAAACCACAAATAAGTTCTACAATAGAACAACTCCTCATCAAACAGTCTGAAAAGTTCGATCTTATATTACAACAAATGAGTACACTACTAAGTCTCATAATGAAACTAGTCGACAAATTATCCCCATAGGTTCAATACGAATAGCGGCTTGGAACACAAACGGATTAGAATCCAACAGGAACGAAGTTGAGGCTCTGTTAACTACACATAAATTAGACATATTATTAATATCCGAAGCACACTGTACCAATACGTCATGCATTAAATTTAAAAATTATCAAACCTACATAACTCCTCACCCAGATGGCACTAGCCATGCAGGATCAGCAATCATAATAAAGAAATGCATAAAACACCACTTAATTCCAGAATACTGCAGAGACTACATACAGGCAACGACCGTATCAGTACAAGACAAATGTGGATATATCAACTTTAGTGCGGTTTATTTTCCACCCAAACATAAAGTAACAGACATGATGTTCACTCGGTTCTTTGAGACACTGGGTAGCAGATTTGTCGTTGGAGGAGACTGGAACGCCAAACATACATTCTGGGGGTCCAGACTAATAACTACACGTGGAAGGCAACTCAAAATATCAATAGACAAGAACAAATTGATAGCTGTCACAACATCGGAACCAACATACTGGCCAACAGACCCCAATAAAATACCCGACTTGCTGGATTTCTTCTTAGCGAAAGGAGTAAACAGGTGCTACCTAAAAGTGGAATCATGCTGTGACAGTGCCTCTGACCACACGCCAGTTCTGTTGACTTACAGCACAATGATAATCGAATACGACAGACCCGAGACGCTGTATAATAAATACACAGATTGGAGCTCCTTCAGGGACTATATTGATCAAAACTTGGCACTGAAAATAAGTCTTAAAACAGAAGGTGAACTAGAACACGCCACTAGATATATCACCTCCCTTGTACAAAAAGCGTGTTGGTTAAATACACCTACAAAAGACCGCGAGTTGGAAAGGCAAACTAATTACCCGCTTACTATCAAGTCCAAAATCCTTGAAAAAAGAAAACTGCGCAGGGTCTGGCACAACAGTAGATTAGCGATAGACAAGAGTGCTCTCAATAAGGCAGCAACTGAGCTGCGCAAACTACTACAGGAATGGCGCGATACCACCCTACAGTCAAAAATTGAGTCCTTAACCGCAACGGCTGCTACAAATTACTCACTCTGGAAATTTACTAAGGCTTACAATAGACCTCAGGAGGCCAAACCCCCAATTAGAACTCACCCTGGAGGATGGGCTCGAACTCCACAGGAGAAAGCAGACACGTTTGCCAAGCACCTATCAACAGTGTTTACACCTAATGACACCCACAATATGGATTCTGAAAATGAAACCCACCGGATATTGGCACAAGAACTACAGCTGTCCCTTCCCGTGGAACCAGTTACAACTCGTGAAGTCTGGAGGGTAATAAAAGACCTCAAAGATCGTAAGGCCCCGGGATATGACCTGATTACGAAAGAGATACTTAGAGAACTACCAAAAAAAGCTATTGTGTTCCTTACCGTGCTATTTAACGGAATACTGAGGGTGCAATATTTTCCAATCCAGTGGAAGGTCTCCCAAGTATTAATGATTCACAAAGTTGGAAAACCAGCGAACGACGTCAGCTCGTACAGGCCTATTAGCCTTTTGCCTGTCATGTCGAAGGTATTTGAGAAGCTTCTACTTCGAAGGATGTTGCCCATTTTGAGTGATAATAATATAATACCGCACCACCAATTTGGTTTTCGACAGAAACATTCCACAGTGGAGCAAGTCCACCGAGTATGCGAAAGAATCAGAAAGAGTCTAGAAGAGAAAGAATACTGTGCCTCTGTGTTCTTGGATATAAAGCAAGCATTTGACAAGGTTTGGCACAAGGGCCTCCTTCACAAGATAAAAACATGCCTCCCTCATAGTTTTTACCTCTTGATGGAATCATATCTTTCTGAGAGGCTGTTTCAGGTCAGGGAAAGTGGAGCTACTTCTGCATTGTTTGAGGCCAGTGCGGGTGTCCCTCAAGGTTCCATACTGGGGCCGATATTATATACAATATATACAGCTGATCTACCCCTGGTGGACAATGTAACTGTGGCTACATATGCAGACGATACTGCTATACTTGCGTCACACAAGAATCCATATGAAGCATCGGTTAACTTACAGAAAGCTCTCGACGTAGTGACCTCATGGCTACAACGATGGAAAATTAAAGCCAGCACCACGAAGTCCGTACAGGTCACATTTACACTTAAAAAGGGAAACTGCCCCCCTGTGACACTGGAAAACGTAGAACTGCCACATTGCGATAACGTGCGGTATCTAGGAATGCACCTCGACCGTCGTCTGACTTGGAAAAATCACATCAAAGCCAAAAGAGAGGAACTTAATCTGCGCTATAAAAACCTGTACTGGCTGACTGGAAGGAACAGCAAGTTATCCACAGATAATAAACTCCTAATCTACAAGACCGTCCTAAAACCCTTGTGGATGTATGGCTTACCACTTTGGGGCAGCGCAAGCAACTCCAACATATTGATCCTGCAGAGAATGCAAAATGTTATCCTAAGATCACTGGCCGACGTGCCTTGGTTTATTACCAATCACGAGATTCATCAACACCTGGAAATGAATACCGTAAGGGAAGAGATCCAGAGTGTAACAAATAAATACAAGGACAGGCTGGAGGGACACCCGAATGAGCTTGCTGCCAGGCTTACAACTCGCAGTTACAGAAAGCGTCTTAAAAGGAAAGACATCCTATAACTTGGAAAGTGACTGTAATGTGGAGTAGATGCCCTCGTTGGAGGACACACTCGAATGAAATTACAACATCCTTCAAAAAATCTGCTCATAGTATTAAGCTGATCGCAGATATATATATATATATAAAAAAAAAAAAAAAAAAAAAAATATTTTTGTCTAGATTAGTCCGAATTAAAAATTGTATAATTAATCTAGCGGACTTATTCAATATTCACATTAACAAAAAAAAACTAGTTTTTCTCAAAACATACGTGGGGGTCCTTCGGGTAGCCCCTCCATGGATGGTTTTCTTTTGGACCACATTTTTTGGAAAGTACTGCCTAATATATTACGATTTTTGCTCTTACACGTTGGGGGTATCCCGTATCTTTAATACGGCTGATACGGCGGATTATAAACAATCAACAATATACATATAAAATGGTCAAAAACAATTTTTTGAATAATAGTGAAAGCCAAAATGCTATGAACCAAACAAAATTATTAATCAATACCTATTATAACATACAAACAGTCTTCAACATGGTTTTTTATAAACAATCAAAAAATTCATATAAAATGTTCAAAAATTTGAACATAATAACAATCTTTTAATCAACGATGCCAAAATGCTATGAATTAAACAAAATTATGTACTTATTATAACGTACAACCAGTCTCCATATGATTTTTTTTTTATACACAATCAACAATATACATTATAAAATGGTCTCTTTACCAAAATCAGAAAAAAATAACTAGCCTTTTATTATATGTATATCACTATAATATTATTTGAAAAATTTTATTTGATTCATATCATTTTGGCTTCGTTGATCATTAATATTATAAAAATATTGTTATTATGTTCAAATTCAAAAAGATCTACTTAAGAAGTCTATTTCAGGTTGAGTTTTAAGACACAAGTTGATATCGCGTCATTTACAATAAATACTGATTATTGTATATTGCAGTTTGATTTATAAGTTCAATCCCTTTCATAAATGCATGAAGTTAGTATTTTACAAATTACGAGGCGTATCCTCTTTTCTCCCCTTACCGGGGACGATGACACTTGATTTGTGTCATCTGGCCCGGTAAATATATCACCGGGCCAGTCAAAACTTTTTTTCCCATGTGGCTCGGCGCCGAGCCAAGTCACCGGATGGGATACACTCGCCTTCCAGGGTCTCAAGTTATCTCCGTAACAAATTTCGTTTAAATCAGTAGAGTGGTATAGGCGAGAAAGCGTAACAAACAAACTCACATTCGCATTTATAATTTTAGTCAGAATCATTTTAATTTCGTAATAATACACTAAACTATTGTGTTTTTTAGGATTCTAAGTATCAAACCTATCACTGCGTCTCAAAATTATGTTATAACTTGAATACAGTCAACATCCTTAGCTATGAAAATATGAGATACTAGTAGCCGCCCGCGTGGATGTCGATTTTCGCCCCAAAAAAGTATCCTATGTTTTTTACAGGGTCTCAAACGATCTCCATACCAATCATCTAAACTTTTGTTTAGGCGTGAAAGCGTAACAAACAAACAAACTTTCGCACACATTTCTAGTGACAAGCAGTCATATACCTTTTTAATTTAAAACGATTTCATCAAAAAATAAATTGAATTACTGACCTATATGAGTGTCATACATATTAGTAGGTTTAAGATGGACGGAACATATTCAGCTACAATTAGTCGCAAACCACTCAGTGTCGTCTCTCTTTACCTCCGGACAATTTTAACCATTTCTGTCTATATATTTCATCTTTGGAAAATCTGTAAATAGCAGGATCGTAAACCAAACCATGACATAAAATGTGTATATATTTTTAGTTTTTAATTATTATTTTTTAATGTGTTTTCTATGCTAACGCTACCAGGTAATGCTACCTTTCGGTAGGACTCGGAACTACTCGGTCGCTCGGGAGTACACGCTATCTCCGTCACTCGCATGCCTATACGTATAATTCTATCCCACTTATGCAGCAATATGGAGATTTTGGCTGGTTTGTTTATTTTAAGTAGATTTGTATTTAAAACTCAAAAATACACTTTACGGGTGAAAAGTGAAACTAAGTATTTTTTTTTCTCTCCGTGAGTGGTTTGTACACTTATTAAAAGAACAAGACGGCATTTTAGCCAATGTCCAACCACAATTTAAACAAATTACCGGGAGAAAGTGTTCGTTTGAAATTCCAAGCGCAACTAGGACGCACTTTTTGCCAAGTGAGCCCATGGACACAGTTGAGCCGGAACGCGCTCCGAGCGTCTAGGCCGTATCTTCCCTTTTTTGTTTATATCAATGTAAACAAACCCCCTTTTTATTGAATGACTAAAGATTCGTATTTGTATTTTTCCGGGATGTGCTCGGTACTTATACCGAGCACATCCCGTCCCACTGCTGATGAAAAAATAGGTTACATGTAGAGGAATATCTTAATATTCCTCTACATGTAACCTATTTTTTCATTATTGCCTAAAGTGGCCACTTTTAACAATAATATAAAATTTGGTTACATAAAGGTAGACAATTTATACAAGACACATCTTTAAAAATTACAAAAACCGATCGGTTAGGTTAGACCGAAAGCGGTTTTGTTTATTATGTTCTAAATTCACCATAATTAATAATAATCAATTGGTGTCGCTAGTGTGCACGAGGTATCCCCTTAAGTCTTCAGTAAACTGTGGGTTAAGTTACTCAAAAAAGTTAATATTAAATAGAGTAAATAATTTTAGAATGCATAATGAATGATGCCTTTGCCTTCAAATCTGTCGAGGAAAAAATGTCATCAATCAAGGTAAACATTTTGTCAATTAAGATACAATCTGTGTCGTCGACGGACGATTTGTTTTGTGTTACAGATTTAAACAAATTTTAATTTTTTTTTTCCTGAATTGTTTATTCTTAGTTTTTGTAGTATGTCGTTAGTTTGTTTGCCTGCTGGTGATATATTTGTACCTATTAAAATTGAAGAAAATGAGCTTTACACAGGAGTTTTTAAACTTTTGGAAGTAATACGACCTAACTGGTCTCAAAACAATATAAGTTGTAAGGTAAGTGCATAATAAATTGTATAAATAAGTCATTGACCACACAATTATGTCTATTTAACCATGTTATTATACTATATTTATGTTATTAATTAAATAAGTGTCCCCTTTTACAGTTAATGGGATCAAATTAAAATAAATCAAGTTGAATTATTATGTAAACACTAATAAAATTTGCTTTTCTGTTGTTGTTAATCCTAATTTGTGTATTTGTATTCTGAAATTCCTATAATTTATTCTTACTGCATGATTCTGGACGTATGACCACCCTAATTCTATTCTAAATTATTCCTTGTAGGCAACAAATGCAGGAGGTTATTATCCTGTCAATCATCTAATTCCAGACACAATTATACAATTACGATATACTTCCAGGAGCCTAACTCTAACCGCAGTAATAAAAAAAGATTGGCATAATATTCAGGCTTTATTTATGTGTTAATAGATTAAATAGACAACATATCTAGTCAATGTTGTCTATTTAATCTATTAACACAATAAATTTTAAAGTAGTATTAACAATAATTCAACACTTTGAATATCATGACATTCTTCCTCAGTAGCAATATGTTACATAATCCCTCATATCTATAACACTCTGACCTATTCAACTTGGTGTTAGCACAGTAGAAAATTGAAACATCGAGGTTAGGTCCAGATGGCCTATCTTAAAAATAATGTCATTTGATAATATAAGAGTATTTCAAGAAACTGTAGTCATAACTTGGTTGAATAATTATAATTGTAGGGGTTTGGGTTACTTTACAAGTTTTTATTCATAAAATATTTTTATATTAAATCGAAAGTAAAAGGAAAATTAAAAACTAACAAAATATGTAGTAACAGTCTGCCATATACAATCAAAATGGTAACAAAACATAAATCATTTATAGAAATTTAACCTATAATATCACCTCAAAATGAGATCTTAGTTATTAATCACAGTAATAAGTATTTTAGTGTTAGAAGTTGTCATTTTTATAGTGCATGTCTGTACAATCAGCGCAGTAGAAAATTTTGTGCTAACACTAATATTTTTATTTTTCCTATCTTTTTTTGGCAGGACAGGACATTCCTATATCTATTCCAATATGTTCTATGTTTTTCTGTACGATGTTCTATAATTACATTGTTAAGTAATTAAAAGTAAAGCACATATTGTGTTATGGGGTCATTTTATTTGTTACAAATTATAAAGTGAAATATATTTTTTTTCTCAATTTTCAACATGTTCCATGCTTTCAAATCAGATGCGAATTTAAGTTAGTTTAATCATAATATTGCATATCTTATAATTTGTCAATGTGCCAAAAATCACACACATTAGTAGCACAATTAATAATAAGTATGTATTCCTTTTTGGGCTTGTTTTACTGCACTAATGTTGATATCAAAAATGTAAGACAATAATAATAATAATAATCATACACTCACACCTATTATCTAGCTAGCCCAAAGTAAGCATCATTAAGAGCTTAATTGTGTTATGGATACTAGATAACAGAGAAAATATTGACAATAATAATGTAGGTATATCATCACCAGCCTATATACGTCCCACTGCTGAGCACAGGCCTTCCTACATGGGAGAAACACATGAGGAGCTTGGGCCATAACACCACCACGCTGGCGCAATGCGGGTTGGTATGTAGGTATACAGAGAGGCCGGAACATTGATGTCCAAAAAAAAAATTTGGTCCTTCGTATCGTGGGGTATCCGAATCACCTCCATGTATGTTCCGCGACTTTTGATAGTTTTCGAGTTATGAATTTTTTTCTGAATTTTTGGGAATTTATGACCTGACCAACTTAAAAAATTTCTAAAAAAAAAAGTAGAAGACTTTTTCGTAATTTTTTTCTTGCAACTGAATCGTCATGAGTTGTACTTTTATGCACATAATAATTAGCTTTTTAACTTTGATGAAAATTGTGAAAATGTTGATCCAAAGTGGAAAATTTACATTCGGGGAATTATGTTATGACTTAAATTTTCAACTTTAAATTAAAAATCTAAACAGGTGAGTTCATGGTTCCTAAGTAGCCCTTAATAGTGCGCCATACTCTCAGCTTTCATAATCATTACAAAAAAATTAGTACTTAAAAAGGCTACTTTTGCTAAAATCAGGCTTCAAAGACAGCGAGGAGGAAAATTCTTATGAAAGGCTAATTTGATTTAAACAATTTTTTTGGCCATTTTATAATTTTTAAGTTTAATTATTGATAGAGAATACTGGAAACTAACCAACAAATAGCTTCAGAGGTTTGGTAAGAAAAGTTTTAAGTAAGAAGTGGTATTGTTAATAAAACATAAATGATAATGTGAAAAAATTATTAATTCTTAAAATTTTCAAAATGGCCACCTCCAACAGAAATACACATTCTACACGAAAGAAATTGTCTTTTAATCCTCTAAAAGCATCTATGTTTTCTCTCACAACACGTTCGGCTTCTGCAATCTTTTGTCTAAGCTCTTGTTCACTCGAACAGTCTCGGGCGTATGTTATTTCCTTGTAATAGCCCCAAACGAAGAAATCTATCGGGTTGAGGTCAGGTGAGCGTGGAGGCCACCTAATTGATCCGCTGCGTTCGATCCATCTGTTGGGGTATGTTTCATTTAAGTAATTTAGGACTTGCGTTGCGTAGTGACACGAGGCACCGTCATTTTGAAACACTATGGTTCGTCTAAGTCCGAGGCTCACATCACCCAGCAACAATGGAAGTTCATTTTCTAAGAAGTTTCTGTAGGTTTCTCAGCTCCCCATCATCATTTTTATGGCGGCAAACTCAGGTTCGACGGCAGTAGCTAGCCAGGTGGACTTAGAAAAAGCCATACCACCAACCAAACGGAGCAAGAAAACTCTGGCCTCACGGGACTTGAATTTCGGGCCTCTAGATTTTGATGCAGGTTATCTCAACCACTAGACTAGGGGAGAGTTAAGAGTCTTTTTATCTCAGTCTATCTACGAAAAATAAAAAGAGACAATGTCGTTAGGAGTCATCTAAGCAAGGAATGGTTAGTGAAAATGGAAAAAAAATCAGTTCAGTGGTTAGGAATAAAAGCGTAGTAGACTGATACAGTTAATTTCGCATTCGCAATATTATTATTCTTGAATAGTATGTATGTAGGTAGGGTCGTCTGGTAAGGCACTGCCGCCTTTCTTATTATTGCCATCATAGACAATAATTCTGTCCCTTATCCTCTCGGTCCATTGCAGGTAAAAGAGTTGCGCCCACGTTTACATCCCAAGATCCGCGAGAACGGATCGCGTAAAATTAATTAAACTAAAAAAAAGCCTCGTAATGTTTAAATTTTAGCTTTCTTGTAGTCATTTTTTGGTAATTAACAAACTAATTAAAATTAGGAATGATAAAATTACCAATATTTTTTTTAATCAAATTGCTAATTGTAAGAATTTTTCACCTCGCTGTCTTTGAAGCCCGATTTTAGCGAAAGGAGCCCCTTAAGTACTATTTTTTTAATGATTATAAAAGCTGAGAGTATGGTGCTCTTTTAAGGGCTACTTAAGAACCATGAAGTCACCTGTTTAGATTTTTAATTTAAAGTTGAAAATTTAAGTCATAATTCACCGAACGTAAATTTTTCACTTTCATCAAAGTTACAAAGCTAATTATTTTATGCGTCAAAGTACAACTCATGGGGATTCAGTTAAAAAAAAAATATGAAAAAGTCTGCTACTTTTTTTTTAGAAATTTATTAAGTTGGTCAGTTTGAAAATTCCCGAAAATTCGGAAAAAAAATCATAATTTGAAAACTATCAATGTCGCGGAACATACATGGAGGTCATTCGGATACCCCACGATACGAGGGGCCCAAATTTTTTTTTGGACGTCAATGTTAGGGCCACCCTGTATAAATATTAGAAATATACAAAATAAACATATAAACATCCATGACTCGTAAGCAAATGCTTATACTCATCATACAAACATTTGCTCCTACCGGGATTCGAATCCGGGACCTCATGACCGAGTAGCCTGTATAGCAAGGGGTACAGACCGCTCGACCAGCCGGTCGTCAACAATACTACGTTCTTATCGAAAAACGGACCTCATAATGCAAATCGTGCTTTACTTTTAGAGCCACCGCACATATACAATTTCAAATCGTACAACTAAATCGCAGAATGTCTAATAGGCATAGAATCTTATGATAGCCCGCACATTATATCAACTAAGTCGTTCAACTAAATAGTTGATCAACTATCGGCCGATAGCCCGCACACTATAACAACTTAGTTGGTCAGTCGCACGGCAAGATGCAGTATGACCAGACCCGTGCGTGTGATTTCCCCACGCTTGGATTTTTGCTGACGGGCGCGCAGCCGCCCAGTCAATCTCTGCATTCTCTACTTACTTGTAACAAATGAAAAAATAGAACTGCTGATCGACGAAGTCCAAAAAAGGCCAGCCCTTAAAAACCTAATTAATAAAAGAAATAAAAGAAGTAGTGCGTTGTTTTTCCGCATTTTATCGCAGACTTCACCGCGCTAGCAACACTGTCCATCAACTAAGTCGACGAAGTGTGCGGCCTATAAAAGCACGCAATTTAGTTGTGCGATTTGAAATTGTATATGTGCGGTGGCTCTTACTTCGCATTTTTTAATTTTAAAAACTAATCTAAGATAATATCAAGCGGTTAAAAAAGTCTCAACTTTAGTTACCTATGTTATTTATCTTTGAAATCGCGTCGCCGATGGGCGGCCTTGGCCTGCGAATAAATATTGTATTACTATTTTAGCTATTCACAGATGGAATTACAAATAAGCTTGTTGCATGTCAGCTTAATACAGAAGCAGATAGTAATAATATTGTTTTAGTACGAATATATGGTAACAAAACTGACTTGCTCATTGATCGGAATGCCGAATTGCGGTAAGTGATTTTAATGTACTTATTTTATAAGATAATAATTAATGTGAATATTCTTGAAATATAGAGGTGAATTTTCAAGTAGATAGACGATAGAAAAGTTGATAGATAGATAGATAGAAATCCTAAACAATAATAAATAGGGAAAAATACTCAAAAGAGTCTCAAGGCCGATTTGATAAAACCATTTGATGATTTGACGAACACATTTTGAATAATAAAATCGCAACCTTCCTATAGTGTCGATAATAATGATCAAATTGTGATAAATTGTCACTTTTCCGAATATAAGATGAGATAACCTGATACAATCATCATCATAACTGAGCCATACTATTTAATAAAAGTGACAATGCGACCTTTTGTAAAACAAATGACAAAATTGTCCTTAGTAACTACCTCTTTGATAAAAAGCAGGCAACCAACACTACAAAGCGATCTTCTTTTTAGGTGGGGGTTTTAATGTTTATTACTATTTCCCACTCGAATTTCTCGAATTCTATTTATTGTAAATAGTATTCAAATTGACCAACTTGTCTTAAAATATTATTATTGATAGCTTGGTGTGCCTTTGTTTTGTTAGTAATATTTATTTAAATAGATATGGCGGAGAATTTCCAATTCGCTTTGTTTTACAAAAAGTCGCATGCCCAGCCATATCGGATGTCCAGCCATATTAAAAGGTCCAGGGGCCTTACCACCATCTTTATAAAAGCGATTCATATTCCGCTCGATTCAGTATTGGTTCCTAAACTGCATCGCTGTCATAGTCGTAGATAGCGTCGTAGTACGGATTAACGATTCTACTCAGTTTAGGTCCTAAACTGGATCGCGATAAAAGATGGTGGTACGGGTGCTGTTCGCAGAATTTACAATTCATATACAGAATGTCCAGTTTGCAGAAAGTCTAGTTCACAGAATATCCAATTCGCAAAATGTCAAATTTTCATCATTACGTTGTCACTATAGATCATCCAATATTATATAATAATAATAATAAAATTCATACACTCACACCTATTATCTAGTCCAAAGTTAGCATCATTAAGAGCTTGTGTTATGGATTATTATGTATATAAATATTAGAAATATACTAAATAAACATCCATGACTCGTGAACAAATGCTCGTATTCATTATACAAACATTTGTCCCTACCGGGATTCGAACCCGGGACCTCTTGATCTGATCGAGCAGCCCGTATAGCAAGGGGTACAGACCACTCGACCAGCCGGTCGTCAAATTATCATCAATCACTAATTGATTCAATTGGGTTTTAATAATTAGTGAAGTTATTAGTTGAAATCAGTTTTATTTTAACCGACTTCAAAAACGAGGAAGTCCTTAATTCGGTAGTTTTTATTTTATTTTATATGTATACAGGGTGTTAGGTTATACGAAGGCAGGTGTCAGTACTGCTGTGCTAGTTAAACACGACTTGCTAAAAAATAAATTAGAAATCGCGAAAAAAACAGGCCGTGTAAATATTACAATTTGTTTAAAAAATACAAATTGTAATATTTACACGGCCTGTTTGTATGGAACAGCTGTTTTATTTTCGTGATTTCTAATTTATTTTTCTACAAATCGTATTTAAGGTGACAAGCACTGCCACTTGCCTTCGTTTCCGAGAGCGTCCCCCTAACATCCTGTATGTACACCGATTACGCCGAGATTTCTGATCCGATTTACGTGATTCTTTTTTTGCTCGATGCAGAATAGTTGCCATTTGATCTTAGGCCCAGGATGACAACTCACCTGCAATATCAAGTGATTTTTCCTTGTTATTTCAGGTGTCTATAAGCGGCGGTAACCGCTTACCATCAGGTGGGCCGTCAGCTTGTTTGTCATCTAGTCGTATATAAAAAAAATTTGGTCCCATATTTTTTAATCGATGAGCCCCTCTATTCTGCTATTTATTTACCTAAACGGAACGGGAGCGTTTCGGTATCGTTACTATTGCGCTATTGATAAAAAAGGTATTCCACTAACATGACTAACACTGCTAAAATCGGAACGCTAACGAAACGCTCTCGGTTGGTTCAACTATTTGACAAACGTTGGTGACATAAACATTTAAAAGTTGTTAAATTCGATATGTATATCGTGTTTTTGGTAGTGTTTATAAATCATATTTATTTAAAATAAAATTAGAGGGTCGATTCTGCTATTTATTTACCTGAACGAATCGGCAGCGACTCGATATGCGGTTGTGTTATAAACTAGGTATTCCACTAACATTCATATATAATTCAATAAATGTGGGCACTGTTCTTGCAGCAACTTAAAAGCAGGGATCGGAATTTTGCGGGGAAAGGGGTAAAGTAGCAAGTCAAGTGCCTGCCGGGGCCGCTCAGACCGCACGTCGGTACTTAAAGGTAAAATTTTAAAGGACAATTTTATTTTCTTCTTATTAGAGCATTTAAATAAAAGCTTTTTTTTAAATTTTTTTTGCTTTTAATTTTTTCTTTAGCATTGGTAGATGTCTTTGTTTGTCGCTAGGCGCTTGAATTTTGTTTTGGCGTAGGGTGTTCCCAGTTTTTTCTGATAATGACAAATAATGACCTCACTCAATATTTGATTGACTTTTACTTATACATTCTAAATATAAACAACTTTCTAGTTCCGGCTCTCGACGTGCTCGTCGTCGAGTCTTTGTTTGTCGCTAGGCGCTTGAATTTTGTTTTGGCGTATGGTGTTCCCAGATTTTTCTGATAATGACAAATAATGACCTCACTCAATATTTGGTTGACTTTTACTTATATTCTAAATATAAACAACTTTCTAGTTCCGGCTCTCGACGTGCTCGTCGTCGATACGTTTGTGTCGCCAATGATTGTCAAATGGCTGTTGTCAAACAAACGCCAAACGGTATGACAGCGCTGCCGATTCTCTAAGTCACTCTAAGAGAATCGCATAGCAGGTATTCTATACAATACTGTGTATAATGTTTGAAAATTGAAATATTTATATGTCTTATTGTCCATTACATATTTAAATTATTAAAATACTACTTGGTATTATATTTGATTTTAGTGCTTTTTTGTCAGTTGTTTTAATTCGTTTTTGTTTTGTTAATACTTTTATCGTTTATTTTATTCAATATATGATCTATGTTGTATTAAAATAAATGCACAAAAATAACAACTTGACATAAAACCTGACTTATGATTCAATTTCTTCTTTTTTTCAATTAGTTATTGATAATGATGGATGATTGATGTTAAGAACGTTATTAAGTTATGGCATTTTGCGAACTGGACAATCTGCAAACTAGACATTATGCGACCTAGATATTATGCGAATTGGACCTTTTGCGACCGCTGGAAATTTTGCGACGGACATTTTGTAGCTAAACTAAATTGCTTTAACTCGTCCCTTGTTAATCTTGTATAGGGCATGCACCCGGTTCTACCCGGTTCCGAAAAGACCCGGTTTTACCCGGTTCTTAAAGCTCTCAAAGAACCGGTTCTTAAAAATATATTACCCGGGTTTTGCGGTTCTTTCGGTTCCTATAAATGTCATCAAAGAAATCAATTATTTAACTATATTGTTTGCGATAAATTGAACTTGGAATATGCATTAGTGGCTGTTAGACATTGCTAAAGCTTTTCATCGTGTCTGGCATAGGGCTCTTTTCTCTAAGCTCCCGGCATACGGTATGCTCACTCAGCTGAGTGGGCAGACCGTATGACTGTATGCAGGAAGCCGGCGATCCAGTTACTGAGCTCTGCAACTGGATCGCCGGCTTCCTGCATAAGCAGAGAATCTGTGTTTGGGGTTCATGCCTGTGAACGCTGGTGTACTTCAAGGCTCTGTTCTATCCCCCACTCTCTTTCTTCTTCATATCAATGACATGCTTCTATTAGGAAACATTCATTGCTATGCGGATGACAGTACAGTGCATGGTGGATATAACGGTCGGCCAGGGGCTGGGCGCGTTGAAACCTAGATGGAGAGATTGAATCTTACCATTGAGCTCGACAGGGTGTTGAACCTCATTGCCCGGAGGCGGGTCGGTGAAATGCTTCGGCAAACCCCGGGTCGTCTCAATTATGGGCATTAGGAAACCGTAGTGGTTTTGCAGGTATTCCCGGTGCCGCTATGATCAAGCGCTGGGCGACCCCTGCACAGGCCCACGTCTAACTGACGGTCCGCTGGTCCATCTAACCAGCGGTTTAGGGTATCGTCCGTAAGCGGATTCCACTCTGAAAAAAAGGGTTTTGAACCTCGTATCTGAATGGGGATCTAACAATCTTTATGAGTTGAATGCTAAGAAAACACAGGAGTGCGAGTTTACAGCCAAAATGTCGCCGATCCTTCCCCTTCCCTCTCTTTAGGGCACTACTCTTTCGGCACAGGGTTCCATCAACTTGCTCAGTATGGAAATATGCTGCGATTTGAATCAGAGGAATTATATCGCAACCTTTATCAAAACAGTCTCCCAGAAGCTGAAGCTGAAGCCTGGACAAGGGGCGTCGATTTTGCACGCCAGATCAATTATGCCTTCTGTACAATACTGAGGTCCGATATTGCGTTGAATATTGCTCGCACCTGTGGGATGGCTCCCCCAAGTACCTCCTCGATGCTATCCCACCTTCCGCCTTCCTACTCAGGAGCACGCGTGCCGGTCTTCGAAGTCATTAATTTACTGTTTCCACTTCAACATCTCGCACAAAGAAGTTTAGTAACTCGTTTCTTTGTCGGACTTCTAAAACTTGGAATTCTTTGCCAGCACACTTCGAGCCTCTGCAATTGCGGCAAGACATTTAATCAATTATTGCATCGCTTTTTGAACCTATCCCACCTTCCTCTTTCCCTCGTGCGTGACGGTCTTCGAAGTCATCAATTCACTGTCTCCACCTCAAAATCGCGCACAAAGAAGTTTAGTAACTCGATTCTTTGTCTTCAAAAACTTGGAATTCTTTCTCTTTGCCAGCACATGTGTTTCCTCCTTCCTTTAAAATGAGTTCCTTCAAATGAAGCGTGAAAAGTGACCTTCTGAGCTGGCAAGGTGGAGGCGGCTAGAACAGTGTATTTCAAGGTTCACTAGCTGTATCCGCATATGGACTTTTCTTACCGCTTCACATATTGATATAGATGACATATTGATTATTTAAAAACTTTGTTGTAATTTGTTGCTAGCCAATCGGCTAGCAATTTCCCATATTATTTATTTTCTTAACTGTGATTAATAGAGTATCTAAACAAAACCAAAACAAATTAAATAGAATTTAATTTCACGACCCGAAAGAACCGAAAAAACCCGGGTACCCGGTTCTTCGGTAAAACGGAACCGAAAAACCCGGTTCCTAAATAAGGTCCGGTTCTGCATCCCCTAATCTTGTAATTCATGTACACTTCCATAGCGCATATTGTCATTTTCACACAAGACACGCTGTATCTAGACTTGAGTAGGTACATAATATTTTCAAAGCCTGTTCTTGAATATTATCGGATACAATTTCTAACTATCATTGATTGAACAGTTTCTTAAATATCCTGTATGTCAAAGAATGTTCTATAAACTAATTATTATTTTATGGTTTTACAGTAATATTAAAATACTCAATGTGATTGGCCTCGCTCCAAAAGTGTATGGAATCTTTGAGAATGGTTTAGCTTATCAATACTATCCAGGAGAAATACTTAATGTTGAGTCTGTAATAGATGATAAAATCTGGCCACTCGTGGCATCTAAAATGGCGAAAATGCACAAAGTTAAACTTGGGAAAGATGTATGTATTATACCAATTATTCTTCCGGACCAGTATCACCTTGAGTTGTATCATCCATCTCTTGCAGGTACGTTTGATGGTAGGTAGGTAGTACTAGCGGCACTAAAAATTGTGTTCGTGTGAGAAATAAATTACAAATATTATACATACTTACATTTTTAAACAATGTGCCAAAACATGTCAATATAAGATAATTGTGATTATCTTATATAGGTAAATTATATAGGTAAATTTAAATAAGAATAAAAAAAAAACAAATGCGATGTGAACATTTTAAACAAACAAATAAAAAGGAAAGTGTCAAAAATGAAAGTAGAAAATGGAGCGCGTGACATTGTGTAACGAATGAAAGCTAAAAATATGTATTTCTTAACCGCAATTTACATAAAATATAATTGTAAAAAGGCGATATTATTATGAAATTTATGGTAGGTAGGTATTCTAAATGGAACCAATAAGGGTTCTAATCGGAATGTACCTATAAGAAGGAAACAGTAAAGGCAGTAAAAGGAAAGCAGTAAGCCGACTCCAACCACGTGCTAGCGATAATAACCTACTCGCGTAGGGTTGTCGCTTTAATTTCTAATATAGAGCTTGGGCACTGTGCATAAAATCTCAAGCGTTAGCAGAGCATCAGGGTTTCAAAATACCAAGTTTATCTATACTAATATTATAAAGCTGAAGAGTTTCTTTGTTTGGTTGAACGGACTAATCTCAGGAACTGCTGTTTTAAAATTGAAAAATTCATTTTGTGTTAGATAGTCCATTTATCGAGGTATTATATAGGCTATATAATATAACATCACGCTACAATAATTATCCCAATTATCAGCCTCTTAACATGTAACGTCTTCATATATTTCCATACAATTTACTTCCCTGTGTTATCGTTGTACCGTGGCCGTTCACGATAATATCGTCGCGTTACTAATTATAAAAGTGCCCATACTCTAGGAATTTTAGGTTTTTAATGACATTCACAGCCGATTACTAGAGTAGTGACATTTTCATTTTGAGTTTTCAATAAAGAATTTCTTTTTTTTTGGTAATTCTGATACACCTTGTATAATTTTTCAATAACAACCCTCCTTGGTACTGGTGAGTGTTCTTGTCCACGCGATGGAGTGATTCGACTTTTGGTGTTCTGTTCATAAATGTGCAAGAGCGGGCAGATGGCTGACCGGGATGTTAGGGGAGGCTCTCTTGCTTCGCTCCGGGCCACCGGCTCCGCTTCTGGCCTTGCTGCAGAGGGGATCTGCCCCTTGCAATACATCCGTTTTGCCATCCATATGATACTTGCTATGCCAATGATAACTACTAATATTTATATCACTATGTAATGGTGCATATCATGCGATGAAACTGGTCCGGAAGCTGCAATGAACTCTTCTTCCTCTACCCTAACCGCCTTAATCTTGCTATCTATACTCCCAAGACGCAATCCCTTGCAGCAATGGATTACTCGATGACTCGTTTTCCTTAGTAAAGTGAGACAAATGTTGTTGATAGGCGCAACTGAAGGATTATACAATTCAGGTGACACCCTTATCTCGCTCGTCGTATGAGATCGATGTGGATAAACGGTAAACTTTTCCGTCTTGATTCTTATATAAAGCCTCTTTGTGATTTGATAGATTTAGTTGACATAGCAACGCTTTGTGTTAGATTGACTTTTGTGAAATTGAACTAACAATGCAAAATAAAATAATGTTTTACTTTTATTTACTTTCTTGATTAAATATATAACATTTTTCTGGCGACGAGGAACAAACGAAAATGTCTTTCCAGAAATTCCATTTTGAAAATTTCAATCCTCAAAACGAAGATTGGGATTATTATGTACAACGATTCAACATCGAATTGGATCTACATGGAATTGATGGGAGAAGCGAAGGAACGGAAAATAGGCGGACACAGCTTTTACTTTCACGTATTGGACCTTCCACCTTTAAGGTACTGGTTGATTATTTTCGCCCCGTTGCAGTAACTTCAAAAACTTTTGATGAGCTGGTAACAGTACTAAATGAATATTATGGTAAAAAAACGTACGTTCTATCTGAAAGAGTAGTTTTTAGTACTAGACACAGAGAACAAAACGAAACAGTTTCACACTTTGTACTGCAATTAAGGAGTCTTGCTGGCTATTGTGAATTTGGTAACAATCTAGATGAGCGTCTCCGTGACCAGCTAGTAATCGGAATTAACAATACCAAGTGGCAACAAGAAATTATAAAAGAGCACCCAACGAACTCTGCTAAACTTGCCGATATCATCTCCACGGCTAATAAACTTGAACAATCTGAAATACAAAGTATGCGTATTTCTCAGAACTCCGAATCAAACGAAAACGAATTAAATGTGAACAAACTGAGGAGTAGCTTAAATCACGAGCCACGCAACATTTTAAAAGCATCAAATAATAACAAAAGGAGATGCATCTTTTGTGGAAGAGACTATCACTTTAACATAAATAACTGTCCAGCCAGAGGGAAACGCTGTAATTTATGTGGAAAGGAAAACCATTTTTCGAGCGTTTGTATTAAAAGCGGGAAGGCGCGTCCAAAGCAGTTTAAAACAAGGCGAGTAGATATCAATCAAACAAAGAACGCAAGTGAGTCAAGCGATAATGATAGCGTGCATACATTTTCGATCAATGTCAAGAAACAAGCTACGAAGGTGATGATCCCTACTGAACTTAATAACAAACCAACAGAGATGCTTTACGACCCAGGGGCGGTACATTCCGTAATTGGGAAGACTTTGTGGGAAGCAATTGGACGTCCTGGATTAACTAAATGTGAACACCTTGTGGCATATACTGATGTGAAAATCAAAACCCTTGGCATTTGTCGCATATCGGTTCAAGCTTTTAACACTACAAAAAAATTACATGCTTACGTTACTGAACACAGCGATGTTCCTCTTTTTGGACTGGATTCGTGTTTACAATTTAACTTACCCATGCCACAAGGGTCAAAGTTGTGTAACATCAAGCAATTTAATAATAATAACGATGGTAATGTAACAAAAGGCGATATAAATAACGAAAACCTATACAAACAAGAAACAGAATATCTTAAGAGGTTTCTAATATTGTTCAATGGTAAATTAGGAACAATCAAAGGGCATTGTGCAAAGATACACATTAATAATGATATACCACCTAAAGCTTTTCGTCCAAGGCCGGTTCCCTTAGCACTGAGAGAACAAGTTAACAGTGAACTGAACCGTCTGGTACAAGAAGACGTAATTGAACCAGTAGATACAATGACTACCCCTATCGAATGGGCTTCACCAATAGTAATAGCAATTAAAGCAAATGGAAACGTCCGTATCTGCGCGGATTTCAAAGTTACAATAAACCGCCATGTTCAAGTTGACGATTATCCATTACCAAGGTTTGAAGAGATAACGTCAAAACTTTCCGGAGGACAACTTTTTACTAAAATTGATCTTAAAGACGCATATTTGCAGTTATTGGTTCACCCAGATTCTAGAAAGTTTTTAACGATTTCTACACACAAAGCGTTGCTATGTCAACTAAATCTATCAAATCACAAAGAGGCTTTATATAACATTACTCCCCTTAATAAAAAAGGAACTATATTCCGAACCGTGCTGGTGGCTTCCGTTTGCGGTTAGAGCGGCGCAATGGTTGCGGTGGCTCCCCCGAATTTGCTTCGTCTTGGTTCCCAGAGCCAGTTGCTGTTGGTTGTGGGATAAAAGAGTGTCGTTCGAAGATTTAAAAGGGAAATGTTTCCGGTGCGGTGGAAACAATCATAGAGCGAACACATGCAGATTTTTAAATGACATTTGCTCTAAATGCAAGAAACGCGGACATATAGCAAAAGTATGCTTACAGAACCCTAATATTAAACCTAACAATCAAATTGAAGAAAACTACACAGTACACGAAGAGGACATATGTGACATGAACATTATAAGTTCAAATTTAAGAGAAAAATTTTTGATGACAGTTTTTATTGAAAATAAAAAAACCTTTATGGAGCTGGATACTGGCGCAGCGTTGTCGTCTATGTCTTATAAAGAATTGTCTTGTCATGGAGTTGTCTTTCATTAAAATATTATATTCGCAATATGATCGCATTTTAATAAGAACATACTAAACTGGCCAAGATATATCGTTAGTGATAACGGACCTCAATTCACTGCTGACGATTTCAGAAGGTTTTGTCGGGATTCAGGAATAACGCACATTAAAACAACACCTTACCATCCGAGAACTAATGGCCTGGCTAAAAGAGCAGTTCGTACATTCAAGGAACGAATGTTAGCTTCAGACAGATCCCTTGACTTGAACACGCGGCTGAACAGCTTTCTACGCGCTTATCGTAATACGCCTCGAAATTCTACAAAAAGGACACCTTTCGAAATGGTTTTCGGGCGACCTATGCGCACTATTTTTGACCTTCTAAAACCAAATGTTAAAGAAGATTTGGAAAAGAATAGACTATTCATGCAACTCAAACAAAGCTCAAAGTCAGCAAATGTAGAGTTTGGAATAGGAGATAAAGTCTGGGTAAACAGACCCACCGAAAAGGGTTCCGAACCAGGCGTGGTAACGAAACGAACGGGACTCTATTCATACTTGATAGAACTTAGTAATGGTCTAATCAAACGTAAACACATTGATCACCTTAGGCCACGACAGGACGGCTTAGATTTGTCCAAAGCTGTCCAAGGAATTATGAACGATCAAGCAACGTCGAGAGATTACACTTACTATGCAGAAGAGCGTGTGTGCGAGAGGGGGGAAGGCCCACAACCAACAGCAACTGGCTCTGGGAACCAAGACGAAGCAAATTCGGGGGAGCCACCGCAACCATTGCGCCGCTCTAACCGCAAATGGAAGCCACCAGCACGGTTCGGAATATAGTTTCTTCTTTATTAAGGGGAGTAATGTTATATAAAGCCTCTTTGTGATTTGATAGATTTAGTTGACATAGCAACGCTTTGTGTTAGATTGACTTTTGTGAAATTGAACTAACAATGCAAAATAAAATAATGTTTTACTTTTATTTACTTTCTTGATTAAATATATAACATTGATAATAGTTGGAGCTAAGCTGTTTCCAGAAACAATAGAAAGTGAAGCACCGATTAAAAAAAATAATTTTCTAGGGGACCTACTTATATTTAATTATTTTATCCTTTTCAGTTTTTTGAAGTCGGTTTTAATTTTTGCGTAGTGATGTTGAATTACAAACGTTAACAGAATAGATTGTGTGCACCATTGATAAAAGTAACATAAAATAAAGACAATGGATACAATAAACAAAAAGCAAATAATCTAACAACAACGCTGACTGAACGCAATATACGAAGACAGTGCGCTAATTTTACGTATAACTTACATGAAGTTCAGTTAAAATGAAAAGACACGTAGGTACCTACTTTTATCGGGCCCGCGGTGCGACCGCCTAACTTTATTGGTATTCATGAACACAAATATTGTTTATGACGTTACATTGTCATATTGAATTCAATTATATACGTCAGTGACGGCGGTCTCCGGAGGGGCCTCCGGACGAAATCGGACGATTGATTTTCTTATACAGAATGGTCCAAAAGGTGACGTCCAAATTTTTTTTTGAATTTACACAATTATATTTGATACCCCATGTACCTACATGACGTGGTGAAAATTAGTACCATTAATAAATGGTACAACTCAATGATAATACTGGTCCAAATTTTACCTATATGCTAAAATATACAGTTGTTCAATGGCACATATCATTAGTGACAATGTTAATACACCAATTACTATATAAATAGTACCTAAGCCCCATTATAAAATTGGGTCGGATTAAGAGATCCCGATCACTTAATCCATCCCCATAATTAGTAAGTATATTATTCTCACACGAAACGATTTCCTACACACAACATACAGTGTCCACAAGCGTTAAATAATAAAATTACTTTGTTTCACAATACATTTGAAATAAGTATGGGCAGGCACTATTTAGAATAATATCTTCAGATCTTGTAACACTTAATTTGCAATACTTAAATATTTGAGTTTGAGTTTAACTAACTACCTACCTGTAATAGCTTATTTCAATTAACATAAATTATTTATGGTGGTAGTAATGCTGTTTTCAGTGCCTCTCTGCCTTTTAAATAACGACAAAGTAATACCAATTTGGTGTTAACTATTCAGCGGGCTGTATACAGGTGAATTTTTCAAGTGGACGTGGATGGCATTGGCCATCCACGGCGAAAAGTACTCAAACTAGTCTCGGTCCCGATTGTCATTTAAACTAAAACTGCATCATTGGATTTTTGAAAAATCAATATTTCTAGTCAGGCATCGAACCCGGTCATTTAAAAAAACACTTTGTATTATGACACCATTCGATAGTGTCGCAAATAAGGAACGAATTCTGGCAAGTAATAATATACGGCGAACCGAAGGAAAGAGCTCACTTTTAACAAAATATTTTTTTATGTTTCTTACGTTACTTACATATTAAACCATAAACAATAATTCAGTATTGTTCAAAATTATGACCATTGTTTTCAATTTATAGCATTTCATGCATTCAACATTGCAATATTATTGAATTCAGCTTAGAATACTTTTCCCAGCGATCGTTTTAAGTCATCCAATTGCATTAGACCTAGTTTTGTAGATTTATTTTTTACATACCCCCAGACAGACGACTTCAACCGCAAAGAGAAAAAAACTGAAATTAGAAAATAATGAGTTATTTGTAACAAGGTACAGGTAATATAATAATTATTATCGACAACAAGTTATCAAGTCATAAATAAGATACAAATAGAAACAACATGCCCAGATTGGAATGAGGTTATAAACCTGTGTTACAGTCAGTTACATTACAGGTCACCAATTATTAAAGCCATTACTTTAAAATATGCAGCAGTTCATTAAAAACCAACAATGGCCCTTATTCCGGAGAACACGCGCTCAATCTAAATTTAAGTTCAGTGTATCTCTTTTTTTCAATCTGAATACGTAAAGGATGGCTGTCATATAATTAACAATTAGGAACGTGCATTTAATTAATGAATATCTTAAAATGCAGTGTTTAGGAAGCACCCCCGTACATGCTGTCTTAAATTGTCTATGTTTTCTTTGAAATCTATATCAATTTAGTTGACAGCTATAAACAAATTATTGCTATATTTTTCCTATTACATAATGCGAGGGAGAGATATACTGTACTTAAATTTAGATTGATTGGCCTCAATTTATATAGGTTTCAATCTGTTGACCCTTTTATAGCGTCGACGAATAAATTCAAAAGTCTGGTGGGTGGTGTATGAATCTTGAATATAGTCCCACCTTGATTAATTGTTAGTGTTTGTTATTTTCTGATATTAGTACCTATGTAAGTGTGTATATTTTTACTGTATGTATGTGTAAGTATTTATTTGTGTGTATGTATGTATATACATATTAAAATATTATGATAAAATATATAATAAATACCTTGCATATCACTTATTTTACCGGCTCTAGTTTGTACCTATTATTATTGAAGATAACTGTTATTGGCTATACAATAAATACAACTAAGGAATTCAAGTTAGGTAAATGTATGCTGTTGCTATCCCGATTAAATGAAAAAAAAGAGTGTTTCTCCAGAATTAGGCCCAGTTATCCTAAAGTTTGCGGCATATTATTACTTCCAAGAATTCGTTCAATTCGAATGGTATAATAATAAATTGTGCTTTTTTTCAAAATCCTCGATTCCTGGCTAGGAATATTCTAAACAGAATCAAAAATAATGTGATGCCGTAGATAGAAATGTTGAGACTGCGAATCCAGCTATTTATTAAAAACCATGGCCATCATTTTGAACAATCAATCAGTAAAGGTTAAATAGAGGACTTTTGTATGTAACGCACTGTTTAAAAAAGTATTTCGTTAAATATGCTCTTTCCTTAGTATTGCCGTATATTTTATTATTACTTCCCAGAATTCCTGCCGTATTTGCGACCCTGTCGAAAGGTGTAATTATACAGGTTGTTTTTTTTAAACAATCAGCGAATTCGATTCCTGGCTAGCAATATTGTTTTTTCTAAAATTCAATGATGCATTCTTAATGTTGATTTTAACATTATTATATGTTTGAGGAGCTCGGTGGCGTAGAGGTTTGAGCGCTCTGGTTTCGATCACGAAAACAAATCAACTTTCGTCATGGTTGGTCCCGGGATGGGTCAATCAAATTTATAATCTCGAGCTCCTCCGTGCTTCGGAAGGCACGTTAAGCCGTTGGTCCCGGTTGTCACTGCAACCGTTTTAACCCACCAACCCGCATTGGGCCAGCGTGGTGGTGTAACGGCCCAATCTCCTCATGTGTTTCTCCCATGTAGGAAGGCCTGTGCCCAGCAGTGGGACGTTTATAGGCTGATGATGATGATGATGATAAATGTTTGAAAAATTATTTACTAATTAAAATATATCCGAACTAGAAAAATTTCACGTCCTGAGGCGGGGATCGAACCCGCGACCTTTCGCAATCCAAGCGACTGGTCTAACCATTTGAGCTACCCAGGACTTGGCATTATCCCTGTGAATTTTTTCTAGTCTATCTGTATTTGCGTTATGTAACTAACGTCCACCCTACAATGTCGAAATGTTCTATTAATTTCAACTATTTTCAAATACTTATTCATATTTTCAAAAAATTAATTCAGATATATTTTAATTAGTTATCCAATGATGCAGTTTTAGTTTTAAAATAAAAATTGGCCCTCAGACTCCTTTGAGTACTTTTCGCTATTCCTCATAGTTTCGGATTTGGCCATTCACACCCACTTGAAAATTTCACCTGTACAGTACCATCTGTTATAAGGTGAGAGGTGTTAGGTGACGACCATATCAACGGATTTTAGTGGATAATTTTAAAGTAAAATTTTATTTTCTTCTTTTTAGTGCATTATTATGTAAATAAAAATCTATATCTTAAAATGGTGAATTCTCCTAAAATTAATTGATGCAATCGAAAATTGTTAGATAATCTGTGTATGTCTTGGGTTGTCGTCTGTTGTCATTGTCATCCTCCACGGAGTTGTATGTAGTTGCGAAATAACTAATTTAAAGGTTGTTGTTGGCTGACTGTGAAATCGACAGGTTGTGCGCATCCATAGCCAACTGACAGCATCCATTTTGTTTTATCGGGCCGGCGTTCACGTTTTCATCGGAAAACGAATTCGTCTTGCCCAATCACCGTACAACGTTGCCGCAAGTTATTTGCACATTAATTTTACTTGACATTGGCAAAATTCGTAATAACGAGAGGCCATTAAATAAAGACGAATAAGAACTAATTTAAAAAATCGATACGTAGCTGGTATGATCCTCACCAACACCTCGCATCGGCTTGTCACCATAAAACACTTTTGACAATTTAAAAGAAACATTATCTTATTTTATTTATTTATTTCTAAATAGGTTTGGTACAATTACAAATAAAGAAAGAAAACAATGAAAAAATTACATGCTCCAGGCGGGAATCTAACCCGCGTCTCCTGGGGTCCGGCCAGACCCCCAGGCCAGGCCAGGCCAGGCCAGGCCAGGTTTGGTGCAGACAACAGCACATCTAGTGTAATAGTCGCACTACGAAAGCCGCCTCTATTAATAAGGGAGTAAGCGGTCTCAAGGTCAAACTGTTACGCTTGATGTGCTGTCGACTGTACATAGAAAGAAATATAATTATAAAACATGCCTTATTTTAAATTCCAGGTAAAAGAAGAACCTATGGTATGGGATAAAATAGAACAATTTTTGTGTCTATTGCCAGAACCCTTCACTGACGCTACCAAACAAAGCAGGTGTGTCAATTTTCATGTAGGCATTACAGTAACATTCAATTAAGTCATGTATTATAGTAACGAAGGAAGATTACTTGGAAGAGATCGCTTTTAGCGATAAGGCCGCCGTTTGTACGTTGTAAACTAAGTCTAACAAACAGACAGTAAGTAAGTAACAGACAGTTACTTAGTTTTACATTTTAAAAATATGCTGCTGATATATGGAGGACAATCTGCACAATAGTTTATTCTTTTACGAACGGTGAAAATAAATCCTTTCTTATGTCTTTGTTATAGTATGATAATTATGTCGGTTTTAGCAATAAAATTAACAAAGAGATACTGTACCAAGCACGAAGGCCATTATCGCCTTGTTTAGAAGCTGCTGAGAAGTATCAATATACTAAGTAATTAAAATAGAATAATACTAGAAAAATTTCACGTCCTGAGGCAGGAATCGAACCCGCGACCTTTCGCAATCCAGGCGACTGCTCTGACCACTGAGCCACCCAGGACTTGGGATATCCCTGTGAAATTCTTCTAGTCTATCTTGTATTTGCGTTTATGAGCTAACGTCCACCCTACAATGTCGAAATATTCTATTTCAACATCCGAAACGAGTATTTTTACAAATACCGACGATTTGGTTAAGTTGGGGCAGTGCTTTCAAATATTCTTAATTTTTGATTTTAACATTATTATAAATGTTTGAAAAATTACTTAGTAATTAAAATAGAATAATATTAGAATAATTTAATTACTAAGTAATTTTTCAAACATTTATAATAATGTTAAAATCAAAAATTAAGAGTATCAATATAGTTAATTTAACTGCCGATATTGGTAGTATAAATTAACATATCTTATTTCAAAGATATGTTAATTCGGTGATCACTCCCCGTGTTAAACGAATTGATCACTAAGACATTGAATATCCGAGTCTTAGTCGACATGATGAAGTCGATCTCATTTTTCGTTGCGCCATCCGGACTTTTCCAGGTCCATTTTCGATGCGGCCGTTTTTTGAAGTAGGAGTTCATCATAAAGAGTCCCTCCCTCTCCATATAATCGGCCAGCATTTGACCTCTAAAGTTCCGAATTTCAGCTCCAAATTGCCCCACTTTCAACTCATCATCGCCACGTTTGCCCAGCCTTGCGTTGAAGTCTCCCATGACAACGGTGTAGTGAGTTTTGGAAGTATGTATTGCCCGAGAGATAGCCTCATACATTACTTCTACTTCCTCGTCGGTGTGAGTCGAGGTCGGGGCGTATAGCTGTATGACCTTCAACGAATACCGTTTGGTGATTCTGAGTATAAGGTACGCCACCCTATTCGACACACTTCCGATTTGTACAACGTTGTTCACGAGAGACTTGTGGACAATAAACCCGACACCACCTTGGGACAGATCTTCGCCCTCCCGGAAATAGAGCAGGTTGCCGGATTTCAGAACCATCGTGTCTTCGCCCTCTCGTCGGACTTCAGATAGTCCCACTATACTCCAGGGAATCCTGCTCAATTCCTCCTCTAGTTCCAGCAGCTTCTCTTCGGTCCGCAATGTGCGAGTGTTATAAGTTGCCAGGGCCAAGGTCATCTGACGGGATGTCTTCGCCACCCGGGGATTCTTGGCACCCCTGGTCCCGCGCCTCGCCAACGTCCGTCACCGCCGGCGCGGCCTGCGGTACCGCCGCGCCGGGCACTTGGGGAATTGTGTAGTTTGAGTTCATAATTGGGGGGCTGTGGGCCGTCTCCCACCACGCTGGCCCAGTGCGGGTTGGTGGGGAGCGCCAGAGCCTCGTCTGTTGAACAGCAGGGTGCACCACGTGCAGGTGAGGTTGGCTTGGATCCCGTGAGGTGACACTTCCCCCGTTACACGTATTTAATTGCTCATTTAAAAAAAAATTTTTGTTTGTTATAACTTAGGTAACAACAAGTAACCAATGCCTAGTTAATTAATAAGGTTACTTTGTATATATTACCTACTTACCTGTTTTATGAAATAAGATATCTCCACCTTTCTTCTGTTTTTCTAAACAGTTTAAACATGCTTTTAAGACAAAGGAAGGCATATTAAATTAAAAGTAAAAAAAATACGTCCATTCCAAATAACGTACGCCGCCGTCACACTGCGAGTCGAATCAGATGACTTTCTTGTTTCAGAATGGTTTGAGCGGTGTCACTTGCTGTCTCAAAACGTTCTGTCTAGCTTGTTCATTTGGTCCTAGACCTTAGTCTTGATATTTTCAAGTCAGGTCTTGGTTATCCGAGTGAACTTTATTTCATTTAAATAAAGTGCACTTGCAGCCTATATGGTTTAAATAATTTTTTTGATTACACAATTAATTGCAACTTTTTGTTGTAGATTTGCCAATAGTTTTGGGTCGATTACGAAACTGAGGATAGAATTTGAGCGTCTTAAATCACACTTATGCAAAATCGAGAGCCAAATAGTGTTTGCTCACAATGATTTGCTTCTAGGAAACGTGATCTACAACCAAGATGAAGGAACTGTAGCTTTCATTGATTATGAATATGCCGCATATAATTACCAGGGGTTTGACATTGCCAACCATTTCAATGAATATGTTGGTGAGTATAGCCATTGGAAAATTCCATTATAAACTACAAAAACAAATGAACTGTTTATCTACCTAGCTCTGAGCACGATAAAACATGATAGTTTTAAGTCCTGATGATAACCTAGTACCTAATGTGTTATCTCCCTATCATACGAGTATTTTATTACTTTATAATACATATCGTTATGTTCTATGAGGACTTTGTAAAATGAGTCACTCTGAACTCATAATGAGAATAAACCCGTTTAAATTTGACCGTCATGCATGAGCCATAATACTTATTAGGTAGGTACCTACTTTTTATGTACCGTGTGCCTTGTTAGTTTATATTAGATAAACTATAATAGAACAAGAAGTAGAAGAAGTTGTTTTTCTACAAAGCACAGCAAATGACTCAATACCACCTGATATGAAGCGGTAAGAAGAGTCCTTATGCCAAGACAGCTAGTGGAAACACACTGTTTTAGCCGCCTTCACTTTGCCAGCCCATAAGATGCCTTTTCACGCCTCTTTTGAAAGAACCTATGTTATAGGAAGGATTATAGGTGCATCGAAGAGGTATTTGGCGGAGCCATCCCATGGCGTCGAGCAATATTCCACGCAAGGTTGGACCTGAGTTTTATAAATTATTGTTGTTCTAAAAGTCTCTGACTTTCTGAGTGTAATTATGTGGGTACCTACCTACCTATAAATGGGTGGGTTATTTAATCGCACCTGCATCCGTACCACCATCTTTTATCGCGTTAGTTTATAAAGATGGTGGTAAGGCCCCCACGCGCGTAGGACAAGGAACACGAGAAGCTCGAGAAACGGTTTTGTCTACCTACACCGTAATGGCATTTTTCTCGCGTAAAAATGACATTAGGGTGTAGACAAAGACAAAACCATAATGTGACTTTTTTCGAATTCCACTCTGTATACTTTTATATCTACACATTGTATCAGACTTTAGCACTATTATAAAATAACGTTAACGTATCATAAAGTCCACATCAAACATTAGGATTATTAAAGTTTATGTTAT
Source organism: Nymphula nitidulata (assembly GCA_947347705.1). NCBI lineage: Eukaryota > Metazoa > Arthropoda > Insecta > Lepidoptera > Crambidae > Nymphula > Nymphula nitidulata. The sequence continues at coordinate 10,425,384 of OX374623.1, forward strand.
GTAATTCAAATAGATCTAACCTATTACCTTCCTACTTTTGGGACCTACCGATGTAGGTCCCATTTGTTCTATGGAACATGACGTAATAGAAGTAAGAGTCCCTATTTGTACTATAGAACTACATAAGTACTAGCTTTTGCTCCTGTTTTTATTTGTCTGTGAATGCACAGAACTAAATGGAAATCGCTTTTCCGAAATAATTCCATGATGAGATATAATAGGGGTTAAAGTATGAAGTTGCCGTTTTATTGTAATAGGTACCTACTTCGAATTGACATAGAACCTTCATGGTTTGAGATTTTTGAGTGAAACTTTTTCAAATGGTACCTATGAGGTTCTTCTTTTAAAAAATGTGCAACATTCGATTAACAACTTTCAGTTGTTTTTTTTTATTCAGCTTAGACAAAAAAGATAGATACTTTGAAAATTCGAGTGATTTTTGAATACGAGTTCAGACACGGAACTAACGCGGCAGAAACAGCTCGCAATATCAATGTTGCGTTTGCAGAGGGGACTGCTAATGAACGCACCGTGCGATTTTGGTTTGAACGCTTTCGTGATGGAAATTTTGATTTGAAGAACGAACCACGTGGTAGACCGCCCACACGGGTGAATAACAATGAATTGATAGAGATGGTGGAAACCGATCAGAGCCAAACTACCCAGGAATTAGCGGCATGGTTTAACGTTACCTTACCAACAATATTGACTCATGAAAAATGGGTGCCTCATGATTTGACTGATCTGCAGAAAGAAACGCGTGTTGAAACTTGTTTTGCCTTGTTGAATCGATACAGAAATGAAGGAATAGGTATTGAATTGAATTGGGACATGTGATGAAAAGTGGATTGTTTACGATAACCGTAAGCGAAAAATGTAATGGCTCACCCCAGGTCAAACGCCGCAACAGTGTCCTAAAGCAAAGCTTACCAATAAAAAGGGTAACTTAATGGTAACTTTTGTTTGGGGGTCACACCATGGTGTTATTCACTATTTATAGCTTTCTCCGATATGGTCAAGCAATAACGGCAGATGTCTACTGTGCCGAACTCCGAACAATGATAGCAAAACTTGCAGTGAAACAGCCCCGACTCATGAATCGATCTTCACCGTTATTGCTCCATGATAACGCGAGACCTCATACAGCACGAGAAACCGTTTGAACTCTACAGGAACGGCAATTAAAAACCCACCCTCCGTATTCGCCAGACCTTGCTCCAACGGGCTACCTTTTTTTTCGTGATTTGGACAATTTTCTACGTGATAAAAACTTTTCTTCCCAGGAGGCAGTAAAAAATGCTTTCATCAAGTTTGTAGAATCTAGATCACCAGAGTTCTATCGCAACGGCATAAATGACCTTCCTATTAGATGACAGCAATGTATAGATAATAATGGTAGATATTTTGATTAAATCAGTATGTTAAATTTTAAAAAAAACCTATTTTAATTTTTCACCACAAAATTTTCAGTGCACTTTCATACTTAAACCCCTAATATAAGAAGTGAATGACATTTATCATCACTGACGTTAATAACAGGTAGTTACAGTTCACTATCAAAAATATTTTTATTTTGCAAAATAAAAGCGAAACAGCAGTTTAACAATACTCTTTAACTACAAACTAAAAACAATTCTTCTTACCGCTAATATATTCTTATAACAAACAAACTATGTATTCTAAAACTTCTTATATTAAATAGTCCCCGGAAAATACTTATTTTGTATAAAGAGTTCTCCAGCACAAAATTTACAATATAAATCATAATTTTGATGGGTTCATTACTCATTTAAGCATCGGGTACCAAAGATGCAGGCAGTCCTGGCAACGGCCCGTGGATAACATTCCCCTTTTCACTCAAAATTACACTCTAATCTTGCAAAGAGTAAAATAATAAATCTATCAAGATTGTTTTTCCTAACTGCAACTGTTTTAACATAAAATACAATAAGTAAATATTTTCAAATATTGACGCCGGTTTTTCTATGGAATAATTTGAAACAAAAAGTACAAACTGTTCTATAATACAAAAAGGGACAATATTTTCTCAAATTGTTCTATTACGTCATGTTCCATAGAACAAATGGGACCTACCGCTTTTTATAATATTATCATACAGAACATATCTATCAATAAATTTGCAACACGTGAAAAATGACGAAAATACTCTTTTCGTACCACTTGCTCAAAAAAGTGGCATTCTATGCCACAAAAAGCGAACATAACTATAGTAATTTTTAATGTGTTAAAAACAGGGAAAGAAAATTGTACTGAATTTCATTCATCCTCTAGGAGGAGAATGTGATTTAAATTTGGAATACTTACCGAAATTTATACTGAACTACATGTGTTTACACCATTGAGTTTGTATATAAAGCATTATACATCTTTTTGAAAAAGGAATACGCACAAAAATGTAACTCTCTCTATCAATAATTGGACCAATGTTTCGAAAGTTAACTTTTACTTTTAATTGTCATTATTTTTAATAAATGCTTATCTCATATTATTATTGTGTTAATTTTTTCGCAAATGGTACGAAAAGTAGAGTATTTTCCTCATTGATAAAGCTGTCTTAGTCTTGGGTGAACTTAAATCCCTCGCTACACTCAGGACTCGTCTTAAATCCCTCGCTTCGCTCGTAAGTTTTTAACACCCTCGCTACGCTCGGGAGTAAACCTCGAGTCCTTCGTTACGCTCGCGTAAATCGCGACCGTAACGAAGGACTCGAGGTTTCGTCACCCGCGACAGAAGACACTGCTTTATCCCTTTGGTTAATAACCTACTATTTTCAGGTCTTTCTATAGAAGATATTGATTATTCGCGATATCCTGGTGAAGAATATCAGAAACTATGGATTAAAACATACCTATCAGAGTATTTAGAAATAAACTCACCATCCATACAGGATATAAATAAAATATATATTGAAGTTCAACAACTTTCGTTGGCGTCTCATTTCCTGTGGGGAATTTGGTCCCTCGTACAATATGAACTATCTGACATAGACTTTGACTTTGGAAGGTGAGTCCCTAGCTTAAGTAGGTAACTTCAGCAAATAACTTTCACTATATGAATATAGCGCTGTACGCTCTGATAAAAAGTCAACCGATTATAATTTATCAAGCGGCGTAATAGGCCAGGAATGTTACGATCGGATCCGGAAGTAATTAAAAATGGATTTTTTTGGCGATTCTTATTTCAGAACACAACCACCTTTTAAAATTTTATTTTGGACTTTTGTAACATCTTGTATATCACTAGCTGCACCCGGCATGCTTTGCAATTATTATTATGCCCGTAAAGAGAAAACTGTTAAGTTTTATAATATTTTTTTTTTTTTTTATACCTAATTGGGATGTTGCCTAAGTTTGAATTTGGCGCTACTTATCACAAATTCGGTAACGTTACCCATAAAAACAATTCAAAGTTTTTTAACTTATCGTTTTGAAGTTGTACTGTTTAGAATATTAAAAAAATAATTTTTTTTTCAAAAATTTATGAAAAATGATGATACCATTAAATTGCTGACATCAAATAAAGCAACTATTATTATGACAACTATGAATAAAACATCCATATTACACAGTTATAATTAATTTTGTCAATATGCACATCATCATCATCATCAGCCTATATACGTCCCACTGCTGGGCACAGGCCTTCCTACATGGGAGAAACACATGAGGAGTTTGGGCCATAACACCACCACGCTGGCCCAATGCGGGTTGGTGGGTTAAGACGGTTGCAGTAACAACCGGGACCAACGGCTTAACGTGCCTTCCGAAGCACGGAGGAGCTCGAGATTATAAATTTGATTGACCCATCCCGGGACCAACCATGGCGAAAGTTGCTTTGTTTTCGTGATCGAAACCAAAGCGCTCAAACCATTACGCCACCGAGCTACTCGTAAATATAACACACCGTAATATGCACATACACGACGACGATGGGCCGCATCGGCCGCATCACATCAATCATACCACTGTATCTGTGAAAGTATTTGGTATTGATCTTAGATATACTATTTCTATTGCAATATTTCTTTATGAGTTCTAAACTTTTGGGCCGGCAAGGTGGAGGCGGCTAGTGCAATGTCTATCCTGCTTTAGCTCTCTTCGCATATGGACTCTCCTTACCGCTTCACATCCTAACTATACCTAACCTAATTATCTAAAGTTGTCGGCTACCTTATTGGTTTTTTATTGTCATAAAACCTCCTGAGTAAAAGGTGTTTCATTTCAGGTATGCTGAAATACGTCTCAACAGATATTACCAGTTAAAGGACAAGACATTCAAACAGTTAAACTGAAGCATTCCATATGAATATAATTAATAAACTTTATTTATAAGTAGGTACCTATAAATAAATCTATAAATTATCAAAATCGAATACGATTTATTTGAAAAGAAAAATATATATAAATATGTAAGTAGGTAATTATACAAATAAATGGCTTACCTTGAAGTTTATTGGGTATTTAATCATATTTACGGTAGTTGTTTTTTATTACCTACGTCCTGCCTACGTCTCTTTTTACTACCGACACTGAACTTTCATATTCATGATTTTTGTCTCCTTTAAGTTGGCTGAAAGAGATTACTGCTAATGAAATAGGTAATTATTAGAGATGTGTGCCAATCAGGGGAGTACCTGCCCTTAAAATATTATCTTACAAACAACCACTCATGAGGTATTTATTATAGGTAGTTACTAGTTAGTACCTATTATGTAAGAACCTATTACAATATCTGTTCCTGCCTGTAAAAGTAACTAGGCGCCGTTCTATTACTATGATTTTGTACTACAATTCACGCGTGCGCAAGTCTATTGTCGACACTCTAACCAGCCAGGGAGCATTTTACCTTAGCATCATAAGCACTGCGACTATGTGAATTTGCTGCGTCTTTAAAATTAATAAAATCTGTTTTACTCGAATTGAGTTTAAGTGCGATTAGTCTCCCTGCTGAAAATGTACCTATAGGTACAACAGGATGCTCTAGTAGTGGCACTATAATCGCAACTTGACAAACATTTTTTTCTAAAATGTATTTAGTCGCAGTATGCCTACTTTATTATAAGTGCGTTCTTAGAATAGCAAGTTGCCTACAAAGTGTAAAATCAAAAACTGAACTCATTATTATTTTCAGAAGTTATTTTTTTAAATTTATACCTAATTGTTTCTAATTAAACTAAGCCGACAATGCGACAAAAAGTAATTCAGTCCGTGGATTTATTTGATCCGTTTTGATGACTTATGTATATTTCCAATCTCAAGTACCAGGCTACCATAAGTATATGAGAGGTTATTTATTATTCCCCTACTATTATTATATAAATAAAATTAACAGTATGCTAAACATCTCCATCCAACAACAGATATGGTAGCCTGGTACTTCAGGGGGATGATCCAGCTACATACATACGATATTTCAATTGAGTGAGATATTCTAACTTAATGACAATAATTCCTTAAATGTAGCTGTCATAAATTATACATATTTAAATTTATTACTCCTCTGCCTCTTCTGTTATATTATGAAGCCAACTCACAAAAATGTTTTTATACATACAGGAGCAAGGTAAAACCATTTTTCTAAAAATACGTGTTACAGTATAACCAGGAGTACATGTATATCCTCGTGGTCATATTGATATGACAAATTAGTATGACCACCAGGAAACGGCGAGTAAGACGGGTGTACCAAATATTTTTGAGACTTGATTTTTATATTAGCATTAGTCAGCGTTCGGGCTCGAGAAGAAATCAGGTCACATTCATTCACTTAGAGCGGATGATCGTATTATGTCTAAAGTCCTTACGAAATCGACACCTCACTCGTATTCTGGTACAACAGCGACTCCGAAACGTCCACAATGTCACTATAAGTGAGTGGACAGTACGGCCACGAGTTGCAGAGAGAGGATTACATCCACACAAATCTGCCAACGGTCCAACTTATAGTCAAATACGGTTTTGGTTTGCTCGTAAACGCGTTGATTGATCGCTCGATCAATAGAAGCTTGTGTTGTTCTCGGATGAGTGTAAAATCAATATTCATGGAAATTATGAAGGCAGATAAGTTTACCGGAGATAGGAAGAGGGATTTGCACAGTGCTGTATTAAAGAACGAGTCGCATTCGTGATGAGGTTCATTCTTGGACTACTTTTTGGGGCAGTAAATTTCCTTAGAAGACAAAACCGATAGTTTGTATCTAAGCCTCGTCTAGGCACTCTGAACGCCCAACGACACATTCATGTGCTGAAGCAGCACGTCATGCCACTCAGGCTGGTTTTTTAAGCTAAAGATTCATGCAACAGTTTTTCATTATCTACGCTAGATTAGAATTCCTGTTATGGAGTGGCCAGCCAGGAGTCCTGACTAATGAGTCTCGCGATATTTTGGTGAACAGGTGTAGCCAATATCTCGCGAGACAGAAAAAGAGGACCTCTTTTCCTTTTCTGTGGTTCTTAGACTAAAAAGTTTTAAAGTGTAATGTTAAACCATGTACTAGGTAGTAGTAGTTTACTAGGTGTGGTAGGCCCGTATGTAGGTAGGGTCGTCTGGTATGGTCGGTACCACCACCTTTTTTAATTCAACCGTGAAACAGTTCGCTGTGTTTCGGATTGAAGGGAAAGGTAGCCAGTGTAATTTCTGGGCCTGGACGGCATCGGGGGGTGTCGCATAAAGGTCGATTTTCCATCGAGTTGTCTATTTCAAATATGACTATATCACTATTACCTACATATTTTTGTTTTTTAACCAAAAGAATGAGGAGCTGGGTGCATAATGCGTTTGAGCGCTCTGGTTTCGATTACTAAAACAAAGCAACATTCGCCGTGGTCGATTCAGTGATGGATAGGGTCAATCAAAATTATAATCTCGAGCTCCTCCGTGCTTCATAAGGCACGATTGTTGCTGCAATGCCCAAAATCCTCATGTATTTCTCCCATTGGAGGCACGACGAGGAAGAAGGGCACGTGAGAAGGCCTGTGCCCAGCAGTGGGACGCATAATAGCCTGTTGATGATTATTATTAACTAAATAGAATGCGAATTAAGTAAAAAATTAAAAACTAAAACTTGAAAATTAGAAATAATTAAGTTAAGGCGATACCTCGTCGGAACTAGCGACACCGCTTGATTTATATTAATTGTGGTGAATATAGAACATAATAAACAAAAACGCTTTAGTAAATGACTAAAGAATGGTATTAGTAATTTTTTGAGATGTGCTCGGTATAAGATATTCCTCTAAATGTAACCTATTTTTTCATTATTGCCGAAAGTGGCCACTTTTAACAATAATAAAAAATTTGGTTACTTATAGGTAGACACTTTATACAAGATACATCTTTAAAAATTACAAATACCGTTCTTTAGCAATTCTCTAAAGCGTTTTTGTTTATTATGTTCTAAATTCACCATAATAATTAACAATCAATTGGTGTAGCTAGTGTGCACGAGGTAGCTCCTTAAACGCTTTTCGAACCGGCCAGACGCGATTACCACTACGTCACCGGAGCTGTAGGTCTAGGTACAACCTACGAATTTCTTCACCGCTTTCTTTCCTTTTTTTAACGTTTTTACAGCAACTTTTATTGCGGGTTCGAATCCCGCCTGGAGCATATAATTTTTTCATCATTTTCTTTCTTTATTTGTTACATCTTTATTGTTACAATAAAGTAGGCGTTTAAACGCATCAAAAACATTGAAATGTGATTGAACGCTTTTATTGAACATAAAGATTATACTTATGTAGATAATGTACAGTCGACAAAACATCAAGCGTAATAGTTTGACCTTGAGACTGCCCTTTAAGCTAATACAGGCGGCTTTCGTATTGCAACTGTTACCCTTATTGTGCTGTCGTCTGTACCAAATACTTTAAAATAATTCGGTAGGTCCTAGGTACCAGTCGCCTGATCAGGAAAAAATTAAATCTGGGTCTACCGTAATTTATGTAAATAGCATTTATAATCATACTAGTGAACCGCCCGCATAGATGTTGGTGATCGCGCCAAAAGTGTATATGTCCTTCCCAGAATCTCAAACTATCTCCATACCTCGTCTAAATCGGTTATTGATACACCATACTCAAAGGATTATATCTGGGATAAGTCCTTTCCGGAACTAAATCAGTTCAGCGGTTTAAGCGTAAAGAGCTAACAGACAGACACAATTTCGCATTTATAATATTAACGTACCTACCTAGATATGGATTAGTATGGATAGCGGTTGACGCGATAGAAATTTCACGCGCCTAGCGATTTTATTTTTTAGGTTGATCAATGCTCTAGATTGATGAGGAGAGTGGTGTGAAGACTGGTACCTTCTTTTTCTTCTTTCGTACGGGCGGTTTCCACAAATCGACGACTGTTGCGCCTGTTTTGCGTCGGAGAGAGTAGGGTTGGTTCACTCCAGACATCCCAGCTCCCCCAGGAAAGCACCCAGCGCCTTGATGTCGAAAACACCTCCTGGAGGCTACCCGGAGATCCTAGGTAGGCAGCCTGTAGTTTGCCACTCCACTGCATTCCAGCATGACGTGACACGTGAGCAGTTGTTTCCTCGACCTCCATGCATGCTCTGCACAAAGAACTGTCCGTGACACCTGAATTGAAAAGATGCCTAAAAGGCATTGCTGTGACCGGTTAGTACGCCCGTTATTCGACTGAGACTAGGTCTACTTAGCTGTAGCAGTGTTTTGGAGAGTTTAGGCTTGATTCGATGTAGTGCTCGCCAACATTGTGGGCATCCCCTGACCACGACAGTTCCCTGGTTGTTTTCCGCATCTACTCTGACATACCTGTTACGTAACATGTTGACAATCCAACCCATGAGAACTTGCGCTACACCGTGTTTCTGTAAGGCTCAATGCTGGAAAAGTTTGTTTTGTCGAAAGCATCCTCAATGTCTAAGGTAGACAGATCTCTTTCTCCTGCAGCGCTTGCTCAATTTTACTTAGGTAGGTACCTGGTGTAATGCAGATTCAATGTATTTGCCAGCGCTGTAGGCGTGGAGCGTTCTGTAGTGGTTCGCTTCGCAGTTCTCTATTGCATAACCTCTGTGTATTTAGCAAAAAACTGGGTAACGCTAATTGGCTTAAAAGATTTTGGACCTGTAAAGTCAGATTTGCCTGGTTTGAGTAAAAATGTGAGCGGGTGAGTGATTTCTTCTTCGCCCCATTGTAGTACTGCAGGAAAAATGTTGTCACTCATACAGTGAGAAGCTGTTAATAGCACATGCTACCTTTTGCGTTGTTATAATTTTACAGGCAAGTTCCCAGCTGTCCTCCGTAGGACAGATATAAGTACCCTGCCCGGATACCTGATTGGTGATTTGGCTGCCCAGAAAGTGGCAGGAGAATGGAGGTGTGGTACTGAATGGTGGTGGTGGTGTGATAGGAGGATGCTATGGTCTGATCTGGGCTGAGTGTCATGGAGCAATCAGGTCTATCCAGGTTTCCCATCTCACAGCTCCCCTGCTTAGCCACGATTTTCCTTATCCGGTTTTGCCTGCACATAGGATTATATTTCATTACTGAAATTTCTCCATGATATGTTCCTCCAGTATCTGATACAATATGTTTTATGCACTTAGCTTTAGCTGCTTTGTAGCTGTCCAGTCTTCTATGTCACTGGTGTTCATTGCTGTTGAACCTTTTCCTTACAGTAGCGCACAGTCTTTAAGCCCTGGTCTTCACCAATGGTTTTTATCTGGCTTGGTTGACTGCAGCTGGCTGAGTGAACAGGCTGCAGAGAAGCTGTTTATTATGGCATCATTAAGTTTTGTTACCTGTTTTTTAATTTGTGCAGTGTCCATACACTTAGCACTGGTACCTAGCAGCTGCTGAATTATTTTATACATTTTAAGTTCATTATCTATGGCAGTATCATCTTTATTTTCAATAAAACCATTCAACTTTAAAGGTGTATACATGAAGCATAACCCAATGCCCTATGTTCAAGGTTAGAGAGAATATGTCTAAAGACATCCATTACCTTAGCTATTGGTTGCACTGCACGAATGTGTGGGAGACTATATTAAGATTTGAGGTTTGAGTAAAAACCAACATAGCTTGGAAAACTGCAAATGTAGCAAAAACTTTGCATATTCATTTGCAAATTTCACTCCTTAACATGTGGGTTTGTGTATTCGTGTGAATGTGAGTGACCTGACCGGTATTAGAATTAGGTAGATTAAAGTTAATAAAAAGATAGATCACTATGGAAGGTAAGGGTAAATACTTTTACCGTCATTTCAAAATTTATTCACTTTCATATACATTGAAGGCTAGTTAACTAATAATACATATAAATAAAGAAAAAGTTATATTTTAAATGTAATTTAAAACTAACTAGATATTTTACCTATGGCTTGTCACCTAAAATATAATTGTAAAATTAAGAATTCATGAACATACCTAACTTAATAGCAATTAAACTATAATATTCTGATACATATACATATATTATGCACAAACATGTCTGGTAAGTTTTTGTTCAACAGCCACCAAGATGCACAGATGATTTAAATATAAAGTAAGAGGGTTAACCCTTTGAAGCCTGATAAACTAGACACAATTAAATTTTAATTGTCATATCAACTGATGACGTCTAGACATTAAAGGATTAATATACCTAGTATTTTTTTGTCTTCCTCCAAATCCAAAAATTAAAACCAAAACAGACCTAACCTGGTGACTTGGGATTAATGATGATATCAATAATCATATTAATCCCTCAAGTGGTGTTATCTCACCAGAGGACTATGACAATTGAAAAATCAATTTTGTCATGAATCTGATGTTCAACGGGTTAAGTTTAGTATTAAGTTAATTAACAATATAAAACAACAAAATCACCATGGCAGATATTGAGGTCCTTTGGCAAGAAATATTTCATTTTGGATGTGTCAATGGCAGTTCTTAAACCAAGATCCATAATAACCTGCCCACTGTCTTTAAGGTCTGTCAAAAGCTCAAAAGAAATTTAATCCTTGATATAAAAAAGCCAATGTTAAGATTAATAACAAATATCAACTTTCACAATTGTGAGAAAAACTAATCAATAAAACATAATACAATTTAATATAGGTCTCTGACATTTTGCTTCAAAGTCATGCAATAGTTCATCTATATCATTGTCCAAATCTTCACTTTGAGTCATTTTAGTAACCATGTCACTGATTAAAAATGCACCGATGGTAGCTTCCTCATGGTTGTCTTGGATATCAATATTTATCACATGCACAGGTTGATTATAAACAGATCTCTTAGCACCAAACCACTCAATAACTTGGTCATATACCCGCTCCTCACAAGTTACGATTACATCAAATCTCTCAGTTGAGACTTGAAACTTTTCAGGGCATGGTTTTATTCTCCGGTTTCTGTCAAGCATGTGAAGTAAACCATTCTGAGTATAGTATGCTTTATCTTTGTCCATTAAATCGTTGTATATATCGTCGTAAGGTACACCGAACTCATAACAATTTGGACGATCGGCTGAAACACCCGGTAATTTCACCTTTTCCCCTGTTCCATAGGACTTAACTTTGAATCCCTTCTTAGCAAGAAAGGCATGAGCCTCCATACTTCGATTCATATTTGAGGAACAGACCACTGCAATATATAGATCCTCCATTACTTTACAAAATCATAAATTGATATTACAGTCTATTAGTGTAAATTGCATGACAAAATTACATTTGTAATAATAATTTTATTGTAAAAATATAGCACTGTTGGCATTCACAGATTACATTTTAAATTATCTGTGATACTAACTCTTCTCTTTTTTAGTTAGTGATGCTCTACGTAGCAGTTAGGCTTGAGTATAAAGTATCGATATATCAAATTGTCGATATTTATTGTCAATATTTTATCTTTAATATATCAATATATAAAAACTGTCCATGTGTCGTTGATGGCACAATACGTATACGTATCACTTCGACCAATCTGATCTCTAAGATAAAAAAAAGTATTATTGAGAATAGGCTACATAGGCTCCGTTCGCACGTTCGCTCGGCCTCAAACATTATAAATTTTTATAGTTTTTTTTTTGGATAATGAAAGTAATGAAACTACCAGATGTGTATTACATCTTAAGCCTAAACAACATTTCTACACCATTATATTGGTGAAATAAATTCGATACACACGAAATATATTATCTTCACATTCATTTATTATATTCTAGCAAATAAAAAAATATTTATTCTATCGATACTTCAAGATCGTAAAGTCCGCACTATGTTATTGTGTGTGACATGACAGCAAATGTACCACGTGACTTGTAGCAAACTGGCTTCAAAGTACATGCTAATGACGTCACAGAAAAGAAATGCCAAAAGAAGTTTCAGCAAGTAATATTTATCCCTCTTTTCAAATGCACCATTTGCTTGGTTAAAAAGGGACAACATGAAGTTTGACGTTTTTATGTCGATATGATAGATAGACTTTGGCCAGTGATTCATGTCACTGAGAAAGAGCGGCAATTTTAAAAAATCTTTAGCTATAAACACTTATTTGGCAAGGAATAAATAATCTGGATACTTCGGTTTTTAAGTATGTAATAATTTATTTAAATGGATGCCTACCTTATTAAATACATAATATTCTCATTACTATAGTTTTGTTTTGATTGACCCATCCTGGGATAGGCCATGGCGACAGTTGCATTGTTTCCGTAATCGAAACCAGTGTTCAGCTTCAAACCACTAGGGCACCGAGCTCCCTCACGAGTATAATTTTAAGTTATTAGGGATTTTAAAACCGTCGGGTATCAGAAACTCTGCTACAATGACGCCGAGTAAAACCTATTTTAGCTTTAAACATTTTATACATGGTGAAACGCGCGTGCATTAGGAATGTTCTATTTAAAAAAAAAAAGAATTCAATAATAAAAACAACAAAACATTTATAATTTTAATACTCTTTTAGATGTTCTAATGGTTATTAAAACACAAGGTGATATATGCTTACGCAATAATCTGTTTCATAAACTTGAGTAGACTTAATATATCATGGGTATAATTCATGGATATATCATCCTTGGTATAGATAAAATAGATTTGATGAGCATTAATGAGTAAGACCGTATGATAGACCAAGTATGGCTGTAGGTAGGCAAGCTATCACTACATTAAACAGTTTTTATACCAGCTTATTAAATTAGCTTGCCTTAAAATATTCGAATTGTTGTATGATTTAGTGCTAAATAGAACTTCAAATACTATTCCACTTGCCTATTCTCTATGTAAAAAGAAAAAGAAAAGAGTGATATTGAACTTCACGTAACTAAACGTGATCATCATCATATCAGCTGACAGATGCCCACAACTGGGCATAGGCCGACGATACTTTAAAAATTAATAAATTATTAACATTTTATCTTTCACTTTAATTTGTTAACATCCATAATAGACTGGCAAAATTTAAATAAAATATAAACTACATAACACAAATCTTAATTTTGAATCTCAATTTTTTAAATGATAATGTTTACTTACTTCACTTTCTTAAAGGCTCTACTTATAACATACCTAATTGTAATTAACCAGCTATTCGATTACTACTAGTCATTATAGACGCTTACAGGCTGACTATCAAAACAGAGAAAAAAAGAGGATAAAAAGTAATGGGCGGGTATAAAATAAAATTTGAAAAGAGGCATATTTAATAAGTTCAATTCAATTTCTTCTTTGATGGCTGTTGGTAATTGGCTGGCCATCAGACCTTTTTGATACTTTTTATTATTCTACTTATAAGTCTTTGATACCACGTTTTGAAAATGAGTAAATAAGAATGTCAGTGTCACTCATCTTGCTGTCCACAATTGTTTGCTAATATACTTATTACGTGAAAAATACGTGTTTCCATCATCAGCTTCACGCCCATCCTCAACATTGGTCCTTCGTTAGCCTAAAATAATCATTCACCAGCAGATTCGGTAATATTTTCACACTTTTTCGTCTTTCATTTTTTTCACCCATACGTCATCTCATAAATTTTCACAATGGTGCAAACACGTAGTAAAAGCAAATCAGTTGTGGATATTTCGACACCAGTAGTAGATTGTACTCAGCAGCATAGCTCCGCTGATCCTCCTCGCAATATTCAAGCGACTCCAGGTGGCCAATATAGTAGTGCTTCGGCACCATCATCAAGCGCGAGCCCTCACCCAGGGCTCCCACAGCGCCCGGTCTTTGATGATGGCAATGTGACCACTACTAAAAACTTATCTGTTCGCAGCGGTAGCTCTGTAGAGGAACATACGCAGTCCTCCCATTCATCAGCTACGGTACGTGCGAAAAAACTAGCCATTGAAGCAGAACACCTTCGACGGCGCGTACAGTTGGCACAGCAGGAAACCGAACGCGAACGTATGTTTGCTCAACAGGCAGCCGAACGTGAGCGCGCCTTAGCTGAGCGCGAACGTATGCTGACTCGTCTACAGGTCGACGCCGAACAATCGGAACTGCAGGCCCAGCTCGCCGCCTTGGATGCATCAGATAAGTCATCTAGACGTTCATCGCGCACCTCACGGGGTACCGCAAAACGTACTGAGTCGTGGGTGATGAACAACGATGTAGATTTGGCAGAGATAGTTCAACCAACCCCCATGCTTGAACTACCACTGACGTCAGTGGTCCACCCGCCACCGCCGCTACCTTCCGTGCCCCTGAATATTGCACAGGACACTCAAGCACGGCCGGTCCATTCAGCGACGGTAGCCCAACAAGGACCTGCTAACGCTACGTCATCAAACCTGCACGACCCTACAATTAAACGTCAGCCCTCGATGAACAACAGCTGTGCCGACTCCACTTCGCAGCTAGCTAAGGCCATTCTTTCCTTAGCACAACGGCCGAAACGGCCTGATCTAACACCATTTGCTGGAGATTTAGACCAATGGATGTTGTTTAAGACTACCTATGATAAAACAAAACATCTTTTCTCTCCAGCCGAAAACTTGACGCGGTTGAACAATGCAGTCCGCGGTCCAGCGTACCAAGCCGTCGCCTCTCATCTTTGGGGTTCGAGCGACCCAGAGCACGTGATGAGCACGCTGGAGCAGAACTTCGCGAGACCCGAGATCCTCGTCGCACGCGAGATTACCGGACTACGAAACATTAAGATAAGTAGCGTAGAACATCTCAATGATATGGCAAATAAACTACGCAACTGTGTGTCCACCATAAAATATTTACGCCAGGACGAGTCATTGTACTCACCCGAGTTGTTCCGTACTGTGCTCACAAAATTGAGTGAACACACAAGAAGTAGGTTTACTGACTACGCAGCGACACACGTCATGTCTTTTGGTCAGAATATGCCGAAACTGGAAATGCTTTCAGAGTTTTTACTGGTCGAGGCAGATCGACAACTTAAATTCAATTTCACTTTCGATCCCACTACAGCCTCTTCAAGCAATAAGCATACTCATTTTAGACCCAGTTTTTCCGCATTAAGTAAGCCTAAACTTCCAACAACAGAATGTATACATGCAACTGTTGGCAAAAATGATACCGTCCAGTGTGTATACTGCAAACAAGGGGTACATATAATAAATAAGTGTAGGGCTTTTAGTCAGCTTAACATCGCAAGTCGCTGGCAGTGGATACGTGAACATAGTGTATGCTATAGGTGTTTGAAGTCCCATCCGCATAGATGGAACTTTTGTCGCGCAAAACCGTGTGGCACCGATGGTTGTACCCGGCGTCACCATGCTCTCCTTCATGGTATCCCCGAAACAACGTCACGCCCTAACAACTCTCCTCCCACTGTCACCCCAGGGACCAGTAACGTTGCTTCCAAAGGGACCGTTGCCACTACCATTTTAGATACAGACTCTTCGGATGGCAACGCAAACATCCAAGTAGCTAACCTGTCTGAAATTCCTTTTATATCGACACGCGCGCAGCCGCGACCAACAGTACGAGGTCTACTGAAGGTACTGCCGGTCGTAGTGGAGGGCCCAACAGGTCAGTTCACTACAACAGCTCTTCTTGATGAAGGCAGCACCGCAACGTTAATAGATAGCGATGTAGCTGCTCGTATCGGTGCGAAACGAGGTCTTAATGGTCATCTTCGTATTGAGGGTGTCGGTGGCATGTCAACAGACGTAGACGTAAGTTACGTTGATTTCCATATTAGGGGACGCAATCTAAAGGATTGCTACCTAGTACAAAACGCACGAGCAATCACCCCATTGGGCCTACGAACACAGAAGATTGGCAAAATTAATTATTCTTACTTCGCACACTTAGCCGATCTGTCCGACGAGTTGTCGTACGATCATACAAATCCAACTGTCCTCATTGGCGCCGCAGACTGGTATCTGTCCGTAAGCCGTGAGGTCAGGGCCGGTAAAAAGAACGAACCAGTGGCCTCGAGAACGCTTTTGGGTTGGGTGGTGCATGGTGCGATGTCAACGGCATCTAAGCCTGTTGATTTTATTCACCATACCGCCGACGACAATTTTGAAGTATGCGCTAGAAGCGAATATGATGAATTAGAGCGTCTTATTAAATTTCAATATGACATCGACGCCATTGGTATTAAAAAATGTACTCTACAATCTGACGATGAAAAGCGTGCTATGGAAATTATCGAATCGACAGCTCGTAGACTTAGCGATGGCCGCTTCGAAGTAGGTCTCCCATGGAAACAGAACCTACCCAAAATAATTCCAGACAGCTACCCACAGGCATTGTCTCGTCTTACAGCCCTGGAACGGCAAATGTCAAAAAACAAAGAGTTTGCTACCGCTTTCCGGAGTTTTTTAGCCGACATCATATCAAAGGGCTATGCCGAAAAGTGCGACGTTACCACCTATCATAAAGGCGTCTTCCCAGAGACTGCTACCGCCAGCGCCGACAGCGTTATTCGTTGGTACTTACCCATTTTCGGCGTATACCACCCACAAAAAAGAAAACTAAGAGCTGTACACGACGCGGCGGCAAAGACTAAAGGCGTGTGTTTGAATAGCCTTTTACTACAAGGCCCTGATCTTCTCCAGCCCCTACTGGGCATATTATTTCGGTTTAGGGAAGGGTCCGTAGCACTGAACGCCGACATCAGGGAAATGTTTCCCCAAACTAAGATAGCTCCTAAGGACAGAGACGCTCAGCGTTTCTTGTGGCGCAACGATGACGGCACCATATGTGAATACCGTATGGCGTCCATGATCTTCGGTGCAGTCTCCAGTCCTTTCATCGCGCAGTACCTTAAAAACAAAAACGCGAAAGAATTAGAGACCACCTTCCCCGAAGCCTGCGACGCGATTTTACGTGACCACTACATGGATGACTACCTAGGTAGCCATTCTGACGTCACGGAAGCAGCACGCATAGCAGCCGACATATCAGCGGTTCACAGAAATTGCTGCTATGAGATGCGTTCCTGGACGTCGAACGAACCAAACGCACTCTGTCTTATCCCCAAAGAACTTCGCAGCCAGTCCAACTCAGAGGTTCATCTTCCTCCAAGCAACAGCGAAGTAGGCGTGCTAGGGGTAAGGTGGAATCCACTCGAAGATTCCCTAAGTTTTCGTACAATTGCTAATTTTTCTTCTGGCACATTAACGAAACGTATCGTTTTGTCAAACGTGATGAAAGTGTACGATCCTCTAGGGTTCTTGACACCCATTTCTATTCGCGGCCGCATACTAATTCAAAAGCTTTGGCGTGAAGGCACTGATTGGGACGCACCTTTGCCCGAAACGTATGCGACCGAGACTAGAAATTGGTTTCAACAATTACAAAAAGCCACAGCTATTAGGATCCCTCGCTGGTACTTGACAAAGACAGACCCCGTAGATACCCAACTACACGTACTCGCAGACGGCGGGGAGCAAGCCTATGCCTGCGTCGCTTACTGGCGTTTCGCGTACGAAGACGGTTCTATTTCGGTAGCGTTGATAGGTAGTAAGGCTAGAGTCGCGCCGTTGAAGCCTTTATCTATACCGCGCTTAGAACTGCAAGCAGCCTTAATCGCGTGTAGACTTGCCCGTGCAATTTTAAACGCTCACCGCATAAAACCGTCTGCCGTGTTTTATTGGACCGATTCTACCACTGTATTAAAATGGATAAGAAGCGATGCCAGGTCCTTCAAGCCTTTCGTGGCACACCGCTTGGGTGAGATTTTAGAGCTAACAAACCCCTCTAATTGGAGATGGGTCCCTAGTCTCCTCAATAACGCTGACGATGCCACGAAACCTAAGGCATTCGATTTTAACATTTCACACCGTTGGTTTTCTGGTCCTCCATTTCTCTTGAAATCCGATTTTGATTGGCCGGGCGAAACGACTTCCGATATGGAAGAAGTCACACCAGCGTCCGACGTAGAGTCGGAGCTGGTGGGGCTTCTTATCGATGCTTCTAAATATTACAAGAGCATTCCAGAGTTTTCGCGCTTTAGTAAATGGTTACGATTATTAAGAACCACAGCTCGCGTATTACAGGCAGCCCGTATTTTTAGATCATTCTCGGCAAAGCCTCTAACACAAGGCTCTATTTTTTGCACAGATGGCACCACGTCCCCCTCGGTTTTAACAGCAACGGACATCGCACGGGCGGAGTTACTGCTTCTTCAACGCGCTCAAGCTGACCATTTCCCGGAAGAGTTGCTGAGGTTGCAGTCATCCCAGCCAGTGCTGAAGAGTAGCAAGATTGCAGCACTACACCCAGTATTAGACGCCGATGGTCTGATTAAACTTGACTCCCGAATCAAGGCCGCCCCGGGAGTGAGTGAGAGTGCAAAACAACCCATAGTCTTGGATGGCCGCCATCACATCGTCCGTCTTATGATCATGCATTATCATCGAAAGACGGCCCATTCTTTTAACGAGTTGGTGCTTAACGAACTTCGTCAAACATTTTGGATTCTGAAGGCCAGAAGTACAATTAGAAGTGTCACTAACATGTGCCTAGAATGCAAGAGACAGAAAGCCCGTCCAAGCATTCCACAAACTGGAGACCTACCGCTGCATAGACTCGAACACCACAAGAGGCCATTCACCAACGTTGGCCTAGACTACTTCGGCCCGGTTGACGTCACGGTCATGCGTCACCACGAGAAGCGGTACGTCGCCCTCTACACTTGTCTCGTGACCAGAGCAATACATTTGGAAGTAGTTGGTTCGTTGTCTACTGATTCAGCGCTCCTAAGTCTGAGACGGTTTATAGCTCGCCGTGGATCCCCATCAGTCATCCTTTCAGATAACGGGACTAACTTTGTCGGGGCGAGCAGAGTACTTATGTCGCTGCATGGAGAAGACGTTCGCGAATTCGCCACGAACCACAAGATCGAGTGGCGTTTCATACCTCCAGCATCGCCTTTCATGGGCGGAGCCTGGGAGCGGCTAGTACGCACTGTCAAAAGCGCCCTAAAAAACACCCTTCGAAGCCGAGCTCCCAAAGAAGAGGTACTGACGACCTTATTGATGGAGGCAGAATCTATCATAAATTCGCGACCACTCACCTACGTATCGTCTTCGCCCGAGGTTCCGGAATCCATTACGCCATTCCATTTTATTCTTGGATCATCATCGTCAGCACCATGGACTTCCTCGTTAAGCGATGCGGACCTGTTACGGAGATGTGATTGGCGGTCTACCCTTCGTCTTGCCGACCATTTTTGGGCACGTTGGCTACAAGAATACCTGCCCACACTACGGCCAAGAGGACGAAGCAGTAACTCCCAAAACCTCACCGAGGGAGACGTAGTGCTCATCGCGGATTCTTCCCTACCGCGTGGCCTTTGGCCGTTGGGAAGGATAACAAGAACGTTTACGGGAGCTGACGGAACGGTACGGGTGGCCGACGTTTTAACAAAAGGGGGAATTTTGCGACGGCCCGTCCGAAAGTTACTCCTCATGACCTCTGCCGACCAGCCACTTACCACCTAATATCTGAGTGTTCCACTGGGGGCGGGAATGTTGGTAATTGGCTGGCCATCAGACCTTTTTGATACTTTTTATTATTCTACTTATAAGTCTTTGATACCACGTTTTGAAAATGAGTAAATAAGAATGTCAGTGTCACTCATCTTGCTGTCCACAATTGTTTGCTAATATACTTATTACGTGAAAAATACGTGTTTCCATCATCAGCTTCACGCCCATCCTCAACAATGGCTTTCTGCTTTAATTTAGCCAGTGTCAAGTTTCTGTGTATCTTTGTTGTATTTGGACGTTTATTTAATAAGTTGTTCAGGATGATTCATAATCAAAGTCAGATTCTAAATACATCAGTTGTCATGAACAAAGCACAATAACATTTGTATGGGTACTATTGGAATGTTACATTATTTTCTATTAACCATTTCCGAATTTCACCTTTGCTATTAGACATTGTGGGAGGTTTGTTTGTTAGTTTCACATGGTAACTTGCATTGCATTATACATAAAAATTACACATGGCTTTGTTAGGATAGGTAGATATTCCCTTATCCATTTCAAGAAGTTTCATGCATTTTTTTTTTATTTATTTTTTTATACAAAGCACGACAAATGACTCAACACCACCTGATGTGAAGCAGTAAGAAGAGTCCATATGCGAAGACAGCTAGTGCAGTTCAGACACTGCTCTAGCTGCCTCCACCTTGCCGGCCCGAAAGGTGCTTTTTCACGCCTCTTTTGAAGGAACCCATGTTATAGGAAGGAGGGAACACATGTGCTGGCAAAGAATTCCAAGTTCTGGAAGTTCGACAAAGAAAAGAGCCACTAAATTTCTTTGTACGTGATGTTGAGGTGGAGACAGTGAATTGATGACTCCGAAGACCGGCACGCGTGCTCCTGAGTAGGAAGGGGGAAGGTGGGATAAAGTCAAATAGCTCTTCAGAACACTCTCCGTGATATAGCCGATAGAAGGCGCTAAGCGACGCAATGTCTCGACGCAATTGCAGAGGCTCAAGGTTGTTGGTGACCTCTACATCGCCAACGATACGGACAGCACGACGCTGCAATCTGTCCAGGGCATCGAGTAGGTACTTGGCGGAGCCATCCCACAAGTGCGAGCAATATTCCACGCAAGACCGGACCTGAGTTTTATACAGCAGGCATAATTGGTCAGGCGTGAAAAATCGACGCACCTTGTTCAGGACACCGAGCTTCCGTGAGGCTGTTTTTATCACGGTTTCGATGTAGTTCCTGGAATTCAGATCGCAACATATCTCCATACCTAGCAAGTTGAGGGAGCCCTGTGCCGAAAGAGTCGTGCCCTGAAGAGACGGAAGGGGAAGGAACGGCGACATTTTGGCTGAAAACGCGCACACCTGTGTTTTTTTAGCATTGAACTCAACAAGATTGTTAGATCCCCATTCAGATACGAGGTTCAACACCCTGTTGAGCTCAATGGTAAGATTCTCTCTCTCCCTCTCGGTTTCAGCGCGCCCAGCCCCTGGGCGACCGTAATATCCCCCATGCACTGTACTATCATCTGCATAGCAATGAATGTTTCCTAACGGAATCATGTCATTGATATGAAGAAGAAAGAGTGTGGGGGAATAGAACAGAGCCTTGTGGTACACTAGCATTCACTGACATGAACCGCGAAGCGCATCCATCTGCGAGGACAAGGATTCTTCGCTCATGCAGGAAGCCGGCAATCCAGTTACAGAGCTGAGCGGGCAGACCGTATGCCGGGAGCTTGGAGAGAAGAGCCTTGTGCCAGACCCGATCAAACGCTTCGGCAATGTCAAGGCTAACTGCCAGTGACTCACCACGTTTGTCAATAGCTTCACCCCAGACATGCATTAAGTACGCTAGAAGATCACCCGTTGACCGGTTCGGCCGAAACCCGTACTGTCGATCATTAATTAATGAGTGATCTTCTAGGTATCGGATCAGCTGGTGGTTTAAGATCCGTTCCATGACCTTGCAAATAACTGAGGTGACAGCTATGGGGCGGTAGTTAACTGGGTCTGATCGGTCTCCCTTTTTGGGGACCGGTTGCACATTGGCCTCTCTCCAAGATTCCGGCACACACCCACAAGAGAGAGAAAGACGGTATAGCCGCGTTAAGACGGGAGACAACTCCGCTGCGCAGTTTTTCAGTATTATCGATGGGATGCCATCAGGCCCACTAGCTTTCCGGACGTCGATAGACTGAAGCTCCGCACGTACATCACATTGCCTAATACGTATATCGGGCATTGTGTGGCCACAGTGGGAGAGCGTTGGTGGCTGTAAGTTGCAGTCATCGATTCGGGAGTGAGCAGCAAAGAGTTTTACCAAGAAATCGGCTTTCTCATGCGGCTTGTGAGCTAGCGAGCCGTCTGAACATCTCAGCGGGGGCAGCGAGGGTTGACAGAAGTTGGATTGCACGGCTTTGGCCAGACGCCAGTAGCTACGGCTTCCCGTAGGATGCGTAAGAAGTTCTTGGCCAACTCGTGCAACGCGCTGTGCATCCGCTCTGATGAAGGCCCTTTTGCAGGACTTGGTGGCGTTGTTATATACTGCTTTCAGTGAGTCAATGTTGGGATCCCCGCAAGCTCGGCCCCTGATCCAAGCGCGGTATGCAGACTGTCTGTTTTCAACAGCTAAGGCACAATCGCGGTTGAACCAGAGGTTACGCCTACCCCTACTGATGAGATCGGAGTGAGGGATATAGTACTCCATCCCTAACATGATCTCATCAGCAACAGCAGTAGCGCTAGCGTTCGGGTCCAGCTCACTGAAACAGCGCTGCCTCCAAGGGACAGATGCGAAGTAATCCCGCATACCGTCCCAATCTGCCGACGCATAGTGCCAGATGCGGCGTTTGGCAACCATAGGTACCGGTGGCGACGCCCGTGGCACCCCAGCGGATACCAGGCAGTGATCTGATGTTCTCAAAGGAGCACGAACCTCTAGCCGATATCCATCCGGGCGAGTCGTCAGCAGAAGGTCCAACAATGAGGGCGCGTGACCGACAATGTCTGGAATCCTGGTGGGCTGGTTTACCAGTTGGGTCAGGTCGTGCGTGAGAGCGAAAGTGTGGGCAGTTCTACCAGCATGGTCAGTTTTAGAGGAACTTAACCACGACTTGTGGTGAGCATTGAAGTCCCCTAAAAACACCAATTCCGCGGTTGGAAACTGCTCCTGCGCAACATCTGCCACCCGACTAAGATGTTCGAAAAGTCGAGTTGTCTCCATGTCACCGCTGTGGGATCTATAGAGGCACACGTAGATTCGGCAATGTGTGCCCAGGTCCACATGCACCCCAAGAATAGAGTAGGAAAGGTCCTCCAAACAGCGCAGACGGCGACAGCAAACATCCGCCCGGACAAACAAGCATACCCCGGCCTTCGCTTTGAAGGACTCTTCAAAAGCGTAGCCGGGGTAATCCAAGTAGCTAGTGTCTGCCGGGCGGAGTATTTGCGTCTCCGTCAAAAACAGCATTTCGGGTCGGGCCGTCTCGAGATGTTGGTGGACGGCATTGAGGTTAGCATGGAGCCCACGGATGTTAGTGAGCCCGACCTCAAACAGCGTGGTTGTGGTGGGGGTGTGCACCGCTGAACGACCGGAACTGTTTTTGAGCGCTGCCATAGTTAATATAGAAGGAGGAGAGGCGTGAATTGGGGGGACGTTGCCGCGATATATACGGTCAAAGCGTGAGGCCTGTTTCCCCAGGTAATAGCCGACAGTAGAGATGCGCTGACCCGCCGAACGGAAGGGTCCCCGAACCCCCCGGGAATGGCCGCCGGGACCCCACCACCCGGTCACCAACCGGCACGACGGACCACCCCAAGATTATGCGTGGCATGATAGGGCAGCCTCACGAACTGGTTAGGTTCGCTTGGGCCCCAGTACTGTACCACGGGCGGCCAGCGGAACAGCCGATTCTTCGGGTCTCCCTGGTCGGCGGGTCAATGCAGTCCACCTGGCTCTGGTTAGACGGAAGCCGTCACTGACCGCATCCATCACTGCAACGTCTCCCCAAGCTCTGGTTGTACGCTGACTGATCCCGGAACGCGACCACAAGTGGTCACTTGGCGGGTTTTACGCCATGCGTACGGTGGTCACTAACCAGACGGGTGTTCAGACCCTACCACCAGTCGAGCAGTTGGTAGCTCGGTAATCCCTTAGTCGCCTCTTACGACACCCACGGGAAGAAATGGGGCGGTGAATTGTATTCTTAATCCGTCACCGCACGGACTTGCATTCATGTCACCATGGTAATCGGCTGATTTGGACTTTGCACTGAAAACTATTAAAGCACTAGGCAGAAAACCTTCTTCAGATCTTGCATGCAACATTTCGATCTTCTCTAAGTTTTAAGTGAATTAATATTTTGCGTTTTAATTCTTCATATACACTTTCTGAAAATAACCGATAAACATGAATATTATGAAATATTGGATTTTATTAAGTAGGTGATGTGGGCAGAAAACAGAAAAGTATCAAGCCTTAGCGCCCTGAAAACAATAAACTTACCTGTAGTGGACGTATTTCCTCCAAATGTAGAATTTTCTCTACAGATTTCCGATTAAATTCACTATATACATCTTTGTATTTATGTATCATAGTGTATACAAGCTTTCGAGTAGTACTTTTTATTGATTTCGACATTATTTTAGAGTAAAACTACTAAATAAACTGAATACAAGAATGAGAAATGAAGCGTCAATATGACATTTCGAGTGTTGCCCATTAAAAACTTCATTGAAAATACGACGAGTGACACGATTCATTGGCCAGACTCTATTTCTATACTCACGATATGTATAGAGCATCTCCATATAATCCTTCCTCATTGCATGGAACGGCCTCCTTAGAGTAAAAAGTTGTAGGCTTGGAACGCGCCCTTATTATACGGAAACTTGTCAATCTACGGTCTAATTTGAGCCATTTGCTTGCGCTCTTAGCGCGCCAATGGCGCGCTTAGACTCTGGCCAGTGAATCGTGTCGCTGAGAAAGAGCGGCAATTTTAAAAAATCTTTAGCTGTAAACACTTATTTCGCAAGGAATAAATAGTCTTGATACTTCGTTTTATAAGTATGTAATAATTTATTTAAATGGATGCCTACCATATTAAATACATAATATTCTAATTACAGCGACAGTTGCATTGTTTCCGTAATCGAAACCAGAGTGTTCAACTTCAAACCACTAGGGCACCGAGCCACAGATTAGAAAGAGTATGTCTAAAGACACCGAGCTCCCTCACGAGTATAACACGAAAAGAGCAAAGAGAATATAAAACGCTACGAAAAGAGGTAGTGCAGTGTGTGCGCTAATGTCAAATTTGAAGTTACTCACTTGACTTTGTGAAAAATGTTGTAAATATTTTATTTTTGAATTGCTAAAAACTTCTCATCATACTTAATTTGCTACAAATCGTTTAAAAATTTACCTTTGATTGAAACGTAAAAACTTATAATGATTTTGTTAGGGTCAATGACAGGAGTAGACACGAAGTCACGAATCAGCGAAAGTGCAGCGCAAACAGTGCACATCGCACCGTATTCAATTCGGCCCAAGGCGTTTGCACGGTTTGTAACGTAAGCATTGTTTGCGTATTTTGGGCCGTAGGGAAAGAGTACATTTCTGTCAATCACCTGTCAACCCAGTTACTTTGTCGGTCGCTAATCTTTTTATTTTACACATCACATTGTTTGAATTAAACGCAACGAAATGAATAAACTTTTTAAATCTTTATCAACTAGCATTAAATGTAATATCAGTAGATATAATTTTCACACATGCACGCCCATATTTGCGTGGTCAAAATCGGACCTACCTAAGAGGTTTTTGGAATACAATAAAAAAATATTCCCACCGCAAGAAATCGGTGAAGACAAACGACCTGCAGTAAGTAAGAACTCAAATTAAATATTTTCAGTACGTCAATAGTAGCATCTAGGTACAAGTAATAAATAACCTAAAAAAATGTAACAGTTATTCCTGTTGTTATTATTACAATACCTACCTAGTAAACTTAGGTAGGTGTAACAACAGTAATGAAATGAATCTATAACCGAAACAGCCCCAAATTGTTTTATTTTTAGTTCAAGAATACTGTACCTATTTTTAAAATTTTGCAGTATGTCTGTCATCAAAAGACTAATATCAAGTATAGTCCTGATAAACTTTGGTACATAGCATCTTTTATCAGAGGGATGACTGTAGATGAAGCAGTAAAACAGTTAAGTTTTGTCAATAAAAAGGGTGCAGCATATGTCAAAGATGCTATATTAGAAGCTCAAGAGCTTGCTGTAAAACAACATAATGTTGAGTTCAGAAGTAATCTTTGGATAGGTGGGTATATTAATTTTGATTACTCATACAAAATTAACAAATCAATGTCATAAGTCTTATATATTTGCAGCTGAATCAACCTCAGGCAGTGGTAAAGTTATTAAAGGCATAAGAAGACATGCTAGGGGCAGACTAGGTGAAGTCCGTTATCGTTTTAGTCATTACTTTGTACGGTTAGAAGAAGGTAAGCCACCTAAAGATTATTACAAACGTGAACCATTAGCACCACCACAGCAACTTGAAAAATGGTTAGAACAAATGAGGAAGAGAAAAATTACTAACTCATATTAGGTGTTTTACATTATATTATTCAAAATATAAAATTATATACAGACTGTACTTTCATTTTTTAAACATACATATTTTGCTCTTTTGCAGAGAGTTCCACCACTGTGTGTGAAACATCTCATAAGCATACTTTTCCAACTTAATTGTATGTTTTCACTCTGTGAGTGCAACACTTGCACTGCTAAATATCACTGGCCCTAATTTTGTAGAATCATGAACTTCGCGTGTAGAACACACTAAATCTAAATTCAAATTCAGTCCATCTTGTTCCCTCATTAAAAATACCGAAATGGTGGCCATCTTTAAATTTGCCATTAGAAATGTGTGTTCAATTGCCTTCGGACACATTCAAATAATTTCCATATTTGTACAAATTCATTTTCAGTACAAGTTTTTACAATTTTCAATGAGTCATTTTCCATATTTGATCAAAATGTAAATGTTTCGCTAACGAATACAAAACCATTTTGTTATGTCAAAAAATAAGAACTTTTAATGAAGACATGCTACTTTAACATAGCATAAACAAGTGGCTTATGAAAAATTAAATATAAACAAAACAAAATTAAAAACTTTAACCAACTTAATTATTATTATCTACTCTCACATCGTAAAATTTAAAGTATAAAACTCAAAACGAGTTTATATTGACGAAC
This sequence comes from Nymphula nitidulata, assembly GCA_947347705.1. Taxonomy (NCBI): domain Eukaryota; kingdom Metazoa; phylum Arthropoda; class Insecta; order Lepidoptera; family Crambidae; genus Nymphula; species Nymphula nitidulata. Next base: position 10,452,578 of record OX374623.1, read on the forward strand.
TTTACAAATAGTATATCGAAATGAAATTAAAAAATTTAATTATCCCTTTCACGGTCCATAGCGGTCAAGCCGTTTCCGCACATCGGTCCCGAAAGGTCGAGCCTGTCCGCAAGCTTATCCGGAAGCTCGCTTGCGCTCGGCTAAAACGATTATATCTCGAATATTGTCTTCTAGAACTATTTAGATAGTTATATATTTGGAATCGTCATAAAATTTCTTAAATATAATGTATAGACATTAGTATACTTGTATTTACTCGAAATGTGGTTGATTGTAGGTTAAAGTTAGGGTATGCGAATTTTTAGTACTAATTACGTAAGAAACTAAACACAATTTACTTTAGTAAATTGTGTTAAATTAAACTTTAGTAAATTGTAGTAAATTACTTTAGTTAACAAAAACAAACACAATTTACTAAAGTAAATTGTGTTTGTTTTAGTTTCTTCCTTACATTATTCCTTACAATAATAAATACAGAAGTACACACCTATCTATTCAATATTCCATACTACAAGCATTACAATTCCGCGCGCCACGGCGGAAAAATTGGCGGGAGAATTTCAAATGCTCATAACGGAAAAACTACCACATACAACCATAAAATTTGTTGTAATCGGTTCTTTATACTTTTAAGTGAATAATTAACACTTAGACAAGTATTCAATTGCTTTATTTGCTTAGAGAAATCGTTGAGACACGGCGCGGTGGGAGCAAGAAAAATGATGGTCACGTGACCGACAACTTTCTCATTTTCTGACGAAAATATTCATTTAAAACATGAAATCTATATGAAAAACTCGAGTTATTCTATTGCCATGCTTATTTTACAAGTTTCCGGTCAATAAAAGCATAAAAAAAATATAAAAAAAGAATAAAGAGAGAAAAAGGGTGAGAAAAATAAAATGGTCGACAAAAAACGTACGGAAGTGGAATATAAATCATGTTATTGCTTTAATCTATCGATTTATTTAGCATCTGTATACTTTACTTAACCTGTGTACCAAATTTCAACGATATAGATTGAATAGAACCAAAGATACAAAATCAACCTTACTAAGGTGGTTCGACACACAGGGCAACCTACTTAATAAGATGGCCGGACCGAGAGGGAAAGTGAAACGTCAAACTCTAAGTTAGCGTTTTAGATTCTCTTTGCACTAAGTAGGCCGGACCGTCAAGGAAACACTATTTCTCTAACAAAATAATGTTCTAATATTTTTTTTTTTATTACGTTTCGATTACAGACCATTGATACAATACTGTTACGAGGAGCTCGGTGGCGTATTGGTTTGAGCGCTCTGGTTTCGATACGAGAAACAAGGTACTTTCGCCATGGTCGGTCCTGGGATGGGTCGATCAAATTTATAATCTCGAACTCCTCCGTGCCACGGTTTAGTTACCTGGGTAAACATTTCAAATTGTACTAATGTGGAATTGTACGAATGTGGAATTGCACTAATATGGAAATTGTACTAATGTGATCAAAGCCGTTCAATTTCTGACCATAGTAAATATGATAAAACTGCCACTAAATTTTATCACATTCACTAAGGTTGAAAATTTTAGACTGCATCTATACAAAGGTGTTTTCTTTTAGGATGTAGACAAGTTTTCAGGAAGGGTGAAGATTCTATTTGTTAAATCGTACAAACTTCCTTCCATCTTCTCTTAGTTCATTCATTTCCTGAATTTTTCATATATTTATATTTTAAAGTAACATTTAATTAACACAATTATGGTGTTATTTAATTATCCTAATATTATTATGCTAATATGTTTAAGTAAAGGACCATTACATAAATAATACATAAAATTTTATTTTAATTAAATATTTGAATTGTGTAATTATTTAAAATCAGCATCAGCACCAGCATCCGCTGATATTACAAAAACATGCATAAGCAACAACCCTAGTTTATACAACAATTAATTGGACAATGATAAATAGACACCCAACAGAATATACACCATTCACAATTTTTTTGTAAACCAAAACAATGTATCTTTTTATGATTATTTAATACTTCGAGGTTTTGTTTATTTTGGTGATTTAACCCTAATTCAGTCAGTTTGTAAAATGCTTAGCCGGTTGTAGTAATTGTGATTATTTTAGGTGTTTATTAGTTATTGATAAATAACTTTAGTCTTAAGACTGCACAATATTCTTGATAAACGATGTTGCATATCTAAGTGTTGGATAACCAACCCATCTACAATCACTGTGATGCCGGTTGAAGTAGTAGCTGAGGATGAATAAACACTTTTAGATAGATATTTTGACACCTTTACACCACTTTTCTACAGGCTTTCTATAATATTTACCTATTAAATCGTGGGCCTCTTTCTTGGTTTTAAGTAAGCTAGAACTTGCTATAGTTATAGCCGCTGTTACAGGCAGATATTCTTAACAATTTGATACCGGTATATTTGGTTACCGGTTGTTTTAACGCTAATGTGCTAAGTGGTCATAAAAAAATTACTTAAACAAGACTTTCCTTTCAATAAGCCGCATTGTTAAACGTTGAGTGATACTTGTTTAATTAACTATCGCCCTGGGCATTTAATTGAATGCCGGCGGTTAATCAACGGCCGAGGCATCCAATAAATTAACGAAATGGCTGTGACTCATACATACCCAGAATCTTTAAGTTGATAACAATTTCTTCTTTTTACTTGAACGGGATTAGGGCCCGCAAAACCAATTATCTAACCAAGTAAGTACAAGTGCCTACAACTGAAATAAAACATGGCAAACAAAACAAAACATGGAAAGCAAAAGAAAGAAAACATGGTATTAGAGATAGTAGGTTGTTTTGGCTACTAACCATTCCCTAGTGTGAGGCACAGACGATATAGTGATGCTACGCATGTGTGAGGTGACTTAACGACATTTGTCTCTTTCTATCTCCTTAGGTAATAATATACTAAAATAAAAATCGCTAAGAAACTTACGTCAAACAAAAGTTAGTGAAAAACGAGCATAAGGGCAGTAATGTAATTTTTTTTTTAAATGGGTCCTCACTACATGTAGTTTAGCACGTTTAAATCCGTTCTCTTTTAGTGTTCACAACACATCACGTTGTAGTTTTACTTCGCGAAATTTTAAGTCTCGGTGGCTTGTGAGCTTACTTGCGTACACCAAGGTAAAATTACTAGATTGACACGCGTCGGACGCGGACGAGACATCGTGCATCGGGGACACGCATCGAGCCACAGAGTAGATACTTTATTTTTTATAGGAAATAGAGACCTTTCTATAAAGGACTTATTACATTACCCTATTTCCTAACTCTCTAACTAGGAAATAGGAAGGTGTAATCGCAGTTAGAGAGTTAGAATCCTATCTAGAGAGTTACGACGTCTGTTTCCAAATAACACTATTACACAGTTCAAAAATTTATTGAAATTATTATAAAAACGAGACAATGAATTCATATATATTATAAATGCGAAAGTTACTTTTTGTCTGTTATGTTTTCGTTCCTTAGCAGCAGAACTGATTTAGATGAAAAGCATGGAGATAGATTTCACCGTGAGAAAGGTCATAGGCTTATTTTGGCGAGATATCCAATATCCAGGCGGGTGAAGTCACTAGTACTTAATACATAATTATAAATAAAATTTAATTGTTAGGAATAAAAAAGTATTTTTTTTGTGATAAGAAATATTCTTTTACGCGGTACTTTCTCTTAATTCTGACATAGACATAGGTAAACTGAAACATTACAGAGTAACAATATGTTAACAATATTATTTACAATATGAAGTAATATTAAGTTATTTATTATTAATTTGTGTAAATAAATTCGGTGTCATCAATACGTGTAACGCGAAGTCATTCTACATCACGGCTGCGTGTTCTCTGCGATTTAGAATCCTACTTAGGATCCTATCTAGTGGTGTGATCGCTGATCGCTGGCTCTCTACTTAGGTCTCTAACTCTGTTTTTAGTTAGGAAATAGGATAATGTTAATAAGCGCTTAAGTGGAAATTATTAAGTATTTTCAGCTCGTGATCTTGTGCCGGTAAACTACAGGTATTTCTTAACAATTAATTTATTTTTAATGAAAAGAAAATTTAAATACAATAAAATAAAAGTTAAAATTTTTTTTTGCCAGGTTTCAAACCTGTATCGCCTGAGTGTTAGTCGTAGTTTCATTGTTTTATGCTCCTACTATAGCCGCTAAGCCAGATTACTATTGATCATAACAACGAATTAGCACTTCCATTTATTCATATATAGAAAGTGTTCTCTTAATTAATCAATTGGTAATTGAAAATGAATATAAAAATAGAAATCAGTGTACATTTTGTACTAATAATAATATAATTTTTTAAATACATGTCAACATTAAGACCATTTTATTAGAAGGAATTTAAAACAATCAATAATAAAATAAATAATAATAAAAAAATATAGGTCAGGTTAAGCGGTTCGAGCTGTGGCAATTTTTCTTAACAATAAATTAATTCCTTAAGTTGCATTTTAACGGCATATTATAGATTCTTAAAACTATTTACATAATATCATACACATATCTTATGATTAAGAGATGATCATACACTCAAAGAAGTTCTGGTGTCAGGTTTTTTAGGCACATAACTATACAGAAATATTGACCCAATAACGAATAATGTTCCTATCGCAAATTGTACTGTCAAAATAAATTCAAATATGTATATTGAAGCAACACAAGATATAATTATGGCCACTGACGTGGCAAAACCCTTGAGAATGTTGTCGGCATATTTCACCACGACCGCGACGATTAGTCCTCCAGCAGCTTGCAATATTACCAAGTACCAGACAAATCCGTCGAAACCCATAAATAAATTCTTCATAGAACCATTATTGTTAATTAAATATGTAATTGTTCCGAACGGCAAAGACAGTAAACTCAACTGAACATTTCTCATCCACACCTAAAACAAATGAAATAAATATATACTTATGTGGAACTTGTTTTGTGATTGTGAATACATACAGTCAATAGCATATCAAGCGTTCGCCCTTGAGACCGCTCCGTTCGTAATAGATGCGGCTTTCGTAGTAGATATACCTATTACACTTTGAATGTAAAATAGAATATTGCTTAGGGAGAAACTCTTGTAGTTATTAAGTTGAAAATGGTTGTGGTTTAGGTAGTAGGTACGACCTCAAGCGAGTCCCATGTCGTCGCGTCGCGTCGCGTCAGCACAAGAAAGACGGTCAGTGGGCCTTTGTGCGTATTTTTTGAGCAGATGGCAGTGCTGGTCACCTTAAGCAAGACTTGATAAAAAATAAATTTGATATCGCGAAAAAATCAGCTGTGTCATACAATATGTAATATCTACGCGACCTATTTGAATGGAACAGCTGTTTTTTTTTCCGCAATTTCAAATTTATTTATTAGCAAGTCGTGCTTAGGGTGACCAGCACTGCCACCAGCCGTTTTCAAGAGGGTCCCCCTAACACCCTGTATATTATTATCATCATCATCATCATCATACCAGCCTATGATGTCCACTGCTGAACAAGGGCCTCCCCCATCGCATCTGTATATTATAATCTCTATCAAATATAAGTAATTATAAACGCAACGTCTCTCTCTCAGTTAATACGCTTATAACTTGAGAACATCTAAATGGATTTTGATGCGATTTTCTTTTACTGTAAGTTAGGTAGCGAGTATTTTATTCAAAGAAAGTGGCGGCGGCGCAATGAGTTTTAGTGAAGTATGTTGTAGTTTCGCCACTGTTTCGAGTGCTTACATAGCTTACACTTGCAAAACCTTAAGAGACAAATCAAAAAGTATGTAAATAAGTAGGTACTAGAAAATTGTAGGTCTTAAAAAATGTGGCTCAGGCTGTCTGGACAAATCTTCAAAATAGCTTGCATTTAAGTAGGTCAAAAGGGCATTTTATGTGACGGCTAAACACCCTTATTACAGAATAGGTGACGCTACAGAATCTTAGATAATCGATTGAAAACGTGTCCAGCCAGCTTGAAAAACCACTTTTCGCTGGTCTCTCAATCTCGGTAACGGAAGTGATTTTGACGACTTTTTGCATATCAACGGGCGTCACATAAATTTGTGACGGGCATCAAGCTAAAAGTTTTGTGATACGTACAGAGAGTTAGTAGAAAAATGCAAAAATTGTGTCCAGCCAGCTTGAATTTACGTATAAAACTTCTGGCTGGACACTTCTGAATCTCAATAACGGGAGCGTTTTCGAATATCGTTCCTCTACTAACAATAGGTGACGCAAATTGTGACGGTAATAACGTTTGATTTATGGCGTCACGTCTAAGGGTTTACGAGAAATCAATTAAAAACTAGTGTCCAGCCAGCTTGAAGTTGAAGCTGGCTGGACACATGCATCTCCGCTGCCTGATGGTCTACGGCCTTCGAAATATGTTCATGTTTTGGTGACGGGGACGATAATGATAATCTGAATTTCTGACGGAGAAAGTTTACGTAGTTTCAAAGATATTGATCATTTAATTTTTTCCATACAAACATCTATTAATAATGTGAGGTGACCATAATTTTACAGAAATAAAGGATTTCTTTTTAATTGACTTATCGGCCGGTAGTGGACAAATGGTGATATCCGCTAGGATGAAGATTTGTACCTACATCTACTTTTTTGTGCAAATAAGGAATAAATAAGGTATGGGTACCTACCTAATTAAAATAAATGTTTTACCGTCGTTAATTTGTTTGTCTTTTTTCCCACCATAATAAGAAAATATTAATTATATTTTTTTTGATAAAACTCAGAGTAAGTAGTCGTAGGGCGCCATAATCGGTATAGCATGCGGGTGATGAAACAGCCTGAATCAGAAGAAGAGAACATTATTATGATTCCAACAGTTGTCCTAGAAGTACCAACTTTAGGTCTGCGGCAGCGCATGAATACGTTCAGAAATTTGTTGTGCTATATTTCTATAAGTCGCTGTAAATATTGACATAGAATAATAAATAAATATTAACTTTTATATTAAGCAAACCCTTACAGACGCCATAAATCAAACGTTATTACCGTCACAATTTGCGTCACCTATTGTTAGTAGAGGAACGATATTCGAAAACGCTCCCGTTATTGAGATTCAGAAGTGTCCAGCCAGAAGTTTTATACGTAAATTCATGCTGGCTGGACACAGATTTTTGCATTTGTCTACTAACCCGCTGTACGTATCACAAAACTTTTAGCTCGATGCCCGTCACAAATTTATGTGACGCCCGTTGATATGCAAAAAGTCGTCAAAATCACTTCCGTTACCGAGATTGAGAGACCAGCGAAAGTTTTTCAAGCTGGCTGGACACGTTTTCGATCGATTATCTAAGATTCTGTAGCGTCACCTATTCTGTAATAGGGGTGTTTAGCCGTCACATAAAATGCCCTATTGACCTACTTAAATGTAAGCTATTTTAAAGATTTGTCCAGACAGCCTGAGCCACATCTTAGAAAGGCTTACAGAAAAGTCCACGATTAAATGACTGTGCTAAGGCCAAGGTAAACTTACAGTATCCATTTTTTTTTTTAAATATTATCAAAGTTTGATGAAAATATTGTATTAATTTAGAGTATACCTATGTAGGTACTTATGAAATATTAAGAAACTTCGCCTACTTTAAAGAATATAAAAAATAAAATACTCACAGATATATCAGACTCTTTTAATACTTTTTCAAAGTAGATTCCTGCAAAACCTGATATAAAACAGGCAGCTAAAGCAGCACCAAATCCTAATATTCTGGACTGTCCTTCAACTGATTTTTGAGAATCCTTTTTTTCTGTTGAAGATAGTTGAACAAGAGCAACGCCACCAGCTAACAGCGCTAAAGCTAGCCACTGCCACTTTTTAAGTCTTCTTTTAAGGACAATAACAGCAAAGAATGCAGTTGTCAGTATTTTAAGTTGATAAGTGACCTGGAAATATTGATTTAATTTTTATAACAAAATAACTGAGTAAATTTAAGAGTCACATGGTGAGGAATAAAATTGGTAGCAACGGATTTGTGTTTTCGGCGTGACCAAAAAATGAATATTTAGTAGTAGTTTAGTTTCAGTGAAGGATCTTATCTTACTATGGGGCCATGACTAAATTACAGTGCACTTCGACCCGTTGTGATCTTTTGTGCCTTTCAGTGAATGATTTGATGGAACATAAGGTTCCGTCTTAAGGTCAAAGCGCACTAGAGCGAATAGCTGCGTAGAGGCGCTGCGCGGCAGCGGAGCAGCGCGCCGGGGCGCAGCCAGAATAATATTCTGTCTACTGTTTCATAAGTATGAATTAAAAGCACTATAGCGGCACAATAGTGGAGCGGAAAAAAATAAAAATAAGATTCACTTAAACTAAAATTTATCCCCATGCATGCATGCAGCAAAAAATACTACTACTATAATGAAATATTTCAAATATAGCAAATTAATTTTTGTAAGGAAGAGATTCTGGGCCAATAGTAGTATTTTCTGCTGCATACATGTATAGCGATTAATTTTAGTTTAATTAAGTGAATCTAGTTTTTATACCTATAGTCAAAAATATGCGATTTAAATCGTCAGTTAAGTTTTTTTATTTATTTAGTTCAATTAAACCTGTAGAGGCTAGGAATCCAAACAATTTAATTTAAAAAAAAACAGCATATAATAAAGGTAGGTAAAAAAGTAACTTAATATTTTCATTTTGATTTTTTGTGTAATCCAAAGCAGCATTACCATTCCCCTTTATTTAAGACTCAACGTATAATTTTTATTTTAACCCACAAAGAAACAACTTCACAATAAATAGTTTGTTGTTAGCTAATACACGACAGCAAAGACAGTGCCTGGTACACCGGCTTACGCAAACTACATATTCGGTTTCCGAAATTCAGGGTATCTATTATTATTAATAATAATAATTACATAAATGACACTCATTAGAAACTGTCCTTAAGTAAAAAGTCTAAATATTAGTGTGGAACGTAAAATAACAAATAGTAAAAATATTTAACATTTTCTCTTAGCATAACTACCTGATATGTCGCTGCATCAAGATTTGAAGCAGATACATAAAGCAAATTATTTTGAACAATGTACAGAAATGATGGCACACAGACTCTTAAAGTGTCTTTCACGTTCAGTATTACTGTAGAATACATAGATATAAATCCTTTTTTAATACTGCGTGATTCTTGTATCACTAGCCCAATGCAAATAACAAGTTTCACAACTTCCGCCATTAAAACAGCTGTAAATAAAAAAAATATTTCATTAAAGTATTGTCTACGATATATGACAAAAGCCAAGATCAATTGTAGATACCTACTTGTGTTTCAGTCTATTTGATAGGTTTAAATTATATGTATTTGTATAACAATAGTCTAATATTGAATTAATAAAGCAAATACACGGAGTAAGGCATGTAAATAATAAATTATGATTTTGTGCCAAGTACTTATATTATTGCCTAATATTACTGTTTTAGTGTTTGTCACTTAGCATTATTTAAGTTGTATTTTCTGTGCAATAAAGTATATTTATTCACTACAATTATTATACATACTATAGACAGAAGCCTGGTAACTAGTACATTAATATTAGCATTTAACATATTCATATTCTTTATTGCATCAAGACAATAGCTTTTGTTGTATCTTACCTGCTGGTGAAGAAAACATCTCCACTTTCCTTGTACGAGCATATCGCATGCTAAGTCCCAAGGCGGCATTTTGTACTGTTAATACAACTAAACTTATATATTTAACATAACCTGAGAAACAAGAAATATAAAATTAGTTTTGTTACCTACCTCTTGTCTTGAAAAAAAGTAAGAGACCGAAAATTTATGTGTGGCATAATTTTTATTAAGGTTGTCGGCATAGATTTTTGTTTAAAGATCAATGGTTGTGGGTACCTAAAAATAAAATGCTTAGTAAAACATCTAACATACTTGATTCTGCATGGTTTGAAGATAGGCCCTATCAGTTTCCTGCATACCTAACTTCTCTATCTACCTCATATTGCCATCTCACTCGCACATTTTTAGTCATTCGTCGGCCCCGCTAGTCAAGCTTGAGTCAAAAAAACCCTTTTGGCCGTTTTGGAAACTAAGTTTCGAAAACAGTTTCGGGAAAAAATAAGATTTCAAAGACAGCTTCAACAAAAGTATATATATTTATTATATTTATTTTTAGGTAAGATAAGCACCTAAAACGTCCTAAATAAACAGTAATAAATTATGTAAAACTTATGTTGAGTGATTTTTATCGCCTGGAGGAAGTGGACGCGCGCCGAGGGCCGAGATATGACGTTATGTTATGAATAAAAGCTAATATTTTTTTACTATAACTTACAATAAAAAAATAGTATGTTTTTAAGTAAAATGTGTATACTATCTTCACCTATCAGTATGTAACTATAAAATAAAAACAAAAACTTAAATTTTTGTCTTTCATCGAAATAGGGAATAACGATGCATATATTTTAGGTTTTAAAATTCATATTAAACAGTTATACGTAATTCACAAAACTAAAAGAACTTTCCAACTGTGCGGTGACGGATTAAGAATACAATTCACCGCCCCATTTCTTCCCATGGGTGTCGTAAGAGGCGACTAAGGGATTACCGAGCTACCAACTGCTCGACTGGTGGTAGGGTCTGAACACCCGACTGGTTAGTGAACACCGTACGCATGACGTAAAGGGGGCGGCGGGTTCAGCGGGTGAAAGCTGCTTCTCTGCTGTCGGCTGTTACCTGGGGAAACAGGTCTCACGATTTGACCGTATATTGGCGACCGGCTGGCCGAGTGGTCTGTACCCCAGGCTACTCGGTCAAGAGGTCCCGGGTTCGAATCCCGGTAGGAGGAAACGTTTGTATGATGAGTACGAGCATTTGTACTAGTATCCATAACACAAGCTCTTAATGATGCATACTTTGGGCTAGATAATAGGTGTGAGTGTATAAATATTATTATTATTATATATCGCGACAACGTCCCCCCAATTCACGCCTCTCCTCCTTCATCGTCGACTATGGCAGTGCTTAAAATCATTTCCGGTCATTCAGCGGTGCACACCCCCACCACAACCACGCTGTTTGAGGTCGGGCTCACTAACATCCGTGGGCTCCATGCTAACCTCAATGCCGTCCACCAACATCTCGAGACGGCTCGACCCGAAACGCTGTTTTTGACGGAGACGCCGGGGTATGCTTGTTTGTCCGGGCGGATGTTTGCTGTCGCCGTCTGCGCTGTTTGGAGAACCCTTCCTACTCTACTCTTGGGGTGCATGTCGACCTGGGCACACATTGCCGTGTCTACTTGTGCCTCTATAGATCCCACAGCGGTGACATGAAGACAACTCGACTTTTCGAACATCTTAGTCGGGTGGCAGATTTTGCGCAGGAGCAGTTTCCAACCGCGAAATTGCTGTTTTTAGGGGACTTCAATGCTCACCACGAGTCGTGGTTAAGTTCCTCTAAAACTGACCATGCTGGTAGAACTGCCCACGCCTACGCTCTCACGCACGACCTGACTCAACTGGTAAACCAGCCCACCAGGATTCCAGACATTGTCGGTCACGCGCCCTCATTGTTGGACCTTCTGCTGACGACTCGCCCGGTTGGATATCGGCTAGAGGTTCGTGCTCCTTTGGGAACATCGGATCACTGCCTGGTATCCGCTGGGGTGCCACGGGCGTCGCCACCGGTACCTATGGTTGCCAAACGCCGCGTCTGGCACTATGCGTCGGCAGATTTGGACGATATGCGGGGTTCCTTCGCATCTGGCCCTTGAAGGCAGCGCTGTTTCAGTGAGCTGGAGCCGAACGCTAGCGCTACTGCTGTTGCTGAGGAGATCATGTTAGGGATGTAGTACTATATACCTCACTCTGATCTCAACAGTAGGGGTAGGCGTAACCTCTGGTTCAACCGCGAGTGTGCCTTAGCTGTTCAAAACAGACAGTCGGCATACCACGCTTGGATAAGGGGCCGAGCTTGCGGGGATCCCAACATAGACTCACTGAAAGCAGTCTATAACAACCCCACCAAGTCCTGCAAAAGGGCCTTCATCAGAGCGGATGCATAGCGCATTGAACGAGTTTGCCAAGAACTTCTAACACATCCTACGGGAAGCCGTAGCTACTGGCGTCTGGCCAAAGCCGTGCAGTCCAACTTCTGTCAACCCTCGTTGCCCCCGTTGGGATGTTCTGACGGCTCGCTGGCTCACAAGCCGCAAGAGAAAGCCGATCTCTTAGTAAAACTCTTTGCTGCTTACTCCCGAATCGATGACTGCAACTCACAGCCACCAACACTCTCCCACTGTGGCCACACAATGCCCGATATTCGTATTAGGCAATGATCACATTGCGTAATACAAATAAACTAATGAGTACGTGCGGAGCTTCAGTCAATCAATGAACTTTTGGAACCGATGTAAATTCAGACATGACAGACAGACAGAGACTATGACGTTAGTTAATAATTATATTTTTTGTGATAGTTGTAAGAATGTGTTTTTTTTGACGATTTGAAAGTGCTTCTTTGTGGCCTATTTAAATAAAATATTTTTTCTTTCTTTCAATCGACGTCCGGAAAGCTAGTGGACCTGATGGCATTCCAGCGATAGTACTGCAAAACTGCGCAGCGGAGTTGTCTCCCGTCTTAACGCGGCTATAACGTCTTTCTCTCTCTTCTGGGTGTGTACCGGAATCTTGGAGAGGCCAATGTGCAACCGGTCCCCAAAAAGGAAGACCGATCAGACCCAGCTAACTACCGCCCAATAGCTGCCACCTCAGTTCTTTGCAAGGTCATTGAACGGATCTTAAACCACCAGCTGATCCGATACCTAGAAGATCACTCATTAATTAACGACAGATACGATCATCGACAGACGACAATCGACGTCGATCGTGTCGATTGATCGACAGTACGGGTTTCGGCCGAAACGGTCAACGGATGATCTTCTAGCGTACTTAATGCATGTCTGGGGTTAAGCTATTGATAAACGTGGTGAGTCAGTGGCGGTTAGCCTTGATATTGCCAAAGCGTTCGATCGGGTCTGGCACAGGGTTCTTCTCTCCAAGCTCCCGGCATACGGTCTGCCCGCTCAACTCTGTAACTGGATTGCCGCCTTCCTGCATGAGCGAAGAATCCGTGTCCTCGCAGATGGATGCGCTTCGCGGTTCATTCAATGACATGCTTACATTAGGAAACATTCATTGCTATGCGGATGACAGTACAGTTCATGGAGGATAATACGGCTGGGCGCGATGAAGCCGAGAGAAATAGAGAGAATCTTACCATTGATCCCAACAGGCTATTGAAACTTATATCTGAATAGGGCTCTAACAATCTTGTTCAGGTCAATGCTCAGAAAACACAGGCGCGTATGCAGCCAAAATGTCGCTGTTCCTTCACCTTCCCTCTCTTCAGGGCACTACTCTTTTGGCACAGGGCTCCTTAAACTTGCTCGGAATAGAGATATGTTGACTTGTGATCTAAATTCCAGGAACTACATCGAAACCGTGACCAAAACAGTTTGAAGGACGCTCGGTGTCCTGAACAAGGTGCTTAGATTTTTCACACCTGACCAATTATGCCTGTTTTTCAAAACTCAGGTCCGATCTTGCTTTGGATATTGTTTTACCTGTGGGATGACTCCGCCAAGTATCTCCTTGCTGCACTGGACAGACTGCAGTGGTGTACCGTCCAAATCATTGACGATGTAGAGGTCACAAACAGCCTAGAGCCTCTACAATTGCCAAAGTCTATCGGCTATATCATGGAATGTTTTGAGGAGCTTTTCGACCTTATCCCACCTTCCCCCTTCGTACTTAGAAGTCCACGTGCCGGTTTTACGAGTAATCAATTTACTGTCTCCACCTCAACATCACACAAAAAGAAGTTTAGTAACTAATTCCTTTGTCATCCTTCCAAAAATTGGAATTCCTTACCAGCACATGTGTTCTCTCCTTAATAGGTAGTAAGGCACCTAATGGGCCAGCAAGATGGAGGTGGCTAGTACAGTGTGTTTGAAGCTACAGTAGCTGTCTTCGCATGTGGACTCTTCTTACCACTTCCCATTATGTGGTGTTGTAGTCATTTGCTAAGCTTTGTATAAAAAAAACCTATTCACAAGAAAGGAACTACTCTAAAATTTTCGAAACTGCAATGTCTAAACATCTATATAGCTTCTGTGAAAAGTATAAAATTTTTAGTGAACACCATCACCAAAATGGGTTTAGGAGAACCCGGTCAACATCCCAAGCTATCTCAACTACACCCAAGAAGTCTTAAACATATTAAACAATAGACATTATTATAACACTTTATACTCTCATAGTTCTTAACATTTGAATTACAAATTACATGGCAAATACCCCAAATATAATTCTAATTCAAACAGACATTATGCTGTGGGGCTACTGTAAGCCTACTTTCTGGGGTGCATCTGTTCCAATTACAACCCGACAACCTAGAGGGTCTTGAAATGGAGTTGACATCTAACCTCAACTTTGGTGTCATTTGATTCAATGGTGAATCTCAAACTGTAGCTAAGAAACTGGGCATCCTCAATGGGGTGAAGCGGTACTTCACTACTGGACAGCTGCTTTATAAAACAACTCTGTTTGTGTATAGAGTACTGTTCTCCTGACCTGTGGGTCAGCTTAGCTAACTAAAAACCAACTTGCCACTCTGGATTTGGTGAAACGTAGCGCCAATAGACTTATTGAGGATGAGAGATTGGTGGGGACTAAGCTTCATAGCCTGGACCACCGCTGTAAGGTTGCTTGCTTTTATGTGTTCTACAAATAGTAATTTGATGAGTGTGTTCAGGAGCTCCATGAGCTTATCCCACCTAGCCCATTTCACTTGAAGACTACTAAAAGTTGGGCAGGCTACCTGAATATCAGACTGATTTAGTCTGCTTGACCGTCAAGGGGATATACTAAATATTTGCACTAAGCACATTAGTTTCATCATCCATTGAAATGTGCATGGGCAGAGAGTGGAATGAACTCCAGGCCTCGGTGTTCCTTCTGCTTATAACATGAGTTCAACCTGCTGGATTAAATAGGCACCTTCTGGGTGAGCTCTCAACATCATCAACTCTCTCTGAGCAAGAATGGGGTCAAGAGCAAGCCCATTTTAAATTAGGAAATATTGTTACAGTTATTGCGTTTGTTAATTTTGTGATAAAGATTGAAAGACAAAAATTTCAGAAGTTTGTGAGAATTACTCATACTCATATCTTTAGCCTTATCATCACTTACCATCATGAAGGCCAAGAGCTACCCTGTTAAGAATAAATTAAAAACCTTAAATATTTTACCAAATATTACTTACCATGTTTCACTTGCTTAGTAGATACAAATGCCTGTGATTTTTTAGAATCATTGTCCATACTGTCTGATGTCAATTGAGTGTTTGTAGTAATAAATTCAGTTTCTTGCAAGGGTTCTCCACTTCCATCCACTGGTTCTGTACTTGTGTTTGGATTTTCATTAGACTTCATAGGAATTTTTTATTTTATATGTGTTATTTACAGGATTACTGTCATTAGCTCAGCTTAAAATATTATCCATGAATAAGTGGTCTCTGTAAAGTTGTAGGTACTTTAAAAAAATAATATTACTTCAAAAAGAGATATTTATGAAATTTCGAAATAGTTTACATGCAATTTTTTAAGTATAAAATTTAAATTGTGACAGTAAATACAAATATTTTCAAATGAACTTACGTTCGATTGGATAGCACACAACAACACAAATATTTTGTAAAATTATAGGGCACGTTTACATGCCACAAATTAATACAACTTATTAATTCCTAAAATTGTTCACGTCGGCAAACCCAGAAAATAATAGGTGTACTAGATGACTTCTTACCAGAATAGCACACTTAAAGTGACACAAACTATGTATGTATACACTAAAACAAATATTGGATTAAATTTTAAAATTTTAAACAATTTGGTACTACAAGTACAAAATTGTGAAAGGAAATGAAATAAACAAATCAAAAAAAAATCGTGCGTGTCAAGTCAATTCAAGTCTACGTCAACAACACGGACCATTAACCCTACGGTCCGCAATAAACAATTTGCGCAAACAGCGCGCCTACAAAATAAGCTTCTTGCTACAAACCAACCACAGATTAATGAATGATATATGTATCTACGTTAAAACTAACCGAATTGAACTTAATCGTGTCAACGAGAGTAATTTATTACAAACAAAATTATGCATTAAAACGAGAATTTTTAGTATTTTTCACAGATTCAGGAGATTTTTCCTGGAGTTGGCTGCGGTCCGATAACCGCTAACCTTGGCGCCACACTTAATCGCAAAGATACGTGTTGGCGATTTTAGATTTTTTTGTTATTTATTTTTACTCGGATAATTAACTTAAATAAAATTAATTAATTTTGCGACAAAGAGTTTATAATTATTTTTGGTGAACAATTTATTTTATTTTATGACAAAATAAACACGGTAAATATCAAAGACGAGACATTGGGCCTGATTCTGAAGACACATTCTAAGTTAAAATTTACGAACAGCATATCTCTTTCTCGCAATATGTAAACGAAAAAAGATAGCGATAATTATGAATTATGGCCCTAATTCTGGAGAACACATGCTAAGTTTAAATTTAAGTTCAGTTTTCTTTTTCTCAATATGAATACCAAAAGGATGGCTATCGTATGATTTGACATTTAGAAACGTGCTTTCAATTTTCGACCTTACTGATAATGATACGTTATAAAATGCAGTGTTTAAAAGGCACCTCCGTACAACATGCCGTCTAAAATTGTCTATGGTTTCTTTAAAATCTAACTAAATTTAATTGACAGCTCTAAACAGATTCTTGCTATCTTTTTCCTATGACTTATTGCGAGAAAGAGATATAGGGCCTAATTCTGGGCCCACACTTTAATTCTAAATTTAAGTACAGTATATCTCTTTCTCGCAATAAGTAATAGGAAAAAGACAGCAAGAATCTGTTTCGAGCTGTCACTTAAATTTAGATAGATTTCAAAGAAACAAGCGCTTTACTTGTGGTCACCAAGTTTCCATTCCAAACACGCTGCGAATGTGTGCTTGAATACGAGTGGCGTAAGCATAAAAAAAAGATGGAAATAGGTTTATTAATCTAATTATTATCAAATGTGAATATGAATCTGTAAAACTAGTATTAGTATTACTAGGTGGTAGACCCATATGTAGGGTCGCCTGGGTAGGTACCTCGGCCTTTCTTATTTCAGCCGTGAAACAGTTCGCTGTGTTTCGGATTGAAGGGAAAGGTAGCCAGTGTAATTACGGGGCATGGACGGCATTTCATCTTCGGCCTCAGGATGACAACGCACCTGCAATATCAAGTGCTTTTCCTTGTTATTGCAGGTGTCTATAGGCGGCCGTAACCGCTTACCAGCAGGTTGGCCGTCAGCTTGTTTGTCATCTAAGTAGTTGTATAAAAAAAAACTTATTTTATTGAAGTTTAGTAACTTAATAATAAATAAAATAAGCAGATAAGTAAATAAAAAAATAAATCATCATCACATTTTGATGTTTTTGATGCGTTTAAACGCCTAATTTATTGTTACAATTCCAAAGAAAGAAAGAAAATGATGAAAAAATATCTCGCCTGGAGCATATTTTTTCATTATTTTCTTTCTTTATTTGTAATTGTTACAAATCATGACATTTTGAAGGATCTCAAACAATAAGGACAAAATAAAATAAGACCATGTTACTTGTGTTAGATTTATTTATTTTTTAGCGAGTCGTGTTTATGGTGACCAGCACTGCCACCTGCCTTCGTATTCCAGAGGGTCCTCCTAACCACTCAACCTGTATAGTAATTCCGATATTTATTTCTGAAATCATATTCTTGTTCTTATCTTTCTCTACTTTGAAAAGTTTAGCTCAACAATAATGGGCCTAATTCTGGGCACACACTTTAATTCTAAATTTCAGTACAGTGGCCCTAATTCTGGTGAACACATGCTAAGTCTAAATTTAAGTTCAGTGCATTTCCTTCTATCAAAAGGAATACGAAAAGGATGGCTGTCATATAATTTGACATTTAGAAATGTACAGTCGGCAGCACGTCAAGCGTAACAGTTTGTCCTTGAACCTAGAGCGCAACGCACAGAAAATTTGTGAGCAAAGGATAAACATATGTCTCTCAGCGCCTCTTTCTAACGTCTCTCTCTCAAGTACTCTGTACCTACAATACTCGCAGTTGGCCTTGAACGCGAGCGCGACGATTATTAAAATTTGTATTTCTTCGATATAGCCTCCGACTAAATATGTGTAGGTTTATAGGTAGCTATAGCTGCAGCTAGCTACGTACGCGGCCTAATCTCTTCGCTTCGTTGTTTCAACTTGATTTAAAATTAAAGTACGGCTGAGACCATTGCTTTAATTTAAAACAAAAAGTTTTCTACTTATAATGGCTAGTTATGATATTTTATTTACGCTACCTATTTACCAATGATGCTCAGCGTACCTAGTTATTTCAATCAACTAATATTATACCTAGATATTAAAATACAGGCTTCATTATTTATTCATTGTTATTAACTTAAAAAATATTTCTACTGTCGGGTCATTATTATATGGTCCATTGTTATGGAGAGAAATGAAAATAAACATTTACAAGTTTGTTTTTCTACATTTATTTAATGTTATAAAACAAAAACATAACATTTATAAGCGTTCAACTCCTAATAACATAACTGTAACTACTACTCATTCACAATATTTTAAAGATCTAACATTCTACTCTTCAAATGTGAATATGAAATAACAATTTTGAAGAAAAGTAATATTAGACCTAACACAAATACAACACACAAAATCTTATTGAATTTTAGTGTTAAAAATGAATTAACTAGAAAATATAATAATGAGATTTGAACTCCGTTCCCCAAGAATGAAGACGAGTATGTAACGCAATCAACCAGGGGTGGTGATAAATTTGTTTCGAATTTATTTATTGTATTTTACAAGACAGTGATGTGTGAAGGAAGCAATTTTGAAGCTTAATTACATGACGATAAAGTTGAAATTATAATGATAATATTCGCTTAGTATTGTAGCTACATTTTATATTTAGGATGTGAGTTGTGATGGCTGTGTATACTAGTAAATGTATGAAATTGTAATGATTTGTTGGTGTAAATCACTAACTATCAACTACTAATACTTGAATAATTTTCAATTATGTGAAGTAGGTAGGTTATTTTTAATTATTATTATTTTAAAAACTTTAATACATTATAATGTTGCAGTGCCTGAAAACGGCAGCTAAGTTGTAAGCACAATGTATCTTATAAGACCTATGTAATACACTTAGTTCGCAATAAATAATTTGATTGATTGATTGATTGATCATAGGTATGATAGATAGGTCTTTGTGATTTGTTTTTTTCTAATATACTTACTTAAGAAGGTTCTAAATCCTTAGTAAAAAAGACCAATTTTAATTTGAGCTACCCTTTTCTATTTAAGTTAATTACCATACGACATAATAATATATGGTGCAATGCGGTTACGTCTTCAATGGAATCTCGACCCTATATCAGATACCTTAGGTCGATTATTAATTATCAAGGTATGGCTCATGATATTTATATCAATAGGTAGGGTATCAAATTCGCCTGTGACATTACATTACTTTTTGATTTGTGTTAGTTAGTCTTATGATCATAGATTAAAGATAATATATCTTATGATGGTCTGTCTAAGGATAAGGATAGAGCAGTCGGTCAGTTTGTAAAAGAATTGTGTAAAGTCGGGGGTTATAGTTTAAATACATTTCAAAATTTATAGTTAAGTAGTACTAGTCTTTAAGTTTTGGCCATATTAGTAAACGCTTTTAAAAAACTGAAAGATTATCACTTAGATTAATTGTATAAATCTAAGGAATATCTATAATAACTTTATAGGATTCAGTTAAATCCTCTATAGCTCTGTGGTTAGGGCAGTCATTCGAATTGTGAAAGGTCACGGGTTCGGACCGCCGAGCACCCGTAGAAGTTAGAACGGACCGTGGACAAAATCATGTTCCACCACCTATGTCCACATACTAAGAGACAAATTAATGTGTTTTATTGTTTTATTTCTTTATTTCTCTCTGACGAAGAGAGAGAGACCATCTTAATGTTTCCCCGGGAGTTTGCCATGCTATGAGCGCGGGGGGCAGACATTTTTTCTAGTTGAAATATTTTTCACACAATTTTATGTTGTCTTTTTCAGGATAATCATACTTACCTACTTAGGATCGATTTGTAATATAAGATTGAAAATTATTCTCATGTCTAGGCAGTGCAGGACCGATCGGTTTGGAGGTCCTTGCCCAATTGCTTATGCTCAGCAGTGGGTATCTCTTAACTGACGTGATGATTATAATGTGTAGGGTTTTAAAATTAATAATTAAAATAAAATAATAGTAGGGAATTAATAGTGTAGTGTATTCAAATTTTAATACAAGTTTTTTAAGCTAAGGAGGAGGAGCTCGGTGGCGTATTGGTTTAAGCGCTTGGTTTCGATACGAAAAAGAAAGCCACTTTCGCCATGGTCGATCCTAGGATGGGTCAATCAAAGTTTGTTATCTCGAGCTCTCCTCCGTGCTTCGGAGGGCACTTTAAGCCGTTGGTCCCGGTTGCTCCTGCAACCGATTTAACCCACCAATCCGCATTAGGCCAGCGTGGTGGTGTTATGGCCCAAACTCCTCATGTGTTTCTCCTATGTAAGAAGGCCTGTGCCCAGCAGTGGGCCGTATATAGGCTGGTGATGATGATGATGATGATGGTGCAAAGAAGCTATTAAGTAGACACACACAGACAGACAGGTAGACTGATCGGACTGATGCTACACCCCATTAGCACTAGATCATTACTATTAGTATCTCCAAGATCTCTGGCGACCTCACACCAAAAACACTTAGTTTTAAAATATTCTGCAATGCTATGATATTCAAGGTGATAATAACAAATTCCAAAACTGTATATAGTTTTATAGGTTGTTAATATGACTAGTTTAAGAAGCTAACAGCTTTGTTCAATGAGTATCTAATCAAAGAGACTCAACAATAATTCCTAGACACTGGTTGCTACTAGTTCTATGACACTGATCTCAAATTATAGTGATAAATAACTAAAAGTAGCATTATAAAACTGAAATTACAGGTGAAATGGTGAAGTGCTGTCTCTTGAATGTAAAAACATTTGGATTAGTAATTTTTTTTTTTTTTTTTTTTTTTTTTTTCATTTATTTTGGCACAATACAGTCATTACATTGTAGCAATAATAACTCAATATACTTTACTTAATAGACAACGAGTGCCCAAAAATACAAATATTGTAACTTCAATTTAGCTTGATTTGATGAGACGTATAATAAACATTAATAATTAGTTCGGAGTTACAGATCATTTCTTACTGTGCGCTGTGTAAATAACAAAAGTTCTTGAAATTTGCAGTCAACACATAGTAAAAAAAAAAGAATTACCTAGGTCTAATAACAAAATCTATGATATTATTAGTTTTTCGAATATTTTTGATTTAAAGCTTCTGAGAGAATTATGAAACAAGTCAATATCTGAGAATTCAGAATTATACATACGCAGAGAACGAGCAAAGTAACCATTACGTGTATAATTTTTATGACGTAGAGGTGGCACAACAATCTTTATGGAACGTGAGGAACGTGCGGGCAATCGAGCTTTAGATGTAAAATTTATTTTTGACAGAAGTTTTTTAGAATCTATATGAGAGTTTAATAACTTAAAAAGAAAAACTATGTCGAATTGCTTCCGACGGTTTTTTAAGGATAATAATTTATATCGTCTCAAAGATTCCTCATATGGCTCACTAGGAATGTTATGTCGATAATTTAATATTTTCAAAAATTTTCTTTGCACCTTTTCGATTCGATCTATATCTTTTTTATAATATGCATTCCAAACAACACAACCAAAATCTAAGATGGAGCGAACAAAACTAAAGTAAAGAATTTTAAGAGTAAGCTGCATTTTAAATGGCTTGGATATTCTGTTGATGAACCCTAAATTTCGAAAAGATTTATGAATAATTGATTCATAATGTAATTTAAATGAGAGCTCACTATCCATGATTATACCCAAATCACGAATGCTATTTACCTTGTTTATTAATAAATTGTTTACTTTGTAATCAAATATAATTGGGTCCCTTTTTCTTGTATAAGTAATTATATGACACTTGTCAGTGTTAAGAAACAATTGATTTTTATCGCAGTATTTACTTAACGAATCTAAGTCAGATTGCAGGCTGTAGCAGTCATTTGTAGAAGTAACTGTTTTATATATTTTTGTATCGTCTGCATACTGGAGGTGTTTGGAATTACACAAAGCCTCACTCATGTCATTTATGTAAATTGTAAATAAAATAGGTCCCAAATGTGAGCCCTGTGGCACTCCAGATGGTATTGGTAGAAAATTAGAGCAGTAGCCTTTTAAATAAACAGCCTGACTACGATTACGGATGTAGGATTCGAACCATCTCAACAAGCTACCGTGCACACCAAACCTCCAAAGTTTCTGCATAAGCAAGTTGTGGCTGATTTTATCAAATGCTTTGGAAAAGTCCGTATACACCGCATCAACTTGCATGTTCTTATCCATAGCTTCTAAAATAAAATCTATGAATGTAACCATATTAGTTTCCACACTGCGCAATTTAAAAAAACCGTGTTGTTTGTCAGATATTTGATTACGAATGGTCGAAAATAATTGTGAAGTCACAATTTTTTCCAATATTTTTCCAAAAACACTTAATTTTGAGATAGGACGGTAATGTGTTATTAAATGTCTTTGTTTAGTTTTAGGTATGGGTGTGATTAGGGCCTTTTTCCAGTGGTTAGGAAACACGCCGGAATTAATAGATGTTTTAAAAATTATTGAAATAGGCTTTAATAATTGATCTGCGCAGTTAGAAATAAGAATAGGATGTATTTCATCAAAACCAGCCCCCTTGTGTACATTAACGTGTTTCAAGTGTTTAAGTATAATATTATCATTTAAATATATGTGTCCTAGGTCGATTAGACAGTTTTTTTCTGTAGTTACTGTTCTATAAATAGCGTTTATATTATCACTATTGTTATTACTGGGCGTAGTATGTACGAAAACAGATTGAAAGAATAAGTTGAATGCATTACAGATATCGGGACCAGTCGAAAGGGTATTGTTGTTGAATATCATTTTCTGAGGGAGATCACCTGCACAATTTTTAGATTTTACGTATGACCAAAAGTAGTTAGGGTTTAATTTAATTTTATCCTCCGAAAAAGCTATGTACCTATTGTAATTGTCATTTTCCAATTTTTTTAATCGTAACCTTAGTAGTGAAAATATTCTGTAATCGGCTTTATTACCGTAAGTCTTCCATTTTTTATGATATCGTCGTTTCTCATTACTTAGTTTTATAAGAGGGCGTGAGTACCAAGGAGGAAATTTTTGACTATTTATGCAGGTGGTGGTTGGGACGTACCTTTGTATAAGATCATTTAGTATATTATAAAATAACAATAACATTGCATTAACATCCTTGCACTCTGAAAAAGTAGCATCCCAGTCGATAGTACCTAATTCAAATTTAATGGAATCAAAGTCAGCCTTGAAAAACATTTTTTTCTGGATTTTATTATGTCTTAAAGTGGGAGTTAGGTAAATTGATAAATCTATATCTAACGCTTTGTGGTGTGAATCTTCGATTACAAGGGGTAATTCAGACGACTTCACTTTACACAATTCAGTGCAGAGAACCAAATCAAGTATTCGATTGTTAGAATTTAATTCACTGTTATACTGATTCAGCACTGATAAACTCATAAAATCTGAAGTTAAGGATGTCAATGTGTCATTACTAGATTGCAATGTCATACAGCACAGTTCCTCATTGTATTGCCAGTTTGCATTTGACACATTAAAATCCCCAACGATAAGAAAAATGTCTTCAGAATGAGAGTGAATTATATTAGTCGTTCTTTCATAAAATGATTCCAGATAATGTATATGCCCATCTCCATGTGGTACATAAGTACAAGCTATATGCAAAAAAATTGGCTCATTCGAAGTGCTTTGCTTGGTAGTGTCGCGAGAGGAGTGATTGCGCAGCTGAATGCTCACCCACAGCTCTTCGGCGGGTGAAGGCGCGCTCCAAGCAGGTTGCGTGCTTGCACACAGCTCCCTCAGCGTAGCCACTACAACCCCTCCGCCGCGGCAACGTCCGCTGGATAGTGTATCACGATCTACTCTAAATACGTCATATCGACTATCGAAAAATTCTGAGCTATAAAAGGAATCATTAAGCCAGGATTCTGTTAAACAAATTATATCAAAATTATTAATAATTACATTACTTAAAAACTCGTGTGATTTTGTCCGCAGGCCTCTCACGTTCTGATAGTAAATAGATAAATTATTTTTCGTACCTATTTTAGGTTATATATAATAAGATGATATAAAAAGGGAAATAATAAGTTGATTTTAAGTTTTTAAATAATAATAAATCATTATTGTGCCCCTCTATATTTATTACTACACATTTTATACATATAGGATTTAAATAACATAAACTACTCTGCAGGTACATAGATTGATTTTTTGTCTCGAAACATACTTTACTCTCATAATTGCTCAAGTATAATAATAAAAAACAATAACAGAACAATAATTTCACTCTATAGCTCACAAATAAAAATAAACGTAACTTTTTATACATAACATAACAATACACAAACATTAATAGTCACTTTATTTTGTCCAAGTCTTTGTCACCACTGATTAATATCGATTTCGACGTATCACACTTGCGTATGAATATTTTGCAATCATTCAACCATATGTACTTATAGCCCAACTCCTTACCCAACTTCCGTACTTTTCCATAAAGCATTTTATTACGGGGTGTTAAATGATCGTTGACGAAAATCGGCTTTGAAGTTCCGTCAATACCAATGTCTGCCGTTGTCAGTCCACGCCGGGCCCGTACGGCTGCTAAAAATTCGTTTTTCTTTTTACGCTGGGTGAACTTGAGTACAATATTCGGCACAAGAGATGATTGACTCGTGGGGCCATCAGGAACTTTACGCTGGTCACGGGTAAGAAAGCGTCTCACTCGATGAATATAATCCACATCAAAAGGTGTCAAATCAAAACCAATTTTAGTGGCAATTCCGTGCAAAATGTTGTGAAGGTTTTCTCCTTTCATAAGAGGAACTCCAGAAATTTCTAAATTGCTGATCCGGTCCTGTTGATCTTTGGAATGCTGCCGATGCATGATTTCAGCCATTTGATTTTTAGTTTCATGCAATTCGCGTTCCAACAACTCCGCTTTTTGGTGTATATTTTCTTGGGTGCTCTTAAGATTTTGCATGTTTTCTGAGATATCACGTTGTTCTTTCCGAAAACTCTGATGACATTGTTTTAATTCGTTTACTTCAGACTTCAGGCTGCATAAATCTTCATGAAGCTTTCTAAGATTATCACTTTGCTTATCCATCAAAGTCTCGAACGAAGACGTAATATTTTTTTGAAAGTCGACGAAGGTATCCCGTAACTCTTTACGATATTCAGAGAGTGCGTCAGAAAGTTCACGCCGAAAATCA
The DNA here is from genome assembly GCA_947347705.1 of Nymphula nitidulata. Lineage (NCBI taxonomy): Eukaryota > Metazoa > Arthropoda > Insecta > Lepidoptera > Crambidae > Nymphula > Nymphula nitidulata. Next base: position 10,478,207 of record OX374623.1, read on the forward strand.
TTTAAACAAACGCTGTCGCAATCCGGGGTCTTCCGTTTTCTGATCGTAACTTGTTCAGGAATATCAACGTCTTTTAATTGGGATAAATTAGGATGCGATCCGGTAGTCCGGCCCGGTGACAAACGCTTAATACTCATTATGATAAATATATCTGAATTATTCACCAAAATGCACAATAGGTACTATAATGTTGTACGATTTACAAATGTTACGGCATAAGAAGGTATTGATAAATAACTATCTTGTAAAATGATATTCACGTCGTCGCCCGTCAGTTGCCCTGCTCGCCGAGTAATACAATGCCGATGCTATCTCACTCGTTCTTCATAGAAAAAAAAATGCGACTGTCTCTTTTACCCGAGGGGGCGAGGGGCTACTCATTACCTTTACATTAGATGGATATGCGTTCACAAAAGAGATTATTATTATAATATTTACCACGTACTTCTATTGAAATAACAACTTTACACAACTTAGACACAAGATTTAAATTTTAGAATTTGGATCAAAACAGTTGACTAATAAACAAACACAGGTCCGTCTATCAACAAGCATAAAAGCTGACTGAAGTAATTTTATAAGTCATATTCAAATTGCATTATGATTTAGCCAAATACTTCATTGACATTCTGAAACTGCTACTTGGATCTACTTCTCTGAGATAAACTGATATTGATGATGACAGTAAAATTACTTAAGAATACATTTTTTTTTGGACAAAACTAAAAACCAATTGTTTCTGCAATCCATGGCTTGACAGAAATAAGAAATTCTTTATTTGAGAGCAATCAGGTCTAATTGGGAATGTGTAAGAAATAAGAAACAGAGTCAAAATTTATTCAACATGTTTATTGAAAAGTTAACAATATTAAAATAAAATTTTAATTACCTCTCAGCCTCCAAATTTGAAAAAAATCAGATCTGTGAAAGATTATCATCAAACGCCTGAACAGATCTTCATAATTCAAAGCTAAGAACCATCTTGACCACATTAACTTTCTAACAAAAAAAAATGCATCAAAATCTGTCAGTGCTAGCTACGATGGCACAGACAAACTTACAGATACAAAGACAGACACATCAAACATAAAATGCCCCTCTTTTAGGGTTGGGGCTTATAAAAACTAAAAAGGGTAATTTTATGAATAACTTAGGTACTAACAATATGCAGTTAAGTAGGTAGATAGATATTAGTATTTTTAGCACCATTTTACCTCCCTTATTCTTTTCTATAATTATTTAATGAAATCCAAAATCATATGTAGAACATCACAACTTTCAGAAATCTCTTTTAATTGAAGAGTTATGCAAATTTTTGTTTCATGCTAGTAATTTATTAATCTGTCAAGCGGCATTATCCCTCTGGAGTGTTAAGAAAATTGAAAAATCAGTTTTGTCTGGAAACTCTGGAATCTGATACTTGACAGGTATTTAAAAACCATTCCTATGTGAGAAATATTACTACTTAACCTATAAAATTGCTTAAATTACAATTTTGAACACCATTCTAAATCAAATAACCATTGCAATGAGAAGTAAGTGAATTTTAATAATATTAAACAACAAAAGTAATAGGAGAAAATATATTAGAAGACTGTTAGGTTTAGAAAAGTAACTATATTTTATTATAATTTGGGTTAAGAAAATAATGTTCTGGGTGAATTGACATTGCTCTGACACGAAATGACATTGCTCTTTGAAATTATATCAATCTCATATCATAAAAATCACATAGATAATTGTATAGCCTTACTATTACTGGTACGCATTTGAATTTACAGGTCATGAAAGTTACACTAATATCATGTAGGAACTTGGAACACTGATGTTGCTGAACAATTATGCACATGTGAATATTACAGTTGTCCAGGCAGAGCTAGGTATAGGTACCTATAGGGACAACTCTTCCTAACCTACTTTGTAATGTAGTGGTGTTATAAGTATTTTTACCAGGCCCTGTTGATCTTATCACCCCAGGAAACAAAAACTAATGTAATTATGTCTCTGGTTGCTTAGGTATTGATTTATAGTGCTCACTATTGCTAAGCCAAAATGTTGAACAAAGTATCTTAAAAAAATATCTTCAATAACCTTTCATTTTTTTTTGAAGTCAGTCATTAAATTATAAACTGAAACTTACCCTAACCTCTATGTGGTGGTCATATATATATACTTTTTGTGAAAATATTATTTGTCTAGATGCTTTTAGTTAAATAAATTTTGACACTGGCATCCACTCAACAATAGAATATATCTTGTCTGGTTTGTGGTTACTTATTTATTTCACTGACATAGGTATGGAATTCACAAATAACAAGAATTATGTGAACAAATACACCACACATCAACACACTATCTTGTAGCCTCTACAGCCTGGATATTTATCTCATATTTAAAAACCAAAAATATATGGTCCGCCACCTGCAAAGTAGTATTTGTTTTATTATGTGAACCTGTTCATAAATAAACTGGATTGAGTCTTTCAGAATATCAGCTACTTAATTAAAGATGTTTTTACAAAACATTATAGTAGGTGGAATCATTTTACAAAATTAATATGATTAGTTGGTATATTTATACCAAATAATGAAACAAATTACTAACAAGGTTATGCAACCTTGTTAAGTTAATTAGTTTAGCAAGGAAGTCTCCAAATACTCCAAATACTTTTCATTTTGTTATAAGTTGAAAAAAAATTAAATGACATTGACCAAAACCTGTTTCGTTTGTAAAAAATAAATGAAGCAAAATACTTTTATACACATGGCGGTCATTTCAAAAACACGAAGAAAAATGCAGTTTATTTAAAATATAGGTTGGTGTGTCCTGTCTGTTCTCATAAAAAACAGTAGAACAAAATTCTAACTTACCGATATTCGGTCGGATTTGTTAAATGAGGTTCAATGCTAGTCATTTAAATTTATAGTTTGTAGGAATTGACATGTGGTGTTGCTTAGTAACGTATCTGTGTTATTTGGTTGATGTCAAACAGTTAAAATATATTATTCCTATGTTTTTTCGTTTTTCCATCTACAGCCTCTGAATTAACAATTTAATAGGATTTTCATATAATTATCTACCCATTTGTGTAGTGCTACTATTTTATTTTCATTCCATCCAAGTGCGGGCCATTTCGTATATTACTTAGATATTTTTTTCAAAGAAACTAACATTTATCTACAAATAAATTATACAAGAAAAGTCAATGTTGATTTTGTTATTTCGTATTCAATAGTTTGAACCCTTATTATCAGGTCGGCCCATACAATTCAGGTCTCAATACAAAATGGACATCCTATTTCTATACTCAACTTTTAAATACCACAGATACAAAAAAAAAATCTTCTAAACTTGAGCCCCAACTTCATACTTAAAAATGCGATGTCATAGAAATTAGACTAAACTGCGCGTACAAATAGCGTTAGCTCAAACAATTCGACCAATTTTAACCAATAAACGCTCGAAGCATTCTGACAAGCTCTGCTATTGGTCAAATTCTAAAAGATGGTTGAAGTTGAACCAATAGCGAAGAGGGTGTGCTTTCTTTCTAATAGCTATACATAGCGTTTACTAGGGTTATATATACTGTTACGCTTGATGTGCTGCCGACTGTACGTTCAATTTTCGACCTTATTGAACACGATAAAATGCAGTGTTTAGGAGGCACCTCCGTACATGCCGTCTAAAATTGTTTATGGTTTCTATGAAATCTATCTAAATTTAAGTGACAGCTCGAAACAGATTCTTGCTATCTTTTTTCTATTACTTATTGCGAGAAAGAGATATACTGTTCTTAAATTTAGAATTAAAGTGTGTTCCCAGAATTAGGCCCAGTATGGCCCTAATTCTGGTAAACACATGCTAAGTCTAAATTTAAGTTCAGTGCATTTCTTTCTATCAAAAGGAATACGATAAGGATGGCTGTCATATAATTTGATATTTAGAAACGTGCATTCAATTTTCGCCCTTATTGAACGTGCTAAAATGCAGTGTTTAGGAGGCACCTCCGTCATGCCGTCTAAAATTATCTATGCTTTCTTTCAAATCTATCCAAATTTAAGTGACAGCTCTAAACAGATTCTTTCTATCTTTTTCCTATTACTTATGCGAGAAAGAGTAAAACACTAACTTTATTGAAAAATTAATGTTTTAAGAAATAAAAACAACGGTTTTAAGAAATAAAAACCATAATTTAGTTGTTAAATCATTCATTTACTAAGCTTTTTTAACATTAAAAATGCGCAAATAACATATTAATAGTTGAACCACTTATTGGTAAATTTACAACATAGGCCAAATAAACCTAGGACATATTACCGATAAAAAAAATGGAATAACAGGTAAATCTGTGCCAATATCTAAAATTTTAGATACTACCGCCACAGAAAAAAAATGTATTTATTGCCTTATAACACACACATATTACACTTAGTGCTACAGCATTGCTTTTTGTGTGGGTATTGCATGTTAGTTGATTTCGTTTAATATATTGTGAATACGTACACTTCCCTCTTACAGGTCTTCAATTATGTTACAAGCTCAAAACTCACTTTATAGAATTTAAATTCATTATACCTATACACTGTGTAAATTGTAGAAATACATAACCAAAAAGTAATCGATTAAACTTCGAAAGAACCATTTTTATATTTAATTTCTGTGGCGATATCAAACTACGCAATCCAAAGATGTACCAGAGTGCAAGTTTTGATGTTCATAAAACAACAATTTGCGTCTGTGTTCCGCTGTCAAATCGTATGAAAACGACAGCAGCGCGCCACTGTAGTGAAGTGTTATGTTTGAGCTAAAACCACAGACTACATAGGTTATAATGCATTTCATTTTCAGTATACCAGATATTATTATGTATTAACTTTTTACTAGATATCAATGAATAATTAACAAACACAAAATCTCATAAAATATTGAATGATTTACATTCCAGAGAATACCAAATATAAATCAAGAACTTCGACATTAATTAAAGTAACATAAAAATTATTACAGATGCATTTCAATAGAAATAAAATATGCGTCATCAACGACGAAACAGTTTCCGTGTTTTGTACAATATTACCGACTCTTAATTGTAATTGGTGTCGATTCTGTTGCATTCTCTAAATCCAAAATCAAGTTAGCCTTGCTGTCTGTCCCTTTTTTGTCACATTGTTGAAAGAGTTTCAACGAACTGAAATTTAGATTCAGACGATGTGTAACAGAATCGGGGCCATTGAAGACTTTAGGAATGATAGTTTTCAGAGCCGGTCTGTTAAAATTTAAACAGTGCTCTTTTTATATATTATGTGAGATAGGTAGCTAATATTATTTTGTTCTTCCGAAGTCTAGAGAATTATCTGGTGGGAAAAATTCAAATACCTTCATTTCAGATAATTCTGGTATAGAAGGTTCAATATAAGAAGTTCGCGGTAGACCACTTTACAAGCAAAATGCTTTATACATAATACATTCGAGACGTGCGTTTATTGTGTTGACAGCCCGGTACTATGCACTGGCGCGGTAAACAAAAGTACATAATAAAAGTGACTATCATCATCTAGGGATTAACTATGAACTTCCTAGCTTGTACAGCTTCTCACCGTTTAAAAAAAATATTATTTATTACAACTATAAATTTTTGTAAAACTTTGAATTGTATATTTGCTAATAGTTCAGTGACTAAAACTCGACTTTATCACATTGGAAACCTGGAATCTGCCAGCAGCAGTAATCATCTTCAGGTATATAGTGTAAAATATATAATATAAATATTATTAAAATTAATACTAAGCTGACTACTTAGTTACGTCAAAATTAGAAATGCGCAACTATGAAGGTTGCCTGAACATTATTATATCAGCTAGGAAACGGACCCAACCCGGCTACGGCTAAAACGTTGCGCTTAGGGTTAGGCAACCAGTGATGTGACGGTTAGCCTAGGCGACACCTCGCGGGACGACATGTGTTCGTTAACTGGAGGACGACTTGAAGTCGTACTACTCGCGTCGTTGAGTTGACCATTGCTCGCAGTTTCCGAGCTGATATTATTGTGTGTGGCAACCTTTATTCCTACAAATCGAGTTATTTCAGCTGAAAAATAAGATTAAGTGACACACAATATGCCCGGCGATAGTGTCATTCGAATTGAAATAAATATTAACTATACCTTTGCAGTGTTCATATTCTGAAAGTGAATAGGGACACTTCAAAAGACTAAATAATAACAATTTGTTACAATTTGCAAATACGATTGTTTTATACTATCTAATGCAGTTACATATTATATTCGTTTATACATTTAAAATTTCCCATGTAACTTCATCTAGGTAATAGAAGTTCAATGTCTATTTCATAAATAACAGATAGCTGTTATAAACCGAAGTATTTTTTTTCTATGAGCAGAAATGATAAAACGGATAGGTAAGGATTATTATATGAAGGTGCACAATTTCTTAAAGAATCACGTTTGTGACAATGAGTATATAAAGTTATTATTTAGTCTCATGAGCCAATAGCACTTATATACTGTTCACTCAACATCCATTTGTTCCGATTGCTGGGGAGAATCGTTGGCCGCGGCAGCGGGCTGGCCGTCTCCAGCGGTGGGGTTGCTGGGGGGCGGAGTCTTTTCCTTAGGTTTCGGCTTATTTAAAATCGGATTTACTGTACTTTCCAAATTCTGAAAGCAGATTTATTTATATATTAGATAGAACCTTAGGCAAAAAGCATGCACGGTCAGTAAAGTTGCAATAAATAATAGGTAACAATAGGTACACATCCTTCGCATGTCTGGTGGTTTAGGACAACGGATGATGACGTGATCGCGACCGTCATTTTGGTACTTTTTGGACCTTTGATTTAACAAAAAATATATTCTTTTCGTTAGCTAAGAAATTTACGCGGCTATTAGCTAAGAAATTTAACACTGTAAAGGAACAAACCGCATCTAACAAAACTTGTCATGCATAAGCAAGTCAGTCTAGTTTAATTAGTTGTAAGAGGATTTTTCTAAAAGTGAAATAAAGAAAATTACTAGCGACATTTGGTATGTATGATAAGCTAAAAATTGCTGTTACTCAAAAATAGGACTGTTTTTCGAAAAATTCTCTGAAAACTATTTAGAGTAGCCTGACTTGCATAAGCATGTAAAGTCTTGATAGAATCAAAATGTTAAATAGCTCGTAAACTTGGAACTATTTACTTATTTTAATTTTGTAATGCAAGATTTTCTAAACCACAAACGATGAATCTGTTTTGATCATTAGTTTTACTTGACCTTTGTGTATTGACATACAAGCGATCATCATTGGCTTTCACAAGAGTATGTAAAATGCATGTCTGAACGTTAAAAATCAATTTTAAAAAACAGTCGAAAGCACGCGTAACAGTTGCACTACGAAGTAATATGAATGGAGTAAGGGCGTTCTGAGGATCAAACTGTTACGCTTGGCGTGCTTTCGTGTGTACAAGATGGGATAGTAAGGGGTTACTAACGTTTTTTCCGGCGAGTTCAGTTCCCGCCTAACGAAATAAAGTTTTTCTACTTTTAAATATATTTTTTTTGTAAGTAAAGTTATCAGTAGGCGAAAGGTCTCCGCCTGAGGACATGATTTTTTTTCCTTTAAATATATTTTTAAAGCAAGGTAGCTAGCCAGGCGGACTTAAAGCCCTATCACCAACCAAACCGAGCAGAAAATTCCGGAAAAAATTTAAAGTGTGTACAAAAAAATATTAGCGTTGTCATCAAAAATAATATTTGGTCTCATCATCATCATCATCAACACCAGCCTATATACGTCCCACTACTGGGCACAGGCCTTCCTACATGGGAGAAACACATGAGGAGCTTGGGCCATAGCACCACCACGCTGGCCCAATGCGGGTTGATGGGTTAAAGCGGTTACAGGAACAACCGGGACCAACGGCTTAACGTGCCTTCCGAAGCACGGAGGAGCTCGAGATAACAAAACAAACTTTGATTGACCCATCCCAGGATCAACCATGGCGAAAGTTGCTTTGTTTTTCGTATCGAAACCAGAGCGCTCAAACCAATACGCCACGAAGCTCCTCAAATATTTGGTCTACAAATTGATAATTTTTCGGTATTTTGATGACCAATCATAATTTTTGTTGATCAATTATATTTTTAAAGTTAAATACAACCCGAAAATTTCTGCCCCCACGGCAATTGAAACCCGGACCTCTAGATCTGAGTTCGATGGTCTCAACCAGTAGACCACAGAGGCGGTCACAGAGTTGGTACAGACCTGTCGTTCTTCTTACAGCCCTACCCTCCACATATGACGGGACCTTTTTACGGGTCACACTGCCCTGCCGACAAGCGGTTGCAATGTCAACTGGGCTAGCCCGCATGTTGCTCAGCTAAAGGCAGAAAGGTGGTGCATCGCTGAGGGGTTTAGTGGGTGAGAGTCCCACCCCCCACTCCCCTCAGAGAGTGGCTGGATAGGCTGGTAGAGTTTCACCTCAGCGAAAAAAGAAAAAAAAAGAAAAAAAGAAAGACCTGTCGTTCTTGGCGTATCTGGTGCGTGGTGTGCGGCGGCGGCGCGTGGCGCGGCGTCTGCGCCAGCGACTGGCGGGCGCCCTCCAGCCAGTTCAGCGCACTCTTTGATGCGTCGCACACCTTTTGGATATCCGCCTCGGCCAGGTGACTATACTTGGCATCACCAGATCTGTGAAGGAAAAAAAAATTTAAGTAAACCCCCGGCCTCATTAGTTATCAAACACCATCTCATTGAGACTACTTATGAGACCAAACATGCTGTATGTTTCTCAACAATTGAGCATCCCACAGAATCAGTTCAAGGTTAGCACGTCCTGGAAATACCACCGAAGTAACAGGTAACCAAATTGAAAATCAATAAGATCTATGAAAGTTTGTAAGACCCTTATGTCAAGTACGAAATGACCTTATAGTCATCAAATGTCTGAACAGACCGTAATGAATAATAGCTAAGAACTTTCTGGATCACATCAGCATTCAAACAAACGAAAAACGACTCAAAATTGGTCCATTCCTTTAGGAGCTACGATGCCACAAACAAATACAGATACGTCTAACTTACAACACCCCTCTTTTACGTCGGGGGTTAAAAATAAATATTCAATAAGAAGCAAGCAGTGACTGAAAAACCGCTTTACCCGGTTACACAAAATTCGGGTTTATTAACGGAACCCAAATAAGGTGAAATTTTACAGACAATCTATAGTTCGCAATGGACCAAAATGGTAAGTGTCAAACTTAGTGCGGCCTGTAACAAGAAGTTAAAATGGATTTTGCAATTTGTACTACCCTGTTACTTCTGATATTTTTCATTGCAAGGATTTTTTTTATATTAACTCTTTATTGCACCTAATATTAGAGATCTCTTCCAGCCAACCCATCATGGGTGTGTGCTTTTAATAAGAGAGTTATAGATATTTCCATTAAAAGTTAGAGCACATGACTGAGGACCCTTTGTGTTGTAACTGAGATAACGTCCGTCGCTAGAAGTAGTCCAGGAGGAAGGATGCTGCTAACAAAATACACTTCTTGATTTTTATAGATGTGCAAACTAGGTATTTTAAAAGCGTCTGTAGGCTACTGTAAACGTTTACCACCAGGAGAGTGTTTAGCACCCTTTTTGTATAAAAAAAATGTGAAGAAGGAAAGTATTTTTTTCTAACCTGTAATAAAGTTAACTTACTTATAGAGATCAACAGCTTTATTAACTAATTGAATAGATAAAGCTAGGTCATCCAGTGCGCCGGGTCGAAGTTCAAATTCAAGGCGCCGTTGTTTTATAGGTTCGCCTTCAGTCCGCAACTCAGTCAACTTGTCGCAGTATACCTGAACATTAGAAGGAAGAAATGAGCTGCCACATTAAACGTAAATTTATATTTCGTGAGTAAACAGTATGTAATTACTTATTACCTGTCTGTTCTGATCTTCCCCCTCGTCATACAGCCACTGTTCAAGACCATCTAATTGGTTGACAAGTTTGTGGCGTTGATCTTCCGCTACAAAGTCGTGCAGAGATTCGCCCTCTGAAAGCTTCCCTCGAAGTTCATAAACATATTCTTCAAGAGCGTTGCGTGCATCAGCGCGTTCTTTTTCTTGACGATCTTGAGCCTGCATTTTTCCCTAAAAAATTTTTTTTTACATTATTTATTAATTGATTGATAATATTTTGATATTATAGAAATTTCATTGGCTACAAGTATATAAACTTATGAAATCTTTTTATATGTACCTCCTGTTCCATGTAACCATTAAGTTCATGCTGTGAATATCCATGGGTTCGGGCATCAATAGGAAGTTCAATGGTTTTGACAATAACTTTTTTGGTCTTTTCTTTTGCTTTGTCCTTTTTGTCATCAGTTTCCTGCAAAATAAAAGCAAAAGTTCAAAACTCATATGCATGTAATCTTCCCCATCACCACAACAACTTGGAAATCTGAATGAGAAGATCATATTTTTAATTAGGTATATTATTTCCAAGCTATGTGGTGACCCATTTGCACCTACTCCAAACACCACAAAACATCTACATATTATTTTATAAAAATAACTCTAAATACCTTTCACAGTAGCTGTTACAAAAACCAACCAATAACAGCAGGGTTAACAAAACATGCGTGGACACAGAGAATTTGAAACGAAAACTTGCTTAAAAAGCGAGAAAATGACGGCGCTATTACAGAACTTGACAAAAACAACAAAATGTGCAAATGGGACCTCGAAATGAGAATGGGGACACTGAGAACTGTGATGTCTGTTGCCTTCATTAATGATTTTGAAAAATGTTGCAACATAATGAGAAGATCCGATCAGATCCTGACCAAACGAGGGAGTATAATATTAGACATGACTATTTTAAGATTCAAGCCACAAGCCGAGCAGAGTTGAATCCCAAAATAGACTATAGCTTTGATAGTTTAGGCTTGGATCTGGTATAAAAAGTGCGGATGGCAACAAACAACACCTCGTTCGAGTAAACTATCACACGCGCTGCCGACACGTACCCCGCTGAACCACTGTCCTACTCTCTGTGTCCACGACTGTTTTTGTTGAGGCTCGCCTTTCATTTCGTCTTCTCTCACCTCTTGGTTATCAGGACCATTTTGTTGTTGTTCTTGAGAACCACCATTAGTTTCCATCGGAGCCTCTTGACTGTTGTTAGCATTTTCATTAGAATTCTCCATTTCCACATTATCGTTCAGTGCGGCATCTTGTTTCTTTTCAACTAAGGATGCGGATGCTACAGTAATGATACCATGAATGTTGACGCGCACTTTCAATTTCACTTTTTGAGATTCTCCCTCTGATGTTGGTTGGACGTCTCTTATATGCCATTGACCTGTTTATGACATTTAAATGTAGCATTATAAAGTATGATTTACAACATTTTAGTAATATAAATAGAAAATAAAGGATGAAATTATTTTCTAAAAGAACAATTGTCATCTCCATATAACGATTCATTCAATAGACTGTGAGTTCTATGTTATCTAGTATAAAATATTATTGTTGCACAACAAAGGTACAAAATGACTATTGTTTCTCATTAATATTTGATTTAAATGTCAATAATAGTTAATATTATAGTATTTACCAATAAAAGTGTCAGGGTATGGCACTTGATCAGAATAATAAGCGCTGACAGTAAATGGTTCTTTTCTATAGAATGTCAACATTTTCGAGAATGGTGCAGCATGGAAGGCCGGGAAAACCTGAAAGTAAAAAATATCTGTAAGTGCAAAATATAATTTGGGGAATCATACTTCTAGCAGAGACCCCGCGGTCCTTTAGTGGATTATTAGTGGCGTTAAATTTAAGAAGCGTTTGAGTCTAGATCACTTTTAAATTATTTATTTTATTTTGTACATACATGAACAGCAGACTTTAGTTACGAAAAAACCTCTAGAAAGTATAAATAAAGAACAGAAAATAGACTTCGTCAAATAAACATGTTGTAAGCAAGTCATTAAGTTAGTCACTCTTGTGTTGTTTTGATAGAGCGATTTGCTTGCGGTATTCTAATTTCTAATGCTATAATATTAACCTAGAAATAAATGTAGAGATTAGGGAAGAAGTGTATTCACGAAGGATACACATACATTTCATTATACTCAATGTAGTATAATGTAAATGTATGTGTATCCTTCTTCGTGATTTACTAGGTGGTAGTGATCTCGCGCGTATGTAGGTTCGTCTGGGCAGGTAACCTGTGTTGCGGATTGAAGGGAAAGGTAGCCAGTGTAATTACTTTAGCTTGGTTATCATCTAGTTGTATAAAAAAATAGTCACGGTACGATTTTTTACGGAATAGCTTAATCACGCCAGAACGGCTGAGCGGATCTGCATGTTCTGGATGAAAATTGTCACAGAGGTAGATCATAGTATGGAATAGCACATAGACTACTTTGCATCTTGGAAAAATTCATGTGGGATAAAACCGACATTAATGATATTATAAATGCGAAACTGAGTTTGTTTGTTACGTTTTCACGTCTAAACCACTAAACCGATTCAAATGAAACTTGCTATGGAGATAGTTGGAGACCGTGGGAAGAACATAGGATACTTTTGGCTTTATTTACCGACGTCCACGCGGGCGGAGCAACAGTAATAAAGAATGTAACGTACTTCCATGTCGCCGTCTTCGCCGCGCGCGGCGTCCCAGGCCAGGCGCACGGCGTACGGCTGCACGTCGGTCACGCTGAACTCGCGCACGCGCACCGCGGGGCTCAGCATCGCGCACTGTAACGCGCAGCCGCGAGACACGGCTTCGTCCTACGAACACACATTATTTTGGTTCTTAGCGCCATTCAATGGTGTCGGTCAAGATATTTATTGTAATACAGTAGGGCCTCGGTAATCCGGACCCCCGCTGGTTCGGTGATCGCTGTAATCCGGCCGGGCTGCCACGAGCAAATTGTGGATTATAGAAATATTAGATAAAGGTGGCAGCTACCCTGTCATTGCTCGAATGTTTGGTATAGGCAGGTCTTTTTGCTTTAATTTAAAAATTTATTAATGGAACTAAGGTTAAACATGTGTTTTATTACCATTAAATATGGCATACATACTATAATCAGGACGGCTCGATAATCCGGAAAGGGTCTTGTGTTTGCCTCTCCGGATTAACGAGGCCCTACTGTAGTTACAAAATTGTCTCAGAGTGAATGTTGTGTTATATTATATTTGTAAATAGAGTGTTTCTTGTTGACGTGCAATATGAAAAATCATTACATTAAAAGTTGACTTGGTGTGAAACACATTGAGAATTTTATTGTGGTTATCCCCTCAACAAAGTAGCATCATGAAGACTGACATCATATATTTGGCGCCAAACGCTCCCATAAATAATGCTTTAAAATGTGTTACACTCGCATTTCAATGCAATGATTACAGAAAGCAAGAACCAGCATCCAGGCCAGTTAAGCCACCAAAAAAAACAGATTACTTTTATTAACCCCCGACGAAAAAGAGGGATGTTATAAGTTTGACGTGTCTGACTGTGGTAAGGTCGACCACAGAAGTAGCTGAGCACTTTAGTACCATGTCACAATAGCTATGGCGTTAATATAATACGGTGGCAATTAAGTACGAGCGCAAATAGTCAGTGTGACATGGTACTAAAGTGTTAAGCTACTTCTGTGGTCGACTGTACTTCAGCTTCTAATCTAAACGAATGAAACTATTTTGATTCGTTTTTTTTGTTTGAAAGCTGACGTAATCAAGATGGTTCTTAGCTATAGTTTAGGAAGATCTGATCAGGAGTTTGATGACTATCAGCTCATTTACTACTTGGCAGTAGGGACTTACTGACTTTCACAGTCCAATTGATTTGAAATTTGGTTTATGACAGTAAACCAAATTTATATCATCCTGATACATTTTACATTTTATATCATTCAAATTTCATAATGAATAGAATAATGAACACTATTGAATACCTGATTGAGAGTGGTTGATGCATGCTTCCCAAAGACCTGTTCAATTAAGGCTTTTACTGCAGGAATCCTAGAGGACCCTCCAACAATTTCCACGGAGCAAATATCTTCAGGTCTAAGTTCTGAAAAAGGCGCATTTAAAATGTTTATAAAAAAATCCAAGGTAAATAATAAGGTTATGTACAGTCGATAGCACATCCAGCGTAACAGAATACGCACGACAAATCAAGCTCTAGTATACAGTCCATCATGTATTTAAAATGTTGTATATACTAATGCATACAATGTTTGAAATACATGATGGAAGTTTTTGCAAGTTTTGTGATAAATATAAGAAACTCACTAGCATTATGCAGAATAGCTCTTAGCGTCCTCTCAACTCTGGTGAATGTGTCTGCAGATAATTGTTCCATTAGTGAACGTTGCATATCACCAGATACATCCCTCTCTTCCATAAAGCACTCAATGTTGAGAGGCAGGCGAGTACTATTTGCTGACATCTGTTTTTTTAATTTTTCAACTTCTTGTAATAAGCGCTGGTAAGCTCTGAAAAAGTATCACTCGTGAACTTACGAAAATATCAATGTAAAATATCTGCTACGATTACTGTTTGATTAATTTTAAAATATGTATATTTTATAGGATTATTACAGAAACTATAAAGACCCATTTACACGATGCAGGTTTCTTGCCTGTAGCATAGAATTAAATTAAAGCAAGAAATGCAAGTCTTTCTTACTTCAATTTACTTGTATGCTACAGGCAATAAACTTGCATAGTGTAAATAGGCCTAAAAAAAAAAATTTTATACAAAACTTGTTATTTTACAGCAGACCGAATATAGAAAAACAAATCGAGATGTTTTTAAATTCTTGGCTCGATCTTCTGTATATTAAACTAAGATTACATAATTTCCCGATACTCTTATATACCTAGCTGAGTCCCTAATTAGACTATAAAAATCTATTTTCATCCCATCTATTCAAAAGCTGCGATTGGTTTGCAGTTGTAGTGTAACACATGGGATTAAAATATTATGTGATACAATCTACTATTTGATGTCAATTCAAAAGAAAAATATCATTGAACACTAAACTTTTTTTTCTACAAATTTTTATGAAAATTACACATTGGTGTTAAGCACCTTCATTGTTTATTTTATTAAAAATCAAGTTGACTATTATATTCTGTGATTACATTTTAGTAAATTATTACCTTTGATTCTTTCTAGGGTCAAGTTTAAATCTTGTGCTAAAATCTTGACAAAAGTATTCAGCCAAAGCAGCATCAATGTCTCTGCCGCCGCAATGAGAGTCGTTGGCAGTGGCCAACACACGCAGTTTACCTTTATTGAAAGCACAGGCTGCTACCTGAAATAATAATAACTAAATATTACAAAACAAATACAATTAATTATTCATTTGTTCACATTATCGTTGTGAAACTGATTGATGTATTCAGGAAATGACAGTTAAGAAAATATGACGAACTCCCTAAAAATTACATTACGGACCCACAATTATCGGGGTTTTGGGGGGTGGAGAGGGAGAGGAGGGGTCCTAAAAACATCCCCCACCAAAGTCATCGCATATTATCAGAAATATACATGATCGAAATTTGAGGTTAGGAATCAACAAAAAGTTACTTAATGTAAGAAATACAAATAAAGAAAGAAAATGATGAAAAAATTGTTTTGCTCCAGGCGGGAAACGAACCCGCGTCTTCTGGGATCCGGCCAGACGCAATAACCGCTACACCTACCGGAGTGTTAGGTGTAACCTAGCAATTTCTTCACCGCTTTCTACTTTTAACGTTTATCACAGCACTCATTGAAGATTACATCTCAAGTGATCTGAAAGAATACTTTTTCAAGCATTTTTAAACTTTCAGTAAAAATGAGAAAGCTATTTTAATCACATTTTAATGCTTGATTTTGTGCATTTATAATGCATACTTTATTGTGTTTGTGTTTCTTAAAATAAAGTAGGCATTATAAACGCACAAAATCAAACATTTAGATGTGAAACAGTTATCATTTGTGCAAACTTCTAGATAACCAACTACATATACATAATCATATTTTTCCATGAAATGTCCTTTACTTTTTTTTTGTCCTTTTCTGAAAAACAATTGAGTACTTCTGGTATTTGCCTATGGTGAATTGGGCATTAAAATTTACAAATCCATTAGTCGGTTCGAAAAACGCGTATCGGCGTTTATTTTATCCATAGGAGTTTATTTAATAATAAATTTAAAATGAGATTTTTGCTTGATTAAATCGAGACTGTTTCGAAGGCATGAGAATTGCTGCCCTGATGGTAAGCAGTTAACACGTTCGGGAACCAGCTTTAGCGTATTTCGTGCTATTTAAGGGACATTCTGAATACAGAAATAAAATCTGTAATAAGTATGTAAAATAATCATTATTAAAGAATAATTTCATTTATTACCTGAAGAGAGCTGTGACCGAAGTCTACAAAGACGACATTTCTAGGTTTCTCCTCAGGTGCTGGCAAGTCTTGCTTGTAGATGCCATAAGTTAACGCTGTTGCTGTAGTCTCATTCATCAAGCGAAGTACATTGAGTCCTGAAATAAAGTCGAATATCATGCAGACTAAAAATTATGTACGACTTAAAAGCAAATAACAAACAATTTATTGTTTTTATTATTATAAAACAATTTTACCAATAAAATTATAGTAAATTTTTAGGAATTAATTGAGGTTCAACTTTAGTTTACATTTACATTTCAAATTTTTTTTTTTTTATACAACTAGATGACAAACAAGCTGACGATCCACCTGGTAGTAAGCGGTTACCGCCGCCTATAGACACCTGCAATAACAAGGAAAAGCACTTGATATTGCAGGTGCGTTTTCATCCTGAGGCCTAAGATGAAATGCCGTCCATGCCCAGTAATTACACTGGCTACCATTCCCTTCAATCCGAAACAGCGAACTGTTTCACGGTTGAAATAAAAAAGGCGGTGGTACCTACCCAGGCGACCCTACATATGGGTCTAAATACTGTAATAATTGTAATACTGATTTGTTAAATGTATCATATATGTATATAGCCACACATGGATGTCACTTAAGCCACTTATTTTATTTTGGAGCTTTTAACGAGATGATTTTATAATGAGAGGACTATCCTTGGATACAGGACATTTGGACAGTCAGAAATTCACTGTTATTAGAACAATTAAGAAACTCAAGGATTGTGGTAATTTTGTGGTGTCCACTCTGTAATTATTAGTGTAGAGTTTCCTGGTGCTCTCTACATAATTATGGCCCACCCATCACCATTTTACCGCTTAACATTAGGGGGTATTTAGTCATTTGCCGTGATTTGTATGAAAAATAGAAACAACAAAGTTGACACTAATAATTACAGATGGACACCACAATACGAGGGTCGAACTAAAAGTTCTAAGAAAATCAAACACTGAGCAAATTAGCAAGTTATTTCTTTTATTATATTATATCTTTCAAAAATGTTCATTCACACCATTACATCGCTGCATCCGAAGGAACCACTAAAAAAAGCACTATGCCCACTTATCCTTAGGGGTCTTTTCTAGGGCCTTTAGAAATGCAGCTACTGCTTTTTTGGCGTCCATAAAACGTTTTCCTCGAATTTTTCTTTTATTTTCGAGAATAAATAAATATCGCAAGGTGCGAGGTCAGGGTTATACGGCGGGTGACCCAGTAATTCTACATCTGATGTCGATAAATAGTCGATCGTTCGCCTGGCGGTGTGCGACGAAGCGTTATCGTGGTGAAGGACGATCCTACTGCGAGGTCATTTGTCCCGAACTTGTTCCAAGACAAGTGGCAAACAATTTATAATTTAACACTCTTCCTGCAGCTACATTTCTACCATATTTCCAAAACTCGACAAAAAAATATGTTTTTTTTTCACGCCAACGTAGACAGACCGCCGTCGAATCTTCCGTGGACCCCTTTGGGAACTAAAACTCTAAAATATTGTCGCGTAATGACCTGTCCTACCGAGAAACGAGGTCATTATCTTTTTTCCCACGCTTTGTCCTCTCTTCACTTTAGTTGGCAACTCCTCGAAAGGAAACACCCGCTGAGCAGACTGTCTTTTGGTTTCGGGACCATAACAGTAAATCTAGCTTTCGTCACCCGTAAGTATGTAGAACACAGCATTTGAGTCACCACCTTTTTCTTTGAACCATTTCACGGCACCAATCAACCGAACGACCAATCGACGGACATTTTGGGCCTCGGTCAAATTACGAGGTATCCACCGGGCACAAAACATCTTGACCGCTAACTGTTCATAGAGGATTTTGTGCACTTAACTTATATTTCTAAGCTTGTCCGAATCTGCTGATAGGTCACTCTTTTGTCAGTCTCTAACATACGCCGCACAATATTGATGTTACCTTCAGTCGTCGCGGTATAAGGCCGTCACGCAGATCATCAGTAAGATTAGTGAGACTACGTTTAAACTCATTAAACCAGTTACACAGAGGCGCAGGATGGGGCTTTATCATGAAAGGCCAATCGATGTCTATCATAACTTTCTTACTTTCTTGAATGACATCAAAACTCATAAAAAATCATTGCACGATAATTTTCTCGCGTTTAATTCATACTGAAGTGACATGGGCAATTTTCAATTTGCCGCCAAATCGTAAAGCAAATGAATGTAATACATGATCAATAATATTGACAAACATTTAGACTACTCAATAACAGTAACATTTACAAAATTTAAACTAATTTTTTTATTGAATTGATTACAAGTAACCAGTTCTAAAAACTTTCAGTGTCGCCCTCGTATTATCTCAAAAGAAACAGATGTTAATATTCATTGGTTGGATGTCTAACAGCCGGATTCCATATTCATTCCACAGAGGGAATGAATATGGAATCCGGGGGTTCGTTCAAGGAGACGCGACGCGTCAGGCGGTACGGTGCGCAGAGCGGGCTGCGTTGCGTCAAGTGTTATCTCCATTTATGGAGAGGCAGCGCGAAATTCAAACAAACGCGCGCAAAAACGTTTCTCCTTGAACGCGCCATAGATCGCCGTATGTTTGTATTTTGTGCTTGACACTCCGTCTCCTTGAACGCGTACTAGTCTTGTTTTCTAGCATTTTTATTAGGTTGGTCTAGTCTTGTTTCCTAGCATTGTTATTAAGCTGTAGATATAATATAAATATATATAGAAACCGGTCGTTAAAAATCCTGGCAGGCTTACTAAGGATGAGAACTGCCAAAGATAACAAAAGCATGGAAGGTGTTGGAGGAGTCCTGTGTGTCGACATGACATACTGATTGCTATTGTATAGCAATCAGTATAATAATAATAATATATTCATACACTCAGAACTATTATCTAGCCCAAAGTGAGCATCATTATCAACATCAGGACACGCGGGTTCGATTCCCGCTTGGAGCATATATTTTTTTCATCCTTTTCTTTCTTTATTTGTTATTGTTACAATAAATTAGGCGTTTAAACGCATCAAAAACATTAAAATGTGATAATACAGAGTAATTAAATGTCAGTGCTACATAATCAAATACTTAAAAATGTAAAAAACACTTACCAGCAATTGCAGCAGCATTTAAAAGAGCATTTCTCTCAGCATTTGTAAAGTAACTTGGAACAGATATTACACAATCATTGATTTGTGTCTGTAAGGCTGTTGTGGCTGTGTCCTTCAGCTTTGTAAATAGCATTGCAGTAATCTGTTATTATATTACAAGAAGAGAGTTTAGCCAGATATTCTATTTACAATGATCATGGTAGTAAGATTTGCGCAAATTATAAAGCTGATTTATTAACAACAAAGGCCCTGACCTAATTCTTTTGCGGACCAACTAAAACTAAAGTTTAGTGACATAATTCTATATCAATTAAACAAGAAAATAAGTAAGTATGGGTATAAAGCAGGTGACATCATTTAAAAATAATATGTTTGTATATTTATGTTTATAGTTTGTAAGTGTAATTTAAAGTTACACAGGCTGCATTTTTTAAGGCAGGACTGTAAGGGCAGGTACCCAAACAGTTATAGTTACAGGAAAACATTCCTAGAAGACCAGTTATCACTTTATAAGATATTCTGAATATGGGAATAAATTAAAGGCAGTGAAAAAAATACCTCAAATACAAAAAATATATATATGCCTATCAATCCTATTTCATGTGGGGATCAAGACTTTAAGGGGCCATTTAAGGTATGAGTACTAGAAATGACAGAAATTGCCAAAGCATTTCGCATACATTTTGTAAATACGCAATCAACTTGAAATATTCTTTCCAATAGCAATTCTATTTCTTACCGTGATCAAAAGACTCTTTATGGCCAACTTTAATATGAGTTCAAAAACTATGGTAAGTCACAACTTCACAACACCAGCTTCAGATGCAGGCCTAATCTTCTACATTATAAGTAAAAAAAAATCCTTTAAGCACATATTTTTAAACACAAATGCAAAAATAGGTGTTGTACAAAATAAATTCTTTTTAAATAAACCACTTTCTTCAAGATTCTTTAAAAGGCTTAAGCTTAAGCATATTGCATGATTTTTTAATTTTGTGTGATTTATTTGAACAGTGTGAATAGTGTAAATCACCCTCGTACACAATACTGTAGTTTAAGTTTTAATAACTTGTTTTTCTGTGTCAATTTGTTTACAGACTGGACCCCTTTGCTATTAAGGCTACTCAGTTGGGGATGCCAGGTTCTAATCCCAGTAGGAGCAAATGTTTGTATGATAAGTAAGAGCATCTGTTTACAAGCCAAAAACAATCAATAAACTACACCTCGTGCAAAAATTATCCCTATAGGTCCTTATGAGCAAATATAGACATCATCAGTTTTAAACTAGGTCTAACATTCATAGGTATGCTTATGTATACTCGTATTTAATAATGGGGAAACATCAAAATATGGCACTAGTGATTTGATAAGGACATTGATGACTGGTAACATTTTGGGTGAAACAAAAATGTCCAAGCAGGTTCAATTTTTCTAGTTGTATTATGCTACTTTTTAGCACAAACACATGAACAATATCAAGATATTAGGATCAAATTAAAAATTTGTAAGTAAAAACTTGTTTTTTCAGCCAGCACTACCCAAAACAAATGTAGAAGCTAATGTAGAAGTCTGACACTCTCTTAGTGAAACAGGAAAATGTTTTCGCAATTTCTGTCATTTCTAGTACTTACTCATACCTTAAATGGTACCAGTCTTTTGATCCCAACATGAAATAGGATTGATAACATGATCATTTTTTTAGCATTGTTTTTGCTGACTGTAATTGTTCTCAAATCTGTGAATGTAGTTCAGAATATTTTAAAAGTTAAAGAATGGTTTCCTAGGAACATTTTCATGTAACTATAGCAGTGAACCTGCCCTAATATCCCGTCTCTAAAATTTACCCTGCATAAAATTTGAAATACCTCCTAAGAAAACAAACACAAATACCATGTCTATCCATTTTTAAGAAGTAATAAGTAAGCCTCAGTTATAAGTAAGCCTGGTCCAAATTGATAATAATAAATAATTGAATGGATATTTTGTAAATAACTTGGAATAGGTTTCCTATTGGTAAGGACACACTGCGGCCGGGTAAGCACGGCACACTAAAAGTTATTATTGTTTTAATTTCTTGCATGTATATCAAGGAATTCAGCTGAGTGAGCACCATTTCAGATGATAATAACAAATAAATGCGGAAATATATTTAAATGACAGTTTATATAAAAATAGACAGAAGGGAACCCTGAATGAATAAAGAACAAAGGATGTAGGTACCTGTTCTGGACTAAATAAATTATCTTCCCCAAGATAATTAACTCTGATTCCAATTCCACCATCAGGTGTTTGTTCTACTTTGAATGGGAAATGTTTTAATTCTTTCTGTACAAGTGGATCTGTGAATTTTCTTCCAAGTAGTCTTTTGAAACCAAATACAGTATTCTTCATATTTGTTACCATCTGATTTTTTGCAGCAACACCTAATATTCGATTTTTGGATGAAAAGGCCACACATGCTCTGAAATCATGAGAAGCAACATTAAAATGGAAATCAGCAAACTTTGAACATAAAAATAAACCAAGTGTCTAACTGAAATTCATTTTTCTTTTCATCATTTTTGGTTATATTAGAAACGTGTAACGTGTGTAATGTATTGTTTATTATTTTATAACAGGGACAGGCAGCTATCGAATTGACATCAATTAATATTTTCTGCTAAGAAGTACCTAGAGAAATTTTATGGCTATGTGAAGGTACTTACGGGGTCCCTCTAAGGCTGTAATCGTTAGCTATGGTCTCTATACCACCTGCTTTTGCCACTGCAATATAGCAAGACTCATTACCAAAATCTATACCAATCACAGACATAGCGGCCATTGTACGTGAAAAATATGTATTCTGTCGGTGCAATTTATAGTAATATATTTTAAACACAGATAGCTAATACAAGATAGCTAACAACACGTTGTTTCAAGATGACAATTACACGATCAATCGCAATCGAACGCCGGTTCACTGCAATCGTCCGTGGTACCGTACTCACGCGAATTTTCTAGAATTGCTTTTTTTTTTTTTTTTGATATTTTTTATTCATAACCTGGATACAAGTCCTTCAGTCGCATACATTTTACTTATTAAACTAATGTTACAAATACATGTTACTATCGTTAAAACTAAAATTACAAACCATTTTTTTTGTTAATTAAAATAAGAACAAACTAAAAATTAAAACATTAAACTTTTTCGATTGTACTACATATAAACTTAAATAAAGGAATAAAGAAATCAGAGTTTTTTAAGAGATCCTGAACGCGGCGGGGAAGACTGTCAGATGGATTGTCACTGTCACATATGTCACTAGCCAAAACTAACCGTTGTAGATTGAAAGCACCACAATTTAATACTAAATGATCCAAATCAGCATTTTCTTCTGAACAGTGTAGACATCTAGAATTGCTCACAGACCAGTGTTGCCAGGTCTTGTCCTGTTGTCATTGTCAAAAGTTACATTACCTATAGTCAGTATTGTCAGTGGTCGATAGTCAAAATCTCGTCAAAATAAATCAAAAGTAAGACGAGACACTGAAAAAGTAATATTTCGTATGATAAGTAACTTTAACTTTTTTTATGTAGAAAAAGACTCTGATACTTTGCTATCTCACTTTATTAGAAAAAAAAGTCTTCTCTCTTCTAATTTCGAAACAATCCTAAGAGTCTTTTGAGATCGATCTATAAGCAAAAAAAAAAAAATAGGCAACTTTAGGCTACTCCATGGAGTAGTTTTATGGCTTGTAAATCCTAAAAGTATAAAAGTTACATTTTGAGTCGTTTAACATGAAAGTTACATGAGAGGGAAAAAAGTATGTAGCAAAGAGTAATGTAAGTAATTGGTATGTAGTACGATAAAATGTAAGAAAAGTTACAGCCTGCCAACGCTGCCTTTAACACTTATAAAGCTAACCTTATCTGTTTCTCGCATTATGTTTATGAAAAAGATAGCAAGAATTTGTTATGATCTGTCAATTTTTAGATAGATTTCAAAGAAACCATAGAGAATTTTAGACGGCATGTGTACGGAGGTGCCACCCTAAGCACTGCATTCTATCACGTTCAATAAGGTCGAAAATTGAACGCACGTTTCTAAATGTCAAATTATATGACAGCCATCCTTTTCGTATTCCTTTTGATAGAAAGAAATGCACTGAACTTAAATTTAGACTTAGCATGTGTTTACCAGAATTAGGGCCAGTGTGTTCCCAGAATTAGGCACTATATCTCATTCTCGCAATATGTAATAGGGATAATACGGCAAGAATTTGTTTAGAGCTGTCACTTAAATTTAGATAGATTTCAATGAAACCATAGACAATTTTAGACGGCATGTATACGTAGGTGCCTCCTAAACATGCATTTTATCACGTTCAATAAGGTCGAAAATTGAACGCTTGTTTCATTGTATTGTTAGAGAATTAATGTATGTAGTACTACATAAAATACGCACGTTTATACCCTGATTTCATACTAAAATGCAATATCTTAGGAGATATCAAGGTAAGCTGGGTCCGGGTTGAAATTATATAAATAGCTGTTAAACAATAAAAATACAAAATCTAAGAATCCATATTCTGTGTGCGCATGATCTTCCAAAGGTGCAGTATGTACTGCCTTATTATTAAATTATATTCCTTAAATATACCTACAAATATGAGCACTTGAAATTATTTCAGCACAGCCCTCTACAATGGATAATTATCTTTTTAGCTATTGCAATAATCTGCACAACTATAAATAAATAAAACTATAAATAATACGCAGTTTTTAGGAGACAGAGTACGAGTGTTTGGCGGCATTTTGTGGTGTCAGTCGAGTGTTTGTGTCGACTTACAACTAAAAGATTATTAGAATAAAAGTGATTCTGGTGTGAAATGCGATGAGAAATTTTTTTTTTTGGTTATCCACCTCATCAAGTAGCACATAAAGTGACTGTCCCTATATATTTCGTGTCAAATACTCCCAAGAAACATTGAAACAAACACTAGCGTTTTAATGCAGTAAATGAAGAAATAACAAAATACTGAAGACATGGCTGTATGGGCATTAGTTTCCGTTGCCTTCATATTGTAGGGAGAATGAACAAAAAAAAATGTTTGGCGGGTATTGATGGCGTCGGTCAAGATTTTAATTTTGATAATTAAAAATTGTGTCGGAGCGAACTTTGTGTTATAAAAGTGGTGTTGTTTTAAAAACAAAGTGTTTGTGTTGACGTGCAACTAAAAAGGTTATTAGAATAAAAGTGATTATGGTGCGAAATATGATGAGAACTTTTTTGTGGTTATCCACCTCATCAAGTAGCACATATGGAGACTGTCATCATATATTTCGCGTCAAATACTCCCAAGATGCATTGAAACGTGTAAGACCAGCATTTCAATGCAATAAATAAAGAAATAAGAAATACTAAAGACATGGCTGTATGGGTATTAGTTCCCTTTGCCGTCCTTTTATAGGGAAAATTAACCAAAAAGAAGTGGGTGTTTGGCGGGTTTTTGTGGCGTCAGTGAAAATTTTTATTACAATAATTAAAAATTGTGTCGGAGCGAACCTTGAGTAATAAAAGTGGCGTAGTTTTATTATTCAAGTGTTTGTGTTGACGTGCAACTAAAGGATTATTGGAATAAAAGTGATTGCTTATGGTGTGAAATACGATGAGAACTTTTTTGTGGTTATCCACCTCATCAAGTGGCACATAAAGTGACTGTCATCATATATTTCGTGTCAAATACTCCCAAGAAGCATTGAAATGTGTTATGCCTGCATTTTAATGCAATAAAAGAAGAAATAAAGAAATACTGAAGACATGGCAGTATGGGCATTAGTTCCCTTTGCCTTCCCTTAAACAAAAAAAAAGTATTCAAAACTACTTTTTTGAGTACCATCCTATGACGAAGAAATACTATGGACTGGCCCCAACTACCTACTTCGCGTGCCTACCTTAAAGTTCTTGGACCACTAAAGATGGCTGCTTCTTAAGTAATTGTAACTCTCTATGCGCATCTGTTGTCGATATGATGAAGATACCAAAGATAGGTTTATTATTAATGAAAAAAAATATATAAGAATCTTTTTTAGTAAGTCAGTTTACGTGGCTAATTTCAAAAGAACTTATAAATTACAACGTGACAACAACAAAATATCGTTTGACAAAAAAAAATTTTAGCTCAGACTAGCTAAATTTTGAATTACCTTGTATATTACAGTCTTAAGTGATATTTTACCTGTAAATTATTCCGGGAGTTTTAAAGTAATTTTATAGATTTGGATGTGCTTTTTCCGAATTTCACCTTTTTACTAATTATTTTTACTCGTGCCATCATACTGGAAAAATTGCGGCTAAAAGTAAGTATTTGACAGTATCTTGTTTCTGAATAATTTCACGATAAAAATATTTATTTGCAAAATTAAATAAGTCAAAGAATCCTACAAATTTTGTCAATACCTTTTTTCCGTAAAAGCCATAGCTCTGGCGTACGGGCGCCGCAAAGTGTAGTTCAACATGCATTTTGGGCAAAAAAACTTATTTCCATACTACCTTGAGGTAAAAAAAGCGCCACGATTTTTTTTGTAGGCATACTGGGGATATCACGAAAAAAAATACGCCGCTTACTATTTCTAAAGGTGGTAAGGAAATTAGGTTTTTGTCCAAACGAAAACTGTTGATTTTACGGAGAAGATGGTTATAAATATATTTTCTCTAGTATTTAATTTTATATAGGTAATTCAAAACTCCGAAATATCATTCCAGGCAATCTATTTTTTTAGAACCAAATGACTGTATATTAGTAATAAAATAAAACTACAGAGGCAGATCATTACTTTGAAAGAAAATGTTTTGATTTAATTTATGGTCTTAGCCTTATCCTTTACCTTATACTTTTTACAATTTTTCTAAATTTGAGTAACTTAGGGTGAAAAAAAAACATTTTAGTACAACATATTTTTATGCGTTTCTGAACAAAATTAATTAATTAGAATATATATATACGACACTGGGCCTAATTCTGGGAACACACTTTAATTCTAAATTTAAGTACAGTATATCTCTTGCTCGCAATAAGTAATAGGATAAAGATAGCAAGAATCTGTTTAGAGCTGTCACTTAAATTTAGATACATTTCAAAGAAACCATAGACAATTTTAGACGGCATGTACGGAGGTGCCTCCTAAACACTGCATTTTAGCCGGCGAACGTAGAGAGCCTAGAAGCATAACTTCATACAAAACTCGTCGCAAAATGGGTACCCTCGGCGGCTAGAAGAGAACGTCGGATAAAATCGGCTAATATCGAAATTGTATAGCGCCCTCTCGGTCTTCTGATTTACACGCGCCGGACGGGTCATATATGCACAATGTAACCATGCAAAATTTTATGACGACTTTCATAATTATATATCGTCATTTTTAATAAATATAGCAATGTTGTAAATCGGTCCACTTATTCAATTTTAGAGTTGAGACGAATAATACTGATTTAAACAGTCAATTTAACGTAATGTCTTAATTATCTATTTTTAAAGATCAGAAATGAAATGGGTTCGCTTCATTCATTTAAATAAAAAAAAACTAAATATCTGTCATGACATTATTTATTTGTATTAAGGACATAAGAAAAAAAAAATGTCATCAAGTGGTTTTATTTCTTGAAATAAATTTAAAGAAATAAATTATTTCTTGAAATAAAACCACTTTACTGGATTTAACTTGCGTTTAATTATATGTCTGTCACATTATGATTTTTTATACCCAATGTTTCGATTACTTTATAGCGATCAAGGTCTCGGGAAGACTGAAGTAAAGATGTCAGTTGTCTTTGATAAGTTTAATATTAACTACCGTCATATTTTTTATAGTTATATTTTGAGTGTTCCGATTCACGCCATGGAGCTTACAGTGTCCGAAGGAAGAGTAAATACGGGCTTGAGACTTTGTAATTTGGATGATAAGATCCCAAGCTGGTGTGGTCCAACTATCTTCTCTATTCAAATTATGATGTTGTTTTATTTCAATAACCTCACGAAACTATCTTGCAGTCTACAACTTTACTTACTACGACTTATCCTTAACATTTTAAAATAGATACCTATACTATTTCCACATCATATTGTAAATGTAAATTATTAAAGTAATAATTAAACATACACATGTTAAATAATAACACTTAAATTTATTGAGAAAGGTGTAGAAAATGGCATCATATTGTAAGGAACTGTGGCAAAATATCCATAAATTGGAGGTTTGTTTATCATTCTTACAAAAATTATATAAGGCAACGATGTATAAAGCCATAATTGATTATTAGTAGGTAAATTAACTATTAAACAATCACAATAACAATAAGTCGTCATAAAAGTTTGCAGAGTTAAAAGTTGAGTTGAAAATAAATAAATACTGTCACACACAAATGACTGCATAACATCATCCACTCGTGTATTTGTTCAAATTGTCCACAAATATTGGCCCAACATGGCGGCCAATATTTTTGTTTATATTTGACTCGATTATAAAGGTTTAGGAGAGACTTACATGTAAAATTTAATTCCAGTCCTTTTATTATGTTCACCTACGCGACTGACCACCATTTTACTTCACTTTTGGACATATTTACTGAGATTTTATTATTTTTTTACGAGTACATCACCGTGACGCAGTCAATGACAAACTAAATCATGGCGCGGAGTCCGATTTAAGCCCCGCCCACTTCGGAGTCTCTTTGGGGGTGTCATTTTGGATGGGCTAGTTACTCGTCTATGTTATTATCGGTCGCCGATTTTAGCACGTTCAATAAGGTCGAAAATTGAACACACGTTTCTAAATGTCAAATTATATGACAGCCATCCTTTTCGTATTCCTTTTGATAGAAAGAAATGCACTGAACTTAAATTTAGACTTAGCATGTGTTTACCAGAATTAGGGCCACTGTTTCAGTGGCCTTTTTTCCGTAATATCGGAACCTTAAGTCTATATAATTTTTTATCATCAATTTTATGAGCAGCAACCGATGATCGACGTTATGCTATGCGAGAAATCTTTTCATCACATCTGCGGACGTTCGTGTTCTAATTGTTTTCTCAAGGCTCCGCGCAAATGAACCACCGGTGGCTGTTACGCTCCACTTAGTTTGGTGATTAAATAGCGCAAGTGGCTATCATTTACCTAAAAGGTGGTGGCTCGTTTGCACGGAGCTTTAAAAACACGCACGGAGCGTTAAATATGGCAAAGTTCAAATGACAACCAATCCTATTATACGAATATAATGAAACTAATTAGGTGGTAGACTCTGGCCAATGAATCGTGTCACTCGTATTTTCAATGAAGTTTTTTTAAGGCAACACTCGAAATGTCATATTGACGTTTCATTTCTCATTCTTGTATTGAGTTTATTTTGTAGTTGTACTGTAAAATAATGTCGAAATCAATAAAAAGTATGTACTATTCGAAAGCTTGTATACACTATGATACATAAATACAAAGATGTATAAAGTGAATTTAATCGGAAATCTGTAGAGAAAATTCGACATTTGGAGGAAATACGTTCGCTACAGGTTAGTTTATTGTTTTCAGGGCGTTATGGCTTGATACTTTTCTGTTTTCTGCCCACATCACCTACCTAATAAAATCCAATATTTTATAATATTCATGTTTATCGGTTATTTTCAGAAAGCGTATATGAAGAATTAAATCTCAAAATATTAATTCACTTAAAACTTAGAGAAGCCTGAAATGTTGCATGCAAGCTCTGAAGAAGGTTTTCTGCCTGGTGCTATAATAGTTTTCAGTGCAAAATCCAAATCAGCTGATTACCATGGTGACATGAATGCATAAAACTTCTTGAAATGGATAAGGGAATATCTACCTATCCTAACAAAGCCATGTGTAATTTTATGTATAATGCAATGCAAGTTACCATGTGAAACTAACAAACAAACCCACAATGTCTAATAGCAAAGGTGATATTCGGAAATGGTTAGTAGAAAATAATGTAACATTCCAAGAGTACCCATACAAATGTTATTGTGCTTTGTTCATGACAACAGATGTATTTAGATTCTGACTTTGATTATGAATCATCCTGAACAACTTATTAAATATGCCTTATTTCAAATTTTATTTTATACCCGCCCATTACTTTTTATCCTCTTTTTTCCCCTGTTTTGATATTCAGCCTTTAAGTGTCTAAAATGACTAGTAGTAAGTGAATAGCTGGTTATTAATTACAATTAGGTATGCTATTTATAACATAAAAATAGCCTTTAAGAATGTGAAGTAAGTAAACATTATGATTTAAAAAATTGAGATTCAAAATTAAAATTTGTGTTATGTAGGTAGTATAGATTTTATTTGAATTTTTCCATTCCATTATTTTATGTTAACAAATTAAAGGGAAGGATAATATTTTTATAATTTATTTATTTTTAAAGTATCGTCGGCCTATGCCCAGTAGTAGGCATCTAGTGTCAGCTGATATGATGATGATGAAATTTACGTCAAGTTCAATTAATATCACACTTTTCTTTTTCTAATTACATAGAGAATAGACAAGTGGAATAGTATTTGAAGCTCTATTTAGCACTAAATCATACAACAATTCGAATATTTTAAGGCAAGCTAATTAATGAGCTGAGATAAAAACTTTAATGTTGTGATAGCTTGCCTGCCTACAGCCCCACTTGGTCTATCATATGGTCTAACTCATCAATGCTCATCAAATTTATTTTATCTATACCAAGGATGATATATCCATGATCTATACCCATAATATATTAAGTCTACGAAAGTTTATGAAAAAGATATCACCTTGTGTTTTAATAACTATTAGAACATCTAAAAGAGTATTAAAATTATAAATGTCTATTTGATTTTAATATTGAATTCTTTTTTTTTTAATGTAATATTCCTAATGCACGCGCGTTTCACCATGTATAAAATGTTTAAAGCTAAAATAGGTTTTACTCGGCGTCATTGTGGCCGAGTATCTGATACTCGACGTTTTTTAAAACCCTAATAACTTTAAATACTCGTGAGGGAGCTCGGTGGCCTAGTGGTTTGAGCACTCTGGTTTCGATTACGGAAACAATGCAACTGTCGCCATGGCCTATCCCAGGATGGGTCAATCAAAACAGTTTTGTTTTAGAATAGTAATTAGAATATTATGTATTTAATAAGGTAGGCATCCATTTATAAATAAATAATTTACATACTTTAAAAACGAAGTATCAAGACTATTTATTCCTTGCGAAATAAGTGTTTACAGCTAAAGATTTTTTAAAATTGCCGCTCTTTCTCAGTGACACGATTCACTGGCCAGAGTCTAGGCCCGTACGTAGAGTCCTCTGGGTAGGTAAAGAAGCCTTCAATACAGTGGTATTATATGCTTACTTACTTACTTACTTATTTATTATAGATGGCTTATTGACATCTTATGCCTAACCAACATTTGTACACCATTATATTGGTGAAATATATTCGATACACACAAAATATATTATTTAACTCCATCTTAAGTACAGTCGGTCGCTTGATGTAAGCGTAACAGTATATATAACCCTAGTAAACGCTATGTATAGCTATTAGAAAGAAAGCACACCGTCTTCGCTATTGGTTCAACTTCAACCATCTTTTAGAATTTGACCAATAGCAGAGGTTGTCAGAATGCTTCGAGCGTTTATTGGTTAAAATTGGTCGAATTGTTTGAGCTAACGCTATTTGTACGCGGAGTTTAGTCTAATTTCTATGACATCGCATTTTTTAAGTATGAAGTTGGGGCTCAAGTTTAGAAGATTTTTTTTTGTATCTGTGGTATTTAAAAGTTGAGTATAGAAAAATGTCGTCCATTTTGTATTGAGACCTGAATTGTATGGGGCGACCTAATATTAAGGGTTCAAACTATTGAATACGAAATCACAAAATCAACTTTGCTTGTTTACTTTATTTGTAGATAAATGTTAGTTTCTTTGAAAAAAATATCCAAGTAAAGTAATATACGAAATGGCCACGCACTTGAATGGAATAAAAATAAAATAGTAGCACTACACAAATAGGTATAGGTAGATAATATGAAAATCCGACCGAATATCGGTAAGTTAGAATGCCTACTTTTGTTCTACTGTTTTTAAGATAACAGGGACACACCAACCTATATTTTAAATAAACTGTGCTTTTCTTCGTGTTTTTGAATATAAACATTCAAATGAACGCCATTTATGGTTATGAAAGTATTTTGCTTCATTTTTTTACCTTTATGTATACGAAACAGGTTTTGGTCAATGTCATTTGATTTTCTTCAACTTCTAAGTTTCTAACAAAATGAAAAGTATTTGGTTAGGTTAGTAAAATGATTCCAGCTACTATTGTTTTGTAATTAAAAACATCTTTATATTAAGTAGCTGAAAGACTCAATCCAGTTCATTTATGAACAGGTTAATAAAACAAATATTACTTTGCAGGTGGCGGGCAGATCATATATTTTTGGTTTTTAAATATGAGATGAAGATCCAGGCTGTTTAAGAGGCTACAAGATAGTGTGTTGATGTGTGGTGTATTTGTTCACATAATTCTTGTTGTTAGTGAATTCTATACCTATGTCTGTGAAATAACTAAGTAGGTAACCACAAACCAGACAAGAGATATTCTATTGTTGAGTGGATGCCAGTGTCAAAATTTATGTTATTTTATTAGATATTAACCCGTCAAGCATGAGATTCCAGACACAATTGATTCTTCCATTGTCATCGCCCCCGGTGGTATATCGCCGCTTGACAGATATTAAAAGCTTCAGACATAAATATTTTTTTTACAAAAAGTATATAAATGACCACCACATAGAGGTTAGGGTAAGTTTCAGTTTATAATTTTATGACTGACTTCGAAAAAAATGTAAGGATATTGAAGATATTTTTTTTTAGATACTTAGTTCAACATTTTGGCTTAGCAATAGTGAGCACTTTAAATCAATACATAAGCAACCAGAGACATAATTACATTAGTTTTTGTTTCCTGGGGTGATAAGATCAACAGGGCCTGGTAAAAATACTAATAATACCACCACATTATAAAGTAGGTTAGGAAGAGTTGTCCCTATAGGTTCCTTTACCTAGCTCTGCCTGGACAACTGTAATATTCACACGTGCATATTTGTTCAGACACAGCAGTGTTTCAAGTTCCTACATGATATTAGTGTAACTGTCATGACCTGTAAATTCAAATGCTTACCAGTAATAGTAAGGCTATCCAATTATCTATGTGATTTTTATGATAAGAAATTGATATAATTTCAAAGAGCAATGGTGTTAATTCAACGAAATCATTATTTTCTTAGCCCAAATTATAATAAAATATAGTTTCTAAACCTAACAGTCTTCTAACATATTTTCTCCTATTACTATTGTTGTTTATTATTATTTAATCTGTAAAGCGGCAATACACCACGGGCGATGACAATAGAAAAATCAATTGTCAGGAATCTCATGCTTGATGGGTTAATTCAAGATGAAAAACCTTACTTCTCATTGCAATGGTTATTTGATTTAGAATGGTGTTCAAAATTTAATAATACATCTTAGGCAATTTTATAGGTTAGGTAGTAATATTTCTCACATCATATGAATGGTTTTTCTATACCTGTCAAGTATCAGATTCCAGACACAACTGATTTTTCAATTGTTGTAGCCATCCAGAGGGATAATGCCGTTTGACAGATTAATAAATTACTAGCATAAAACAAAAAAATGTTTAACTCTACTAGTAAAAGAGAGATTTCTGAAAGTTATTTTGGATTTCATTAAATAATTATAGAAAAGAATAAGGGAGGAAAAATGGTGCTTAAAATACTCATATCTACCTACCTACCTACTTAACTGCATATTGTTATAATTAATTCCATTTAAATATTAGGCACCTAAGTTATTCATAAAATTACCCTAGGCTTACAGATTACTTTTTATTTTTTATAGCCCCAGACCCTAAAAGAGGGGTGTTTTATGTGTCTGTCTTTGTATCTGTAAGTTTGTCTGTGCCATCATCAGCCATGCAATTTTTTTTGTTAGAAAGGTAATGTGGTTGAGATGGTTCTTGACTTTGAATTATGAAGATCTGTTCAGGCGTTTGATGATAATCTTTCACAGATTCGATTATTTTGAAATTTGGTGTACTCTTACTTTAGTGATATTTCAAAGACAAGGCTGAGGGTTAATTAAAATTATAATTTAATTGTAGGCGATGGTTAAGGAAAAGCCCGGTGAACGGAGTAAAATGGTATATTTAAATCGGAAATTACAAGAGAACTATCTAAAAGCCTAAAAAGCCTAAAACGACAAGCTTCTAGTCAAGTCACAAAAAGTCTATGAGGAAAACAGCCAGTTCTATCGCCAACATTAATATTGTTAACTTTTAAATAAACATGTTAAATCAATTTTGACTCTCTTTTTTATTTCTTACACATTCCCAATTAGACCTGATTGCTTTCAAATAAAGAATTTCTTTTATCTGTCAAATCATGGATTGCAAAAACAATTGGTTGGTCCAAAAAAAAATGTATTTGTAAGTAATTTTATTGTCATGATTCAACCCTTACTTGTACTGAGGTTAAAAGAGTTCACCTCAGAGAAGTAGACCGAAGTAGCAGTTTCAGAATGTTAATGGAGTATTTGGCTGAATCATGATGCAATTTTAATTGCAATAATACACTTATGGCTTATAAAATTACTAATCCAAATGTTTTTACATTCAAGAGACAGCACTTCACCATTTCACCTGTAATTTCAGTTTTGTTATTACTACTTTTAGTTATTTATCATAACACAATAATTTGACACCAGTGGCACAGATGAACTAGTAGGGACCAGTGTCTAGGAATTGTCAACAAAGCTGTTAGCTTCTTAAACTAGTCATATTATCAACCTATAAAAATATACAGCTTTGGAATTTGTTATTATCACCTTGAATATCATAGCATAGCAGAATATTTTAAAACTAAGTGTTTCTGGTGTATGTAAGTGAGGTCGCCAGAGCTCTTGGAGATATACTTATGGTAGCCTGGTACTTCAGACTGGAAATATACATTTATTAGGTGTCAATAGATCAAATGAATTAACGGACTGAATTACTTTCTCCAGTGCTCATTGGGTGTAGCATCAGTCCGATCAGTCTACCTGTCTGTCTGTGTGTGTCAACTTAATATCTTGTTTGCACCCTTAGCTTAAAAAACTTGTATTAAAATTTGAATCCAACTTCTATTATTTTATTTCAATTAATTTTAAAATCCCTACACATAATCATCATGTCAGATAGATACCCACCGCTGAGCTTAAGCAATTGGGCAAGGACCTCCAAACCGATCGGTCTTGCACTGCCTACACATGAGAATAATTTTGAATCTTAAAATTACAAATCCCCCCCCCCCCCCCCCCCCCGCCCCTCCGCGCCAGCGCTCATAGCATGGCGAACTCCCGGGAGGAGTGATTAAAAGATCTCTCTTCGTCAGAGAGAATTATAGAAATAAAACACATTAATTTGTCTCATAATATGTGGACAGGTGGTGGTGGAGAGAGATTTTGTCCACGGTCCGTTCTACCTTCTACGAGTGCTCGTGGGTCCGAACCCGCGACCTTACCACTGAGCTATAGAGGATTTAAGGCGATCTATCGAAACGTTGTTTCGGCCAGGACCGATAGGGATAGAGATATGGCTGACTCAGCGGAAGGAAAAAAGACAAAACAGCGATCGCGTGTGAAAAGTAAACGAAATACACAAATTATTTTATTTAAAAATAACCTTATGGACTACAGAAAAACGCTTCTACACGATTCTGAATATTAATGATATCTACTATTTAAAGTAATTTGCTATTGAATACAAATTATCAATCAACAATAATCTTAAGTTTTCTTGTTTATAAGAGGTCTTTTCGGAAATAAAATGTATCGAGCCAAATTCCTTTAATCGTGTTTTCGTTCTACACGTATCTAGATAAGGATATGAAGTAACGTATATTTGATTTTCAGATTCGTAAGATCTTTCAGCGACGTATGACATTACTTATAAAAGTGCGATTTTTTTCAATATATCGCCTTAACTGAATCCTATAAAGTAATTAAAGATATTCCTTAGATTTATACACAATTAATCTAAGTAATAATCTTTCAGTTTTTTAGAAGCGTTTACTTATGGCCAAAACTTAAAGACTAGTATAACTATAGGTTTTGAAATGTATTTAAACTATAACCCCCGACTTTACACAATTCTTTCACAAACTGACTGCTCTAACCTGAGACCATCCTTAAACTCGACTAACACAAATCAAAAAGTAATGTAATGTCATAGATAGGCGAATTTGATGCCTACCTATTGATAAAAATATCATGAGCCATACCTTGATAATTAATAATCGACCTAAAGTATCAGATATAAGGTCTAAATTCCATTGAAAACGTAACCGCATTGCACCTTAAATTATTGTCGTATGGTAATTAAGTAGATAGAAAAGGTAGCTCAAATTAAAAATGGTCTTTTTACTAAGTGTTTAGAACCTACCCAAGTAAGTATATTAGAAAAAAACAAAGCACAAAGACCTATCTACCACATTGATCTACCATACCTATGATACCTACTTCACATAATTGAAAGTTATCCAAATAAGTAAGTATTAGTATTTTGATAGTTGGTGATTTACACCAACAAATCATTACAATTTTATACATTTACTAGTATACACAGCCATCACAGCTCACAGCCGAAATATAAAATGAAGCTACAATAATATGCGAAGATTATCATTATAATTTCAACTTTAGTGTCATGTAGTTAACCTTCAAAATTGCTTGCATCACACATCACTGTGTGTAGTAAAATACAATGAATAAATTCGAAAATAAACTATCAACACCCGTGGTCGATAGCGTCACATACTCCTCTTTATTCTTGGGGAAACCGGTTCAAATCTCAGAAATTAAATTTTAAAGTCAATTTATTTTTAACACTAAAATTCACTAACATTTTGTGTTGTGTTTGTTTTAGGTCTATTTTCTTCAAAATTGTTATTTCATATTCTATTCACATTTGTAGAGTAGAATGTTAGGTCTTTAAAATATTGTGAATGAGTAGTAGTTACAGGTATGATAATAGGAGGTGAACGTTATAAATGTTTAGTAATTAGAATATAAAATTAGAAAAATTTCAGGTCCTGAGGCAGGAGTCGAACCGGCGACCTTTCGCAATCCGGGCGATTGCTCTGCTGACCACTGAGCCACCCAGGACTTGGGATATCCCTGTGAAATTCTTCTAGTCCATCTGTATTTGCGTTTATGAGCTAACGTCCACCCTACAATGTCGAAATATTCTATTTTTATTTTCTATTTTGTTTTTAATTACTTACTAAGTAATTTTTCAAACATTTATAATAATGTAAAAATCAAAAATTAAGGTTATAAATGTTTTTATTTGTTTTATTAACATTAAATAAATGTAGAAAAACAAACCTAAGTAAACGTTTATTTTAATTTCTCTCCATAACAATGGACCATAATAATGACCTGACAATAGAAATATATTTTTAAGTTAATAACAACGAATAAATAATGAAGCCTGTATTTTAATAGGTATAATAATAGTTGATTGAAATAATTAAGTACGCTGAGCATTATTGATAAATAGGTAGCGTAAATAAAATATCCATAACTAGCCATTACAATATGTAGAAAACTTTTCGTTTTAAATTAATGCAATGGTCTTAGCCGTACTTTAATTTTAAATCAAGTTGAAACAACGAAGCGAAGAGAGTAGGCCGCGTACGTAGCTAGCTGTAGCTATAGCTACCTATAAACCTACACATATTTAGTCGGAGGCTATATCGAAGAAATACAAATTTTAATAGTCGTCGCGATCACGTTCAAGGCCATCTGCGAGTATTGTAGGTACAGAGTACTTGAGAGAGAGACGTTAGAAAGAGGCGCTGAGAGACATATGTTTATCCTTTGCGCACAAATTTTCTGTGCGTTGCGCTCTAGGTTCAAGGACAAACTGTTACGCTTGACGTGCTGCCGACTGTACCTTCACATTCGATTAATAATATTTTAGCAAATAAAAATTATTTATTCTATCGATACTTCAAGATCGTAAAGACCGCACTATGTTATTGTGTGTGACAGCAAATGTACCACGTGACTGGTCGCAAACTGGCTTCAAAGGTACATGCTAATGACGCCACAGAAAAGAATTGCCAAAAGAAGTACTCAATAAGTAATATCCATTCAACTGTCTCCAATTCAACATCACGCACAAAGAAATTTAGTGCCTCGTTTCTTTGTCGTACTTCCAGAACTTGGAATTCTTTGCCAGCACAGGTGTTCCCTCCATCCTATAATATGGGGTTCTTCAAGTGTGGCGTGAAAAAGCACCTTTTGGGCCGGCAAGGTGGAGGCGGCTAGTGCAATGTCTGTTCTGCACTAGCTGTCTTCGCATATGGACTCTCCTTACCGCTTCACATCAGGTGGTGTTGGGTCAACTGTCTTGCTTTGTATAAAAAAAAAAATATTTATCCCTCTTTTCAAATGCAACATTTGCTTGGTTAAAGAGAGACAACATGACGTTTGACGTTTTTATGTCGATATGATAGATATTTCTATACTCACGATATGTATAGAACATTAGAGCATCTCCATATATATTCCTTCCTCATTGGTACCATTTTGTTTTCGTAACTCGTTCGTACTCTTTCAGTGACCAAAGAGAATATAAAACGCTACACTAGAAGAGACGGGAATTCAAGGAAAAAAAATTTTCTATAGAACGTGCACGCCAGACTCATACCAATATAATAAAAATTCAGCCAACAGTCTCGCAACCATAGAGTAGATTGAATATGCTGAGATAGAGTTATCAGTCAATAGTTTGTGAATGAAACGACATCTAGTGTTGTGTTTGCGACCTAGTACGTCCATAACTCGAATTTTCAGGGGGAAATTTTAATTTTCATTAAAGTTGGGTCTGGTCAGTTGCAGAAACGTTCAATAAAATATTTAGAGTTAACTTGTTCTATTAACTCTAAATACTTTATTCAACGTTTCTGCAACTGATCAAAAAATAATTCGGGAAAATATTAGAAGACATTAAAATAGCGACACATTATTTTTACAATTTATTTCTTTCTTTTTACATAATAGTCATAACATGATTTCTGTAAACTGTCCGCCTTATCGTAGTTACTTCTGCTTCCCTTTATCAATTTATTTGCATCCTTGCACCAACTGCACAAAAAGAATCTAGTGCTCAGTTCAAACACATAATCTATTATTTCTTTTTTATGTTTGTCACAAGATATAAAATTTAAATTGCACACAATATATAGTATCGTTTTAATATAATTTTTTATATTTTCATTGGTGATGCGATATCTTAATATGTATGTGACCACATCTTGTATATCACTAAACAAATTTAGAAATCCTTCAGCAGGGTATGTTAAATCTTTCTTTTGTCTGTATTCTTTTCTTTCCAAAAACCCACTTGCACTTTCAATTTTTCTATAAAGATATGACTTGCATATAGTGCAATTTTTAAAAATATTTAACTTGGTTTTTTTTAATACATACCCTGCGACATATTCTAATTGTGCTATAATTTTTGGGCTTTTTATTTTATTTTCTAAGCCAACTAATATGTGACCACAGTTAATATCATCGATATCGATATCACTTACACTCTTATTTTTATTAATATTTTGAAAAAAAATCTTTCTTAGGGAAGTAATGGAGGTGCAAGGATCTCTCTCACAGTTTGCTCCAGGAGAATGAAGAGAGCTTAGGTTATTTATTAAAAGTGAAGCAAAAGCAACTTCAAAACTAGTTGGTGTGGGATTATTATTTCTATGCCCATGACTTCTTATAGACCCAAAAAAATTCTCCAATGGGTCCTGATTAAAGTGTCGAAGCCAAATAGATTTTATATTATATTCTGACAATTTTTTTCCTAAATATTCTAAATTTTCCAATGTGTGTATCCAATTTTTTATGGTTGGTACTACTTGTTCTTTGCCTGATTTATCAATATATTTCATTGTTCTTAAAATTAATTTTGCTTTTTGCCATATATTTTGGTGGCATGATTTTGGAGTCAAAGGGCCTAGTAGAGGTTTCCCTGATTTTCCTATATGTTTAGGATGGCTACCATTGACAGAGTCAAATAGTTCGTCAAACAATAACGCTATCCGAGCAGTATCCTTTGAGTCTTCAGGCAGAATCCCCTTATCTGTAAATGAAAAGAATAAATGTCAATTATTAGTCAAGTTATTATGACTGTTGATTGCACATTTTAAAATTATTATTAACGGGAAACTTTATAATTAAAATATACAACTAGAAAAATTTCACATCCTTAGGCAGGAATCGAACCCGCGACCTTTCGCAATCCGGGCGACTGCTCTAACCAACTGAGCCACCCAGGACTTGGGGTATCCCTGTGAAATTCCTTTAGTCTATCTGTATTTGCGTTTATGAGCTAACATCCACCCTACAATGTCGAAATGTTCTATTTCAACATCCGAAACGAGTATTTTTACAAATACCTATGAATATTTGAAAATCACTGCCCCAACTTAACCGAATAAGTTGGGGCAATGTTTTTCAAATATTCTTAATTTTTGATTTTAACATTATTAAAATTAAAAACAAAACTTTATGCTTTATATTACCGCCTACCAGCAAAGTGTGTAGAGAAGTTTCAAGAGGCAGTACAAAACAAGTCTATGAAGTACCCACATATCAGACACAATAGAACGCCAGCGGGCTGTTAAGGGACGAGTCGAAAGATAATTTTACATACTAAAATATTATTACCTAGTCATATTTTCTTAAGTTACAATTATCCAGTCTAGAAAAAAAATATGAATATTTTAAAAATATCTAGACTATAAAAGTGAGGGTGAGTGCTCTAACCACTGAGCTACCGACCTGAAAAAACTGAACTGAAGAATTTCCTATAATCTTTCTGTTTTGTGAAATCTAAAATCAACTTACAAGATATCGAAATTATTTTATTACAATACCCGAAAAAATTCCTGGGGTCCTACAATTATCAAAATGATGCTATAAAATTAAGAAAATATTCAAGAGCAATGCCAAATCGCCCACAACGATTGAATTGAAAGTTTTTTGAAATTGATTTTTTAAGTCTAGATATTTTTGTAAATATTAGTATTCAATTAAAAGTAAATCACCTGCCAAATATCCCATTGTTACAGCTACAGAATGACTAAAAAGTTGTGTAGCCATTTTAACCTTAATTTTAGAAATTTTTTTTGGATTTACATGATATTCTGTAAGTTTTGGCAGTAGGCGTAATCCAAGAAAGGCTGGGTCTTCTTCATAAAGTTTTAAAAAATGATCCCATTTGGCAATCTTTGTAGCTCCATCTATCTCAAATTTTAAATTTTTACTTAAAAGATTATTTCTAATGCCCTTAATCAGATGTGGAGGGTCAAATAAGGGAATGATCTCTGCATTATTTATTCTGAATATATTATATTTCGATTCTTCTCCATTTCGGAGGAGTTGCGCTTTTGTCTCCTGGATCAAATAGTGAACTGCAGCAACATTAGAGGCCCCTTGGTCACAGACAGTTGCTACTACTTTCAACCCTATTTCATGGAGTTCAGATATGATTTCTTTAATTTGTATTATTAACTCCTGTTTACTGGTACTTCCATTGCAAAATGTGTAGTAGATGGCTTGTTTATAATTTTTTATGACTCCTCTTATCATAAAGACAAGGGCATGATATTGTTTACTTACGAGATTTCTCACAATTAGGAACACAGCACTTCTTATTTATCGCAGTAGACATCGCGACCAAAGTTTACAAAACGAAGCACGAGTCAACACGAAAGGAAATCAAACGGGAGTCCAGAAACGTAGCAGGGGGTTAACACAAGAGCAAATCAAACGGAGTCAGAAACGTAGCACGGGTCAACACAAGAGCAAATCAAACGGAGTCCAGAAACGTAGCACGGGTCAACACAAGAGCAAATCAAACGGAGTCCAGAAACGTAGCACGGGTCAACACAAGAGCAAATCAATCGGCGGTCCGGATTCAAAACAGTTCGTTGTGAAATAAAACAGAAAAAGATACGGCAGGGAAGTACTTCTTGTCACGAAAGCAACGAAAAAGTGACAGTTTACATTAATGTCAACCAAGAGTCTTTTTCTTTCAACAAAATTTCTCGTAGTAAAATTGAGTGATTTTACTGGTAAAAATATATGCTTCGGTAACATAAAAAAAACAGTGGAAAATACTTATTAATATAAGTTATTGTAAAATATCTTATTAATATTAAATTCGATAAGTATTATAATAAGTTTATATCAGTTTGAGTTACTTATAAAGCTTAAAATATTGCGAAGCCCGGAACGTAGCCTTCTGTCGAAATTACGTTTACCAGCATCAAAAATAATATTTTCGTAACAGGGATGCCATCAAGAAAAAAAAGTACAGCTCCATCTGTTGTGGAGTGTCTAAACTTAACTACTAAGTATTAAAGGTCGATTCCCACATATCAGACATGCCTCAGTTCCGGCACAGATCCGTATCAGTGCGAAATATTATTTCATACATTATCTATGAACGTATCTCCACTTGTCCGTTCAGTGTCCGTTCCGGCGTGGTTCCGGCACCGGCAAGCACGGAAGGTATCGTCGACAACGATATTTTTTGT
Organism: Nymphula nitidulata; assembly: GCA_947347705.1. Lineage (NCBI taxonomy): Eukaryota > Metazoa > Arthropoda > Insecta > Lepidoptera > Crambidae > Nymphula > Nymphula nitidulata. Next base: position 10,520,444 of record OX374623.1, read on the forward strand.
CGGACGGACCGATCACTGACGGATCTCGGACGCCGACATCAACAAAAACAAAATAGAGGACGAGCGATTAATAGAATTGGTTCGTGAATATAGAGTTTTATCTCTATTTAGAGATGATTTATCTCATGCAAAGTATATGGATACGAAATACAATCACGATTGACGACGGACACGTTTTCACTGAAGCTCCGTGAACTGAGCGGGCACTGACATGTGTGAATTGAATCACTGAAGCACTGATACGGAACTGTGCCGGAACTGAGGCATGTCTGATATGTGGGAATCGACCTTAATTCATTGTATGGGCTGCAAACACCCTGCTCGCAACAATAATGCCAACATAAGCAACAAATTAGGGATGTGCTTACTAGGGATTAGAGATAAAACTTTAGATTTTTATCGATAGTTATAGGTGTTTGAAATTAATAAACAATGGTACTTGAAAAACTTTTATTTAGTATAATATACAATATATCAAGCTTGACTACTATGACAACATGGTAGGTTGTTAGGTTGACGGTAGGCGTGTGAATCGTCCTGGATCGGCCATCAACACCGATTTTGATTCCGACTACACCAAAAATATGTCGCGATTTTGTTGTCGATTGGTACATACACCAAATCCTTCCCTTTAAATTGAACCCACTGTTTACATCTGCAAAAAAAATAAAGTGGTTTATTTAATGGGCACGACATCGATAGGGAAATAAAATTTTACAGACAGCACTATTTTTTACTTAAGTCGATAGGTAAATATTATTTTTATGTACTGAAATTTGTACTAAAATCCCTTTTTAAACAATAATAGCTTTAGAATAGAACTAATTAACAGTCATTGGTACTTACCGATCATCATTGAGAGGAAATTCAGACATAATATGTTCGTTTTACATTGGCCGCCGGCGTGTCTTTAAATTACATATTTCTTAACTTATTCGTTTACTCATATAGTTCACTTCACATCACACACAATCCTTTTTGGGTCAAGCTTATTTCTTGAGGCAAAACACTCGTTTTTAATAATAATTTACATTAATTTCTGATTTTAGAAAATTATCCAACACAACTAAATGAAATGTCAAACGTTTTGAAAACAAGACAACAGTGACACAACGACACAGACAGATGACAGATATAAATCACCTGTTTATGAAGAGCGTCGACCACCATATTGATTGTATGGATAATGCCTTCTTTCGGATTGAGGCGGATTATACCGCCATTACTGAGCGTGCACGTTTCATACAATTTTTCTTTCTTACGAACTTGCGCTAGACTGGTGACTGTGGTAAAAGTGTTCTGTGGACTCTGGTCAGTGAATTGTTTTCGTAAGTATTAATTTTAAGGTAATAAACACGGATATTGGAATGGATGGGAACACTAGGCACATCTAATTATCACAAACATGTTTTAATGACGCATATTATCTTAATTTGTGGTTGACTGTACAAACAAAATGTAAATTACCTACATTTCAAGAGGTCACCTTCAGATCTCAATCGTAGTGATTTAAACATTCTATCTACTATTTTACTTTGGGTCTGCATAGCGATTGAAATTCGACTGTTCTATTGTAATAACCAACTTTTCAGTTGTCCAGTAATCAGTATGAGTGGTGAACCTGAAGCGAAACGTACCAAAATGAGTGCTCTGGACTACTTGAAACAATATTCTACTGTAGTAGCAGATACGGGGGATTTTGAAGGTTAGTTTAGATTAATAGGTTTTTATTTAAGAAAAATGTACGCAATAATTTTGATTTATTATTACCGAATAAGTTTTAATGTTTTAAAAGCATTAAATTTGTTCAGAAGATATGAAACGGGGCACTATGATTAATTTTACTAAAAATAGATGCAATTCTAAACAAAGTATTAGACAAAAAACAACCATAAAACAAATGAAGATTTGAAAGCGAGGGATTTGAAGTAGGGGTCAAGGAGGAGAACTAGGGGTCACTAAGGTTGAACTAGGAGTCGCTAAGGAGTAACTAGAAATAACCAAGGGGTTAAGAACTAAAGAGGCGGTCAACACAGTAGATGGGAAGATGAACTGAGAACCATGTTAGGTCCTTTTTGGACTAGAGTGGCTCTCGACAGAGGACAATGGAAGGAGTTGGAGGAGGCCTTTGCCTTAAGTAACTCGGAAACGGAGAACTGTTAACGAAATTGTTAAGTATGTTTCCGAAATAAAGGCTATTTTATTTTATTTATTTATTTTATTAAGACCCCAAACGGGGTCCTCAAATCCTTTTTTCCCCGTGGTCCTAACACGGAGTTCTACTGGTCCATCCATGGGCAATTTTTTTTTCCAGTGGTTTGTTCAATTGAACTATTTTTCTATGAATATTAAATTGAATTGTTACTGGATGAATAGAATCACGATAAATTTTTCCGATGGTAAGTCAATATCTGATTTTGTCGGACCATGGCTTAAAATTTATAGGGGTATATTGGTGGCCCAGCCGGGACGCATTCGCCATGGATCGACCACCTCAATATCTGGAAAACTATCCCACCTAGCAAAAATCTGTTTCATCTCAAAATATGTCGCGAATATTTCGCGATTATTCGCCAAATATCTGATTATGTCAAGCCTTAGTTTAAAGCTTATAGAGGTAAGTAGGTGGTCCAGCTAGGACACATTTGTTCTGGATCGGTCACCTCTATATCTCGAGAAACATATCACCTAGCGACCAACTGTTTCATCCCAAAATATGTCGCGATAATTCGGCAAATATCAGATTTTGTCGGAAAGTAATTTAAAAGACAAAGGAGAATCAATATTTCACCATACAACAGTAGAGGCGAGTTGAAAATACTTTTCGATACTTCTATTTTTGACTTGTGATTCATAATTTGTTTTCTAGTTTAGTCTTTACTAATTACAATTTTTTACTTTAAAAGGTAGGTAATAAGAACCTTGTTCAAAATAAATAATAGGTTGGCTAAAAAGTTTCTTCACAGTTTTTAAGAAAATTCAAAACATTTTTTAATATAGTTTATTTACATTTAACCAAAGAATGTAGGTACCATTTTGTTCGATAATTTTTTGCCATCTTGTAGGTAGGGACATGATCCCATTGCTATAGAAATTTTGGGGCTTCTGATCAAAATACCGCGACAAGTGGTTTTGGCAGTCCTCTCGTGATGTTAACCTGACACTGCCTAGAGAATCCTGAAGAGAGCGAAACAGGTGAAAATCTGAAGGTGCAAGGTCAGGACTATACGGCGGATGCATTAACACCTCCCAGCGAAACTCTCTTAATTTTTGCTGAGTGGCTAAAGATGTGTGAGGTCTAGCGTTATCATGATGAAAAACCACACCCCTTCTGTTGATTAATTCCGGCCGCTTTCTCTCAACTTCTTGCTTAAATCTCATTAGTTGTTCGCAGTAGAGTTCACAATCGATGGTCCTGCCTGGTGGTAACAGCTCATAATGAATAATGCCCTTCCAGTCCCACCACACACACAGCATCACCTTGTTGCGAGTTAACCCGGGTTTCGCCACAGTCTGTGAAGCCTGACCGGCCTTTGACCACGACTTTTTTCGCACGTTCTTGTCGTACGTGATCCACTTTTCATCACCAGTTATCAGCTTCTTCAAAAATGGTTCGGTTTCATTACGTCGTAATAAAGAATCACAAATGAGTACACGGTTCATTAGGTTTCTTTCAGTGAGCTCGTGGGGTACCCAAATATCGAGCTTTTTTGTGTACCCATTTTTTTTAAATGCGCCAAAACTGTTTTGTGGTCAATTCCCAGTTCTTCAGCTCCGTCGTAACTACTGATATGCCGATCTTGCTCCAGTTTTTAAAAAATGGCATCAATTTTATCCGTAATAGGGCGACCAGAGCGACGTGCATCTTTGACATCAAAATTTCCGGATTGAAAACGCTTAAACCAAATTTGTGCTGCACTAGGTCTATAAACATAGCAAATTTTTTTCGCGGCTTGCGTTGCATTTTTACCTTTTTTGTAGTAAAATTTTAAAATAGATTCACTCATCTTGACAGTACGAAAAACAAATGAAAAACACACATTTTCCTAATTTGAATTTGGAATTATCTTTTTTAACATTTAAACTTTTAATTGTACCAAAACCAGCCAGATACAGCCAAAGAGATTTTATTACAAGTTCATACATACTATAATGCGAAAAGACTTTTTCCCCAACCTAATACAATAGAACAGTTGAAAATAAATATTATCTCCTAGTCAATTTGATAAGTACAGTGAAAATGTTCCTCTTTAAAGTAAAATAGGTATGTACCACAGATAAACTTTTATTGGTAAGTAAGTACCTAAATAATTGGTTGTAGAGTCGACGGTACATCAAATGCAATAGTTCTATCTTGACACTGCCTTTACTCCCGATCTTTTCAAGGTTTCGTAATTATATGAATCTTAAATTTGAACATGCCTTAGAATAATTCTCAGGAACTTGCATTATATTGATGAATAATCCTGTAATGCTCCAGCCACACGCGCCCCCACTCGCGACATTTATCGCACTACAATATTCGCCTTGCAATGGACTATGACGTTGTTGTAGCATGCGCATTAAGATTTTACCGCATAGTGAATTATTCAAACATTATATTACAATTAAATTTATTTAAAAGACGACAATTACGTTAAATTTATTTAAGTTGAGTTTATTACATTAAGATGAGATACAATAAAAATTTTGAATTAGTCATATTTAGATACCTATTACTGATGCTCGGTGGCGTAGTGGTTTGAGCGCTCTGGTTTCGTTCACGAAAACAAAGCAACTTTCGCCATGGTTGGTCCCTGGATGGGTCAATCAAATTTATAATCTTGAGCTCCTCCGTGCTTCGGAAGGCACGTTAAGCCGTTGGTCCCGGTTGTTACTGCAACCGCTTTAACCCACCAACCCGCATTGGGCCAGCGTGGTGGTGTTATGGCCCAAACTCTTCATGTGTTTCTGCCATGTAGGAAGGCCTGTGCCCAGCAGTGGGACATATATAGGCTGGTGATGATGATGATGATGAGATACCTATTTAAATAAATAATAATTAATTATATACAATTTTGCAATACCTTGAGGATGTTAATTTATTACATTTTAAAACCTATAAACCTACTACTATATCATTTTACAGATGATAGCACAAGAATTCTAACAGTTACTGTACGAAAGCCGCTTTTATTGCGAATGGTGAAAGGGCGGTCTCAATGTCAAACTGTTACTCTTGATGTGCTGTCGACTATAGGTACATGTCGTTGTAAATTGATATGGCGATTAAATAAATATGAATATGACATCCTCATTATCGCTAATGGAGACGGTAGGTGTCATCGATTCATCGGAACTGTTTTTTATCACATATTGCAGGCTCAGCAGAAAAATCAAAAAGGCTAATCAATCAAAGACTTTTTATACATTTTTATTAAAAGCGACGTCATAGTTTGCACATTAAGCACAGTGAGACAATCCCTCTACTAGTGAGCCAAGCCCTCTACTTGTCATCCAATATAAAGTTGAAGAGAGCATTCCCATTTCCAGAGAGATCCTTCGAGATGCCAATAAGGTATTACTTATGAATACTGTATAATAAATGAGGGAGTGTTCTGTAGCGCAAGTAACAGGCTGCGGGAATAAGGTCAGAAAGATTTTGAGGATGCTTAGGATAGGGTGGACGGTATACTGTACTGCGTTATAAAGATACGATCGGCTAGAAGTTGTCTCCTAAGATGTTAAGGAGCTTCGCCACACTCTACTTGGCGGGTGTTAACAGGCGATGATACGCAGACACTTATTCTGGATTTTGCCCAAGGAGAGAAGTGCATGTTTATGACATGGTTCCATCCATAGTATACATCCATAGTCAATTTTGCTCCTTTACATATTTAAACCATTTCACGACACTAATCAACACGACGGAGTTTTTGAGCTTTCGTCGAATTATCCAGCCGGCACCAAAGGTATCTACCGGGCACGAAGCTTCCTGTCCGCCTACTGTTCATGGAGGATTTTGTGCACTTGACTCATACCGATGCCTAAAGAAGCTTGTCCGAATCTGATAATAGGTCACTCTTATGTCAGTCTCTATATTGATGTTACGCCGCACAATATTGATGTTATCTTCAATCGTCGCGGTAGAAGGCCGACGCAGATCATCGGTAAGATTAGTGCGACTACGTTTAAACTCATTCATCAAACCAGTTGTAAACAATGGCACAAGACGGGTCTTCATCATGAAAGGCCAATCGATGTCGTATCATAACTTTCTTGTTAACTTCAATACTTGCAATCACTGCACGAAAATTTTCTCGCGTTAATTTCATGTTGACGTGACTCAGACAATTTTCAATTCGCTGCCAAATCGGAAAATAAATGACAAATGAATGCAAGAAATACTCAATAATATTGGCAAAGTTTCATTTTCAAAATATAAAGTTATTTTTTTTAATGTATTGTTTATAAGTAACAACTTTCAGTGTCGTGCTCGTTCGTACACAATACAAAAAGTATGGTGTCTGATCACATGAAGTTGAAGTACTACTTTCAAAGATTAATAATACATGAAAATATATATTGTATGTAGGTACAGTAGGGCACACGGCGACGCCGCTTTTTTTGATTTTAGAAAAGCTTTTGCCCTAGTAGAAAATGACGTGCTACTGAGTAAGCTAGCTGGCAAGGGATTCACTTCACATCGTTTGCGTTTTTTTGCCAGCTATATAAGGATCGACAACAATACGTGGAGTACGCTGGATATGTGTCTGATACATATTATACTAGATCAGGCGTAAATCAGGGCAGTAACCTTGGGCTACTGTAATTCTTGTTAGTAATAAATCACTTGCCTAAAGTGGTGTAGGGTTCAAACAATACTGGAGCAATACTGGACATGCTTCATAAAAAAAGGCACCTCTCTCCAATCAATGGAACATCCTTTATGTCAATGTGATGCCTTGGCTAGGACCAGAGTGGGTCTTCTGGAAGTGGTATATCCAAAGCTAGAAGACCTATTGGCTCTTTCACCCCAATAGTATAGTAAAGCTTATGGTATTCGGGACACAGGAAGAGTAAAAGCAGGGGAAACACAAAAGATCGCAAAGGGTTGAAGTGCACGTGGCGTCGTCACGGCCCCATTATAAGATAAGATAAGATACTCGTGTCATTAACTTAATTGAAAAGAAACTAGACCTATTCGCGTGCTCCTTGAATGAACTCACAATGGTTGCCCTCTATATTTGTAGCGAAATGTTAAATATTTAAATAAGGAATGTTCCATTGTCTTCACTTCACTATCGTATTAGGTTATCCTGTAATGATAGTTGTAAGTTTGGCTGTAAATAAATCAATATTATATGTATTTTCAGCTATGAAAGCGTACAAACCCACAGATGCCACTACCAACCCAAGTCTTATTCTGTCTGCTGCTGGAATGGAACAATATCAGCATATACTTGATAAAGCTATTAAACATGGAAAAGAAGCAGGGAGGTCTGTTATATTATTATTTACTTTATTAATCATAATGATATTAAATAAGCATATACATATTATCTTACCCTAGTTACACTAGCTGTTTTAAATTTTTTTTTTATAAAATCTGGTTCAGAAAAGTTCTTACCTTGCGCCTTCATTTGGTTCAGTGTATGATACATAATGTACATATCAAGTTGCTATCTAGTGTGCGTGGATGACCCACTTCGTACGCTACTGGTTGAATAGCAAGACTACTTTTTTAATTAGTGGTGGCGAAACTTAATTGCCATTGCGGCTGAATAGAAAATTTCATTTTAAATCCAGTGATAGACCCTTAGAGGATTTATCCCCAGGCCCCTCAAATTTTCAACCTGTCCCCCCTACTCGTGAAATCTTTAAAAAAAAACAGTTTATTCTACAAAAGCAGTTCTATTACCCCATGCGCGCATGTTTACCATTCTCTCACCTATACATAGATGACTGGTGACTATGTGAACTTTTTGCCTGTTATAATTGATAAAAAAATTATAATAATATATCCATAGTATTTAATAATGTAAACATTTATAAAATTATAAGAGATTACCTTTATGGCAATGGTATCACAAATATTTGTTATTAATAATGATCACTCTTGATGCTTATTGAAAATTGCACATTTTATTTTTTTAACGTATTTGTTATATTTCACAGTACCCTCGAGGAGCAAATTGACGAAACTTTAGACATGCTCAGTGTCCTGTTTGGTTGTGAAATTCTCAAAATTATTCCTGGAAGGGTGTCAGTGGAAGTTGATGCAAGGTAAGGTATTAGAAGTTGTTGATGATCTGCGTTGTTAGAACGTCGACGTGACACGACATCTTGATGATATCGCACGATATTTTGAAAAGATGAATACTTGTGGATAAGAAATGTTAGAATAATTTAATCTGAGGTGGATACGATGTGCGGTTGGTAATTTCATCTAATCATTGTGTTTAGATTTCATTTAATTTGGCAATTGGGATTAATGACTCCAATCTTTAAACCATATAATTACTATTGGTTTCAGATTATCTTTTGATAAAGAGGCAAGCATTACTAAGGCTGTCAAATTGATCAATATGTTTTCTGAATATGGAATTAAGAAGGAAAGGATTTTGATCAAATTGGCATCTACTTGGGAAGGCATTCAAGCGGCAAAGTAAGATATCATAATAATTTTTAATAAGTAGATAGAATCACTTGAAAACTTATTCACTTAATAATTTATAAATCTATTATTACAGGGAATTGGAGAAGAAAAATAACATCCATTGCAACTTGACATTGTTGTTTTCATTGTATCAAGCAATAGCATGTGCAGAAGCACATGTAACACTTATTTCTCCATTTGTCGGACGTATTCTGGATTGGTGAGTTAATTAATGTGAATTGTTTTTTGATTTATGTTTCAGTTGTCATGGGCCCTATAATAGGTACTGTTTTTGTATTAAGTATACATATTACTTTCACACACAATAGGTTTTATTTTGGAGTGATCCCGTCGTCGGTGGGCTGGTTAGCGACATTTTTAAATAAAATATGTAGTTCCTCTACTTTCCATAGGATAAGAATTTTTCATAGTTACCAAGTCACGATGGACAACACGTAACCAAGTTTATGAATCATAAATTATTACATTTTAGGTATGTTGAACACACCAAGAAAACATATGATGGTAAGGATGATCCTGGCGTTCTGTCTGTGACACGTATTTACAATTACTACAAGAAGTTTGGATACAAAACACAAGTGATGGGTGCTTCGTTCAGAAACACGGACGAAATTCGTGAGTTAGCTGGGAGTGATTTGCTCACGATTGGTCCTAAGCTTCTCCAGGAACTCGCTAACAGCGAACAGCCTATAAAGAGGGTGAGTGAAAAGTCCTGCCTCAAACAAAACTTACAATTTCAGATTATAATTCTTGCCATCATTGTCATTTCTGACATTTCATTTATTAATTATTTATTAGGTACTTGACCCAAAGGAGGCAGCTGAAAGCGACGTAGAGAAAATATCTCTTACAGAGGCTCAATTCCGTTGGCACATGAATGAGGATCAAATGGCTACCGACAAGCTTTCCGAAGGCATAAGGAAATTTGCTGCTGACACAAGGAAGCTTGAATCTCTTATTAAAACTCTTCTTGCCAAGAAGTAATTCCTTACAAATTATACATTCGTGGCATAAGGAAGCTTTCTTAAAGTTTTTATTATTAACTTAGTAAGGAATACAGCTACTGTTTTTATAGGTACCTAAAGTTTTGAAAAATAATTTGTTGTAAATAAGTTATTAGATATCTTCTAAGTTTGTATCATAAGATTCTTGTCATAAAATGACTTTTTTATTGCCTTTTTCATCAGTACAAAACAGATTAGCTTAAGTTTGATCGGGACCACAATTAATTTACATTCCTCGAACTGTATACATACCTACTATATTTGGGAAATGGATTTTCTACGCATAAAAAGATGAAAATATGAGTTTGTTTTTTTTTCATAATAATAATCATATCAGTAACACCTATTATCTCTAGCCCAAAGTAAGCATCATTAAGAGCCTGTGTTAAATAATGATAATAATATGTATATAAATATTAGAAATATACTAAATAAACATATTAACATCCATGACTCGTGAACAAATGCTCATACTCATCATACAAACATTTGCTCCCACCGGGATTCGAACCCGGGACCCCCGACCGAGTAGCCTAAATAGCAAGGGGCACAGACCACTCGGCCAGCCGGTCGTCAAATACACTTGTAAGAAAATACAAATAAACAAATACATAGTAATATACTTGTAAGTTCTTATCCTAACAATACCTACATAATTTACGCACCTATCGCCTTCTCGGAATCAATGCTCTATCTACATTGGGTTATTCCACTAATCCCCATCGACAATCCCCATCAATGGGGATTTGTGAACTTTTCTTCCACAAATCCCCATTCAGTGCTAATCAAATTGTTAATGGGGATTTGTGGAGCAAAAGTTCACTAATCCTCATTTGTTAAAAAAAAAACATCTATTATTCGATTATAGGTACCGCACTATTGGCTCAGACCAATACTCACTAAATAGTACAGTGAGGAAGGTGTCGTCCGTCATAGCTATAGTAGGTATACAATTGACTGTTGAAATTTTCACAGATGATGTATTTGTATTGCCTCTATAACAACAAATACTATCTATGAACAGAATAAAATAAATATTTAAGGGGGCTCTCATACAACAAACGTGATTTTTTTGCTCGATATTGATAACGGCAACAGGTAGACGCTAATGTTTATAGATAATGGTACGGTACCCTTCGTGCGCGAGTCCGACTCGCACTTGGCCACTTTTTTTCAGATCACTTGATCTCACACCACTGATGTGAAGCGCTAAGAAGAGTCCATAATGCGTAGACAGCTAGTGAAGTTTAGACACTGCTCTAGCCGCCTCCATCTTGCCGGCCCAAAAGTGCTTTTTCACGCCTCTCTTAAAAGAACCTTTGTTATAGGAAGGAGGGAACGTTATGGAAGTACGACAAAGAAACGCGGCACTAATTTTCTTTGTGCGTGATGTTGAGGTTGCGATTCCCGCCTGGAACATACAATTTTTTCATCGTTTTCTTTCTTTATTTGTATTTCTTACAATAAATTAGGCGTTATAAACGCACAAATCAAACATGTAAATGTGATGAATGAATGAATGGCTTTCTCATCTTTACTGAAAGTTTAAAAATGCTTGTAAAGTATTGTTACGGATCACTAGAGGTTGTAAAACTTCAATGAGTGGTGAGATAAACGTTGCTATAAAAAAAAAACGTTAAAAAGTACAAAGCGGTGAAGAGATATTAGTAGGTTACACCTAGGACCTAGTGCTCGTAGCGCTAATTACGTCTGGCCGGACCCCAGGAGACGCGGGTGCCATTTCGCCTTGTGTCTGTTAAGACATGTTTTTTAAAGGCTCTGTTTATAAAACTTTGTGAAAGTGCCAGAAAGGGCTCAGGTCAGCACCCGTACCACCATCTTTTATCGCGATCCAGTTTAGGACCTAAACCTAAACTGAGTAGAATCGTTAATTCGTACTATGACGCTATCTACGACTATGACAGCGATGCAGTTTAGGAACCAATACTGAACCGAGCGGAATATGAATCGCTTTTATAAAGATGGTGGTAAGGCCCAGGACCAAGGACCGACGTATGTGTTTTCTGAGCCCTTCCTTGCCAACTCATCTGCCTTCTCATTGCCCATCACCCCACATGGCCGGGCACCCAGATCAGTCTCACCGTTTTATGTCATGATATAAAACAGCCAACAGATGTAGCTACATTAAGTCCGTCAAATTCCACTTGAAAAGGGTAATTGGACTTTCCACTTTGACATACGAGGAAAGGTCAACTGTGCTGGCTCTGGTCGCAGCATATTTAAATTCGCGCCCCAGTTCGCAATTATGAGTCGTGCAACGTAAGCTCGCATAGAGGTGGCAGTACACTAGACGCATGAAGTTGTAGATATTTGTTTGTGTTGGCTTAAATTTAGTTTGTGTTATTAGTTGTAGATACTCAAAGGTTAGGTTTGCGGCATGTTTGAGCCAATACTGCACTATACAGGGTGGCACATTTAGATCGGTCAGTATGGGAAAGTCTGAAACCATAAGACATACGAACACCTCTTCTTAGGAACCATGTTATTGATTTTAGTGTTAGGTATATGTAAAGTAGTGTATGTAATAAGTTGCGACACCAGCGAAGAGCTACAAACAACCATAGATACAATTTAACCACCTAAAAGAGTTGAATGTTGTACTTATTGAATAAAATGGTGGTAATTTAGAACACTTACTAAAATAAATTAAAGGATATGAAAGCAATGCATATTATTCATTTTAGACATCAAGTTTCATAGTAACGTTTACTGCTTAAGTCCTACACAATCGATATCTAAATAGAAATAGTGTTAGTTTATTTTTCAAAATGTCCCGGTTCGATTCCTGAGTTGAGTACACGTTTTTTTTAATGTATGAATGCAGTTTTTCTCATTACTAAAATCGATGACGCATGTGTTATAGTTTCATACTTTTCCATACTAACCGATCTAAATGTGCCACCCTGTATAACGGCCTGGCCACTGGAACGGGCGACGGCGACGGCGGCGACTCGGCAACCACTGCGCGGTCACGACGACACGCTGCGAGGCCGACATCGAGACAGCGCGCAGTGGTTGACGATTCGTGAGTCGCAGGACGCGCGTGCGGCGAGTTCGTGGCCAGGCCGTAAGCAAAGTAGCACAATGTCATAAACCGAAGTGTATTAGCAATTCGTTATTTCCGAATTGTATTACTAGATGTCGCCTTTCCTTTACATAGCGGTATTAAGTTTTAACAACTACAAATAAAGAAAAAAAAAACAATGAAAAAATTATATGCTCCAGGCGGGAATCGAACCCGCGTCTCCTGATGTCCGGTCAGACGCGACTACCACTACGCCACCGGAGGACTAGGCCAAATAGCTGTTATCACCATAACTGGAAGTTTAAAAATGCTTGTAAAAGTATTCTTTCGGCTCACTTTAAGAGGTGTTAATTTCAATGAGTGGTGAGATAAAAATTGCTATGAAAACGTTAAAAAATGGTAGAAAGCGCTGAAAGAAATTAGTAGGTTATATCTATTATTTTATTTCAATATTTGTAATGCTCCTGAACTATTATGGAATCTTACATTTTCAGTGCCATTAAGACTTCCTTAGCCGTCGACATTCAACATTTTCATGAACGAATCTAGCAGATCTAACGTCGGTGAAAACACGCGGTGAAAACTTTAAATCGTTTCGTTAGAAAGATAATAGTATAGCCAAGACTAAAGATTTGGACCTATTCACGGGTGGCATTCGCAGCTTCACTCAGGAGGACACTCCTTCTTTAGTTTTTGCAGTTTTTAAAATGTTCTGTACTTATAAAAATTTATCTAAACTAGAAAAATTTCACCACCTGAGGTGGGGATCGAACCCGCGACCTTTCGCAATCCGGGCGACTGCTCAAACCATCTGAGCTACCCAGGACTTGGGATATCCCAGTGAAATTCTTCTAGTCTATCTGAATTTGCGTTATGAGCTAACGTCCAACGTTAACGTTTAACGTTTCAAAAACATCTTATTCGTTTGATGATTTCATGACATTTGTATGAAATAGTATGACATTGGTCAAATTATTTCATAGAAATGTCATGAAGTTATCAAAGAAATAATATGTTTTTGAAAGTGGCAAACCATTTCTATGAACTAATATAGCCCATGTTTTAATTTATTGTCGTATTGACGGCACTACCTGTATAATGCCGCAGCCGTCTGGTTAAATGATTTGAATGAACCTTCAAAAATAGCTGAAATGTTCAGAGATCATTTTAGGGTGCACGCACCGCGAGCAACTATGACTTATAGTGCTCATCAGAGTGACATCCCTAGTCGTTCTGGTGGGCGCGGTTCAGATAAAAAGTCAGTTATGATTATGGCGGGTGATGTTAGGTCTGTTTTGAGAGGAATGACACGAGGCAAATCACCGGGGCACGATCACTTGAGTATTGAACATCTGCAGTACGCTGGTGTGCACCTGCCTCGTGTCCTAGCCTTATTCTATTCCCTTTGCTTGAGTCATGGATACTTGCCAGATTGTATGTTGAGAACTATGGTTGTACCTATTGTTAAAAATAAGACTATAAATACTAGTGACAAAACCAACTACAGACCAATATCATTGGCCACTGTACTGGCGAAGGTGCTGGACAGACTGCTTGACCAGCGGCTGGCTGAGCATATTAAGCTTCATGATGCACAATTCGGCTTCAGACCTGGTCTATCTACTGAAGCTGCAGTCCTATGCCTCAAGCAGACTGTGCAGTACAGACTGTCTCAATAAGCTTATTGGTATCTGTGAGCGGTACGCGGAGGCCCACGGTCTCAGGTACAATTCTGCTAAAAGTGAGCTGCTAGTTTTTAAATCAAATAACAAAACTTATAAGGTTCCACCTGTAAAACTTAATGGTGCTCCTTTAAGACAAGTGCAGAGTTTTAAATACCTCGGACATTGGGTCACTGAGTCACTTAAAGATGATTTAGATATGGAAAGGGAGCGCAGGGCGTTATGCATTAGGGCTAATATGCTCTCCCGCAGGTTTGCACGCTGCACCAAAGATGTAAAAATTACACTTTTCAAAGCTTTTTGTCACTCACTGTACACGTGCAGCCTGTGGATGAATTATACACAAGGAGCATTGAAGGCCCTGCGCACCCAATATAACAACGCATTCAGGGGGTTGATGGGGCTGCCTCGACGCTTTAGTGCTTCAGGGATGCTAGCAGCAGCTGAAGTTGTTAGCCTCTCAGCTATCATTAGAAAGCGCATTGCGTCCCTGCTGCATCGGATACGGGGCAGCTCCAATAGCCTTATAAAGACAGTCGTGACGAGACTGGACGTGGAGAGTCCCATTATGCAACACTGGACCCGCGTCCATCTCGTCAAAGACACTGAAATAAGCTATAATTCATACTGTACTCATTACTAACATAATTTTAAGTTAACTACTGTTACTAACACTATAGACCCAGTCTGAAATAAATGGTTTTTATTTTATTTTATTTTATTTTATTTATTTTTTTAAATTAACTGGACGCCTAGCCCGCTGATTAAGCGTCGGCCTCCAATCAAACGGCTGAAGTACAACTAACCAAGTCATTAAGCACAACGTTTGATCAGATGGCTAAACGTCATGTCAGCTGTCTGGTTTAAATTAGCCATTCAATTTAACGCCTAGGCATGTCGTTTAAATCGAAGAACTTTTGTGTGACTGTTTGAGTGATTGTTAGGTTCAAGGTATTTTTTTTATGACAACTTATAACAAAACCGATGCCGATTATAAGTGTTCATAAAAAATAACCTTGAACCTACCAATCAAACCAAAACTTTTCAGTACAAGACGATACATTCAATACGCCAAGTCGTTAAACGTTAAGTGTGCCTAGTCTTGTTCATTTAAATATCGGCTAGGCACCCAATTAAGCGGAGAATTTAACCAGATGGCGGCGACATAAATATCAGAAATATACTAAACATCCATGACTCGTGAACAAATGCTCGTACTCCTCATACATCTGTTCCTATCGGTATTCAAACCCGAGGCTGAGTCTGTATAATGAGGGGTATAAAGACTACAGACCATTTGACCAGGCGGTCCTCGTATGTGTTCTAAAAGACAATTTCGGAACACAGCTTGAAGTTGTCTTTGCCCAATTGTATGTATACCTTTTGCCATTATTTAATTTGGATACTCGCGCACTCAATCTTGAGGACTCACTCTAAAGATTCCCCATATAACTGAACTGATTTAGATTTAGATCGTCACTACAATTTTTTTTTATACAACTAGATGACAAACAAGCTGACGGCCCACCTGGTGGTAAGCGGTTACCGCCGCCTATAGACACCTGCAATAACAAGGAAAAGCACTTGATATTGCAGGTGCGTTGTCATCCTGAGGCCTAAGATGAAATGCCGTCCATGCCCAGTAATTACACTGGCTACGTTTCCCTTCAATCCGATACACAGCGACGCAGATTGCCGTAGTCTATATGCTGCCTAATTACGCAACCTCTAAAAATCAGAAGGGAGGGTTATGTTGACAGCACAATACATAATCCTTCCAACACAGCTACCAGAACAAAAGCTACCCCAAGCCCAAGCCAAGGCTACTATCCCAAGTCCTGGGTGGCTGAGTTGGTTAGATCAGTCGCCCGGATTGCGAAAGGTCGCGGGTTCGATTTCCGCCTCAGGACGTGAAATTTTTCTAGAACGTCGTGTATAAAAATGTACTTAAATAAGCTATTTGCAGGAAAACACTGTAAATCGCTTATTTTAATGTAATACTTTTACAAGCATTTCTAAACTTTCGTGTTAAAAGCGGTGATCAGTGGTGAGATAAACGTTGCTATAAAAACCATTAACAAAAGGATAGAAAGCGGTGAAGAAATTCGAAGTTTCGATTCCCGCCTGGAGCATATAAATTTTTCATCGTTTTCTTTTTTTATTTGTAATTGTTATAATGGGCTATAATAGTTCATAGAAATGTTTTGCAACTTTCAAATACATCTTAGGACTGGAGGCAGATCCTTCTGCAAGACTGTGCTCACGCAGAAGGAGGCAGCGGGCTTTGCACAAGCCACCACGTCTGGGATTACCCAAGTGACTCTGGGTAATCTCCATCGGCGCGAAACCTGGCCACAAGGTCAGGTTGCCTGGGGGTGGGCTGGTGAAATGGCTTCGGCAGAGCCCAGGCTACCCCCGCGAAGGGCAGTGTAGTTACCGGGGAGTTTTAGTGGGTATCTCCAGTGCTGCTAGCGCTGGACGACCCCCACACACGTCCGTCACTTAGCCAGCGGCGGGTAGGTCTGTGATCGGATTTCTCCCCGTAAAAAAAAGACTTGGGACAGATACCAAGTCGTGTTAACTATTTTGCGTGGACTTTGCCAAAATCACCACGCTCATTTAATAATTTTATAACGTTTCTATGAAATAATGCAGCCAATGTTATATTATTTCATACAAATGTCATGAAATCATCAAATGAATAAGATGCTACTTGCATCTTATTCATTTTTATTATGGTGGTATTTGAAAATCGCAAAACATTTAGATGAACTAATATAGCCCATGTCGTAATTTATTGTTGTATTGTCGTCACCACCTGTATAGTTTGTGATGGTGTCGCACGGAGCACCCTCGTGACGCCACAATACTGCGGGCTGATGGACTCTAGTGATGGGGCTACCCACGTGTCTCCCGTAGGCCAACTTCAAGGAACCAGCACGCTCTGCTGTAAGCTATAGGTACGCCTACTGCGGAGTTGACTTATGTAGAATTGCGGATTTGCTATGCCAAAAGATTTTCTTCTCAGGATCTTTCTTCCTTCTCTTTTTCACTTATGACTGCCTCACAGAACATGTGGAAGGTTTTCCAGGCGCTCTCCTCCTTTACTATGGATGGTAAACTGAGACCGTCGGTGGTGATTACCGCCATAAGCTATTTCTCTTGACCATCTTGGGCACGGTGTAAGTGTGCGGGACGCTGTGTCGTCACTCGCACCGCATGAGTAGCAGATTGAAGTTCGCTGTTTTGTCACTATTTTGAGCAGATACCTTCCGAAGCAGCGATGTTCCGATAGGACCTGCACATAGCGGAAGGAGAGCGATCCCTACCGTCTATTTACCCATTCACTAAGGACGGGGCGATGGGTAGTCGAGCCTTAACTGAAAAATTACTTCTTTCTGTCTTCAAATCGTAATTAATCTTGATAGAATAAGCCATTTTTTTTTTATTAAATTAAAAATTAAGAATATTTGAAAGCACTGCCCCAACTTAACCGAATCGTCGGTATTTGTAAAAATACTCGTTTCGGATGTTGAAATAGAATATTTCGACATTGTAGGGTGGACGTTAGCTCATAAACGCAAATACAGATAGACTAGAGGAATTTCACAGGGATATTCCAAGTCCTGGGTGGCTCAGTGGTCAGAGCAGTCGCCCGGATTGCGAAAGGTCGCGGGTTCGATTCCTGCATAAGGACTTGAAATTTTTCTAGTTTTATTCTATTTTAATTACCAATTTTATTAAATAAATACTACTTAAATGTTACCGTAAGATGTGTACTTTAAAAATATTAAATAATTTAAGCTCAGTTCAGTTGTTTCGGTTTGGTTCTTTCTTACTTTCAATGTACAGACACGCGACAGTTTCATTTTAATTATAAGTATAAATAAATAAATAAGGGTACTTACCTATATTTATACGAAAACAAAAAGTTTGTGCTGCCTCTACCAGGATTCTAGACCGGACAGCTGATATTCAGTCGGGTTCCCGACCCGACTGAATATCAGTGACAACTCTAACAAGCCGGTTATGTAATACCTACTTACAAAGGAAAATAGAAACTTTGTTGAATAAATAAATATACATAAATAGAGTTTTTTGTTACTATGTATGTAAATTTTCTTTATATTTTATTTCTGTAAATCTAGCCAGCCTGCTGGCATCTCCTCGTCAATAAATAGAATATCTATTATATGTCGGTCTTTCACACATTATATATAACCCAGGTTTCAAATAGAGAGCTGTACCAATTCAGTTAAGTAAATATCGAAGGTATCTACTGTAAACATGTGGGTGTTGGTTATTAAATAAAATACTTAAGTGACTTTATAAAGGAATTGTTATTGAAGATTTAGAATATAAATAGGATTAGTTATAATTTATTTAGTAAATGTAATATAAGTGTGTAGTTACACGAACGCATTTACACATGCTTGATTGATTTTTCAGGTAACATATCACTTATGAGGATTCAGAGCAAACTCTATCTTACATAGGTTCATTGGAGAAAATTTCATACCGGGGTGAAGTAGGGCGAGGGGAACAGGGGAGGCGGAGGCTTGATATTGACCTACATGCTCATTCAGAGTTCGGTCGATGCGAAACTTGACATCTGCGCGTTCCTGCGTTTTGTATTTTTCAGTTTAATGTACATTTCACTCGCCAGACCTTAGTTTATTTGATTTACCGCTTAAATTCTGTACTACCCCTCGCGTGCTGTATTAACACTGGAATAAATGTCGTGTAGAATGATTAGCATAAAACCATCGAGAGTGTGATGTGATGTACAGTGCGGCGCTCGACGGCACTTGTCACATCGATTCAATAGTGCTCGCCTTTAAAATGCTTCTACAAATAATTGAGCACAAATAACCATATAATATGGATAAATCAAACAAATCACATATTCCTGCAGTGACAAAAAGTGTCCCACCGATGGACATCAAATTTACCGATGTAAGTACCTTCTAATTAGTTTTTTGAGGCTATCTGAATACCAATCTACGGGGATCTACTAAAACCTGAATTTCATAAGCATGTTCGACTGTATATTCTGTTACTTAATTTTATCTAAGAAGTAGGTTACCAGTGTATTTTTTTAACTAATAGACTTTTTCAAACTGAAATACCAATGGTGCAGCTCTATCAGCTGATCGACAGTGAAAGGAATATTTCAACTCGCGCTATGAATATCTTGAGTGTAATTTGGTCACTTTAAGACGTCTAACGCCGAAAGTCAATATCTTTTTTTAGTTATTCTAATAACAACCCTGTAATCAGAGTAACAACCCGGCTTGAGAAAAAGTCGTTTAAGGTTTAGAGGTGATCGTTAGGTAGGTACTTATGAAAATTCGCAAACCCTTTTTTTCTAAAGACATTTCTTTACGAAGATTATGCAAATAAAAAAAATATTTTTTATTCACCGGATATTTAGTTTTTACTAATAATAGTCTTTTTTAATAGACAGACATTATAACATTCTTAGCTTACGTAGATCCAGATAAGACAGTGAGACAAACATAATGTAATTGTTAGTTAGTTAATATTATTTTTATGTGATAGACATAAGGGTTTTTTTGTTGACGATTCAAAAGTGCTTCTTGGGGGGCCTAATTGAATAAAGATATTTTCATTTTTTTTTCATTTTAATAATTGATAGTTTTGAAATTAGTATGAGGCACAGCTGTCCATCTACCTACACACTTTGGACGTTAGATCGTTATATACAAAGGTTTGATTGAACCAATTTTGTTTACATGGGCTACCTAGTTCCTGGGATCACCCTCCCTCATTCAAGCGGGAGGAAAACTTTTGAATTTCGAATATCGGAAACTCCATTCCATACCTCTCACTAGGTATATTATGGCGGTGCGTTAAAGCAAAATGGGAATATCGAATCCGTGTTCTGACAGTTGTGAATAATAATGATATAATAATAATATGTATACACTCACACCTATTATCTAGCCCAAAGTAAGCATCATTATGAGCTTGTGTTATGGATACTAGATAACGGATAATTAATTATAGCTAATAAGCCAGCCTTATTGGTACACTTCCTGTTTCGCAAGATTTAGGTGTTGTTTATTATTTGTAAGGTTTTTTTTTAATGTCACGCTTTGTAAATATAAGGCTATTGTTATAAAGATAGTTTACTTTAAATATTTCTAAGAAATATTATAGCCCATGTTTTCACGAAACTAAATTATAATATTGTAACAGAACGCATTGAGTTCTAAAGCATTCGTTACCAATAAAATATAAATAATAATTTAAGTAATAAAAGCAGTTAATAAAGGAATTAACTAATAACATTATAGAAGTATAGAAAATCAATATATTTTAAAATTGAAAAAAAATAGAGTTCAGAATAGGCACCCACGCAGAGAAATGTTTAGAATAGGGGCCTGGATAGACTCGAGTCGGACTCGGGTCGGGCATAGGTCAGACTCACGTTTTTGGAACGAAAATTTGAAAAATGAAGATGGCGGACACTTTCGGGAGGCTAGCAACAGGAATACTATATAAGGAGGCAATAAGGGTTAGTCTGGATAGTCGGTCGACTTCCGTATAGCGAGCAAGTTATCTTCATAGAGTGCATTTTGTAACATTTGATTTAAAGTTCGATCGGGTTTCGCGATGTTTGTGTTAAAGTTATAAATCAATTATTATGAAATAAGGTCAAATAATTGATAATTTAGTATAAATTAATATTTAAATATCTAGTCTGTTGAGTTTAAAGGTTGGGAAGTTAAAGTTTAAATAGTTAATTCAGTTTCTAGAGGTTTGAGAGTTTTAATTTAATAATTTGAGGGTTATTCAATTAGTTTGGAATTAATTTTAAAAGCTTGCTATTAGGAAAGTGTGGAGGTTGTTCACATCGACGTGATGTGGGGTAATGGCAAGTGGATACGTAACAGAGCCAATCGAAGCTGGTCATTACTTTTAACCTATTGGGCTTGAGGATGCCTGATCGACGTTCTTTACCAACATAACGTCGCCTTACTCCTAGTTTGGTTTATATTCGGGGTATGGTTGCAGGGGGCCCGTCGAAGTGGATCCATGCTTTTTTGCGCCTGTTAATCATATTTCTGAGTTTCTCCGAACTAGTCCCTTTATTTATATATATATTCACATTTTTATTTCCCCACACGTACAGAACCACGATCTCTAGACTTCGGTCGCGCTGGTGATGTACAATACACATGGCTTAGGCTAGGTACACGAGACGCCATCTCACTCATTAATAGCATAGTTTAGAATTCCTGCTGCACTTCAGATCTGCAAAGATTTTGTTTACAGGAATTACACCATCCCACACGTTTAATAGTAAATGTGAGGTGAAAACCTCTAGCGTTGTTTCCCTCTTTTAGTAACTTAGCTAGGATTATAAAGTAGGCACGATAGGGAGGTATAGGCTGGGTTGTGGAAGTAGGATTGGATTGACGTTTAGGAAAGTAGGAAAATAATCATTGGGTTTAACTAGGAAGGTTTAATTATTGCTAAGGGTTTAATTAGAATTTAAGTATAGGTTCATTGCATAGATGGGTTTAAGTAGGAACTGATAAGTAGGATCTTAATATCAATAGCATTAGCTGAGTTTCTTGGAGATTCTTCTCAGTGAATAGGTTTACGAATCTCTGGTAGAGCCATTATAAAATAAAATAAACTTTAAACAAATTAAATTAAATTGTAACTTTACTTAAACATTCATTTCCTGATTGAAGATATTATCTAGTAAGCCAGTTATTTATTCTTCAAGTGCCCTAAACACAAAATAACAAAAGGGACTAATTAATTATGTATTGATTATTCTAAAGAAGGAATAAAATTATTTTGAATCTTAGAAAAGAACATTCAAGTGCTAAATAATAAAGCGCTAATAATAATTTGATGTAGAAGTCATTAAAACCTTATAGAATGGTTCATTGCTGCAAAATGAGGTAAAATATGTACTCATGAAATGCTTAAATTATGGCATGTTGAAACAGTGTTATTCAGGTGAGCCAAAGGCAGCCTTACAACAATGACTCAAAGATAAAAGGGTGTATGTTGTCGTCAAGGATTTCATTTGTGGCTGACATTGCTGTGTGTGATTAGTGTGAAATGCAGTATTTGATTCATACTATATTGATTAAATCAATCTACAAAGAAATAGTTAAAGTAAAAAGGCTTATTGGATATAATATTCATTCAGATAGAAAGTTGTAATAATTTAAAGAATATTTACATTCCAATGAAAATATATTAGATAATATAATTATGAAATGGACAGTTCAACAATATAAAAGAATAAGAACTAACCAAGTAGAAAAGTAATTAGTTACAACTTAAATATATAAAATAAATAAATCCTAAAATGGAGGGGAGAGTAAAACTTGGTTGTCTCTCACTGATTGAAGCGAGGTATGGAGCTTCCTTCCTAGCCATATTTTCACAATGTAAACTTAATAAACTTTCAATAACAAGAAACCGATTATTTCAATAAAACTTCAACTCATATTTTGCCAATTTACTAATAGTCAAAAATCTATCATGGGAAAATTAATATTACTTTAGAGAACATTCTAAATGTATTTAAATATTGTAAGATAATGAAAGTATAATAAATCTCACTTCAATAGTGTACAATTGAAATTAAATCAACTTAGTAAAGAGCTACAAACTTATTTTTATACCCATAATTTAGTCCTATAAGATTAGTTGTTAATTGTAAAAGAAATTGAGAATCAGGCAGGTGTAGGGTGTGTTATAATAATTAACAAGATAACAAAGTTAGGGAGTTATGTTAAGGAGTATCTGTATCATTCTTTCATTTTCTAAAAGAACTAAGGTAATTGCGGTATGATGAAGGGTTCTAAAACAATCACTAGATGATCACAAGGCCAAACTAAAGTTAAATTAAAGTTCGGAGAAACGGTGTTTATACTTGATTAAGTTTTGCAATAAATTAGCATAATATAACAAAAGTAGGAAGAGGAAAATTTTAGGTAGCATTAGTTGTAAGTTAATTAGTTATAGTTAGTATGTAAGTTAATAAATAGCTAGATAGATTTATATAGGGAAGGTAGGGGGGGCGTTACAATTTGGTGCCGTGACCAGGATGAAATTGAATAGGTTATTCTGGGAACGGTGTATCTTATAGAAATTTAGTCAAGTAGGTACTTATTAGATGTTTAAATATTGCTAGTAGGTTTAGGAACTGTTAGGAATAGTAGATTAATATTACAAAAGGTTAAGATTAATAGTTTAAGTTGTCATGAACTTTCATTTTGTTTCAAAATAGGTTAGCATATCAAAACTTAATTCGAAATAACATAATAAATGCATAGGATCGTAGGTGTATCTGTTAAGGTTTAGGTAATTTAAGTAGTGTCTATTTTGTTTATTAAAATAGGCACAATTTGCTGTCCGTGAAATGGAAAGAAATTAAAGAATGATACATAACCTGTTAGACATAATTAGTTGTTAAGATGTAGTTAAAACTTACCTTTAAGATACTTAAAATTAGGACACACGGGAAATTAAACAAACATTAGGATATTAAAATTTAATTACAAGCATAAGTTAATTTAATATTAATGAGAAAATCAAGTCACTAGGAAATAATAAATATGTATTTTTGATGTACTGGTATTCTACTTCATAATTTGCTTTCCACTTTTAACAATGATGCGTTTAGTTTGAGTTTTCTGTATTAGTTTTATCCTTAATGCCAATATTCTTAATTCCAGTAGTTTGTTTGAGTAGCGTCCATTTCAATTATTGTTTACTAGAGTGCCGGTAAAGTCTTGTAAATTAGGTGCGGTTTGCTAATATTTCGTATTTAATTTTGCATACACTAGGTAATTAATATTTAGATGAAATTTAACTAGCTAAAACAATTTAATAAAACTTTAAACCAAAATTCAGATAAAGTTTGCAAACACAAACAAAAAGATTGAATGAATTGTAGAAATTTTGCACAGATTATTAAAATAGTAGAATTTTGTTTTCGTTTCATAGATTGCTAATATATTGTGTAGGTTATAATTTGGAGTAGGCAAAGGGAAAGTTGCTGGTACAGCCAATGTTTATTTTAATAGATTGATTTTAATTTTAGTTTTAAAAGTAGGTAATGATCAAGGATTAGTAATGAAAATTAATAAATAAGTTCAATTAAAAGGTGTAGGAAGGTTTTGTATAGTTATGTAGATCGTTGGAAGAAGTAAATTAAAAATAAGTAATAATTTCATCAAGACGGAATTTAGGGTCAACACTAGAGTTAAATAGAATGACTGGGAATGTATTTGATGGTACTGGTCGTTACTGTTAGTTAATTATTTCGCTTTAGTTACATCAAATCTTGTACTAGATTAAGAATCGGGAATATTAGGGTTTAGTTTGATCTATGGGGGAAAGTGTAAGCGAAAGTTTAAGGATAGATAACTCAAGAGTTGTAAAGGTGGGGGAGAGAAAGCTTAAACAATAGTTTAGTTATATTTGTCTAAGATACTTAGGGAGCAATTCATTATTTTGATTTATAGGAAGGTTCTAGTGTAGGAAAGTTAAGTTAAATTAAAAACTTAAAAAAGCTCGTTAGTTAGAAGTTGTAAAGGCGGGGGAGAGGGAAAGGAATAGCAAATTCATACTTATGTTATAAGTGCGGGGTGAGTCTGTCTGTCTGTTTGTCGTTCTGTTGTCACTTCACGTATAAG
The DNA here is from genome assembly GCA_947347705.1 of Nymphula nitidulata. Taxonomy (NCBI): domain Eukaryota; kingdom Metazoa; phylum Arthropoda; class Insecta; order Lepidoptera; family Crambidae; genus Nymphula; species Nymphula nitidulata. The sequence continues at coordinate 10,545,532 of OX374623.1, forward strand.
TCGCTGAATCGATTTGGTGTGGAGATAGGTTGAGACTTGGATGCTTTTTGATGCTGTACCACAGACGTATGCGCGAGCGGAGCCGCGGGTGGCCACTAGTATTAGAATAAATTGTAAGAGAATAGATACGACAGTTGAGGTAGATTCAATATATTAATGATTAACAGCTAGGGTTGTTCTATTGCATAAATATTTAGTCTAAATAAAACGTTGGGGAAGAGTGATGTCGATAATTTAAGAGTATAGGCAGTCTAGGAGTAGTAAAGGTGGGGGAGAGGGAAATAAATAAGAATAATAATTTAAGAATAACATTCAACTGGCTAAGGCGTTTGCGAGGGAATAGTTAGGGTGCGATATTTAGGAGTTCATTAATTATAGTCATTTAAAGCGAGGTTCTATTGAGTGTAGGTTTTATAAAGTGTTAAGTTTAAATTAAAATTAGGGGGAGAGTAAAGGGGAAAGTATTAGAATAGTTTACGAGTTGGGGGAGAGGGAGTTAAAACAAATGAGTGCATTTTTGCATAGAGATAATTAGCAGTTTTAGATTTACATTGGGAAAAATGGCCGGAAATAAGATAGGAAGGAAAAGGAAATTGCCAGTCAGATTTATCCAAGATGATTGGGAAACTAGGTTAATTACAGAAGAGGAAGGAGAAGAAGTAGGAAGGGAGGTACAATGGAGTAGAGTGATAGAGAGAAAAGTAGTTAACAAGGAACAGGGGAATATAAAAGTACAGAGGGAGTTGTTTAAGACAATGAGGAGAACCATAGGTACTTTAACTATGAAAATTGAAGGTTTGAATAAAGAAATTAATACCTTGAAAGCTGGATCAGAGAAAGATAGTGGGACCACACGGGAGTGTCCGATGGTTTCAGGAACTCAAGAAGATTCAAATACTTCTAGAGAAAACGTACAAAATTATGAAACGGTTCACATTCCCCGGGAAGACGATGGGAACAAATCAAAAAATAAGTTACATAAGGAAGAATTTAGAAACGTAATATATAATGTTAAAACCATTAATATAGAAAAGCCTAAATTCAATGGAAAGGGAGAAGTGCATCCAGTGACGTTTATTGAAGATTTAGAGTGTTATCTCAGTAGAATGGACAAAGAGGGAGAAGAATTGGATTTAATTTATGATTGCTTGAAATGAGATGTAAGGGAATGGGCTAGAGTTTATAAAGAGAGGTGGACCACTATAGACGATTTTAAAATAGATTTCTATGCTACGTATTGGGGAGAGAATGAACAAAGTGAACTTCGTCGTAATATCACTCAGGGGTTTTGGGATCGTCAGAAGGAACCCTCCATGCTTAATTATTTCCTTCAGATTGTAGGCAAGGCCCAAAAGTTAACATATCAAATAATAGAAAAACAATTAATAGAAGATTTAATTAGACATTATCCACGACATGTGCAACAAGTGTGGGTAACAGAAAAAATAGGGAGTGTTTTAGAAGCGGCCGAATTTCTTAGGAGTATGGATAACATTAGCAAACAGGAGGTTCATAGTTATACTCAAAATATAGAGGGATATTTAAGTATGAAGCTCTCAAAATTCTTTTCTGAGGCCATCGAAAATCGAATTAAAACAGTAAAACGAAAAGTAAAACCAGATATTATCAAAAGGTTCCCGGGGCTATTATTCTCGTTAGAGGAAGGTCAAGGAAATTTAGTTATACAGACAGTATTTTTATATAGCATAGCATGTAATAGTTGAAATGCTCTAAGAACATTCAGAAATAAAAAAAAACCGGAGGAGATGTTAATAAATTTTAAGCATTTAAATAAATCTTAGTATCAACGTAGTATTTTAGGGAAGAGTCCACTAAAATATTTAAGGAACAACAAAAAAAAAATTAGGTTTTCCATACTTGGCAGTCTAGAGTTTTAGTATTTGTTTACATTGAAAAAAAAGGGGGTTTATGATAATGACTGATACGTCTAGTCTAATATTAAAAGTTAGTCTAATGTTTTTTTAAAGCGTGTACTTACAAAGAAAATAATAAAAAAGGGGTACGGTTAGAGTTGGTTAAACAGTTTCATATCTTGTCGGACTGGGTATTTGTTAGAGGTGCTGGAAAAGAGATTGAGGAAGGATAATTATTGAATGATTGATAGTCAAAGTAAGGTATGTTTTTGAAGAGTGATTCTAGGCTAGCCGGTGAGTGTATTGAAAGGAAGTATGAAATGAATTTAGGACATAAAAGGGCTCTAACAATGTCACAGAACTGAAAGTTTGAAACAAACGTTTTTTTGGGTAGTTTATCAGATTCACTCACCACATACAAATGAGCTACTGTGAATATATTGGTTAGGTTAGTGTTCAAGTAGATGTGTATAACATATCTAGAGCAAGGCAGGATTGCTATTCACAGACAGCTCATACTCTACACGCAGCTGGGATATTATTTTCACGCACACTATAGTTTGTTTCACATATAGCTGGGAAACAGTGAACTTTAAAAGAGCAGAGAGTTATTTATTTTCAAAATGTTTCTATCATTAAGATTATTATAAAGTAGGTATTCCAAAGTATCTCTGTAGCTTTGTTACAATGTGAAGCGAATTATTAACATGCTCCAATCATTGATGACTTTAGCTTGAGGAAGGGGTATGGACAAATGGAAATTTTCAGTTGGATATTTATTGTTTTCTTAGCTATAAGGTTCAAGTGATTTTTGGGAGGGATATGTAATGGATCCATGTCGTTGGAGTGTCGCATAAAAAGACTAATCCAGGTGGACGAGTTACATATTATCACTAGGATCGTCCTGCCTCACAACCAGGATCCCACTCATTGCTTACCTTGGCCTTGCGGAAGGTGATATTTGTTCATGAGAAGCTTTGTAAATTGTTTATATTACTTTACTCTTGCTTTCGTTCATGTTTGGTTGGTTTAAAAGACACACCACACATTTAAAAAAAAAACACACATCTGATAAAGTATTCAAAGAATTTATGAAGTAATGGAATAGTATTAAGATTGAGAATTTGATTTTGAATTAAGGGGTTTACTTCAAAATAAAATTCTGGGGAGAGGCTGTAACAGAACGCATTGAGTTCTAAAGCATTCGTTACCAATAAAATATAAATAATAATTTAAGTAATAAAAGCAGTTAATAAAGGAATTAACTAATAACATTATAGAAGTATAGAAAATCAATATATTTTAAAATTGAAAAAAAATAGAGTTCAGAATAGGCACCCACGCAGAGAAATGTTTAGAATAGGGGCCTGGATAGACTCGAGTCGGACTCGGGTCGGGCATAGGTCAGACTCACGTTTTTGGAACGAAAATTTGAAAAATGAAGATGGCGGACACTTTCGGGAGGCTAGCAACAGGAATACTATATAAGGAGGCAATAAGGGTTAGTCTGGATAGTCGGTCGACTTCCGTATAGCGAGCAAGTTATCTTCATAGAGTGCATTTTGTAACATTTGATTTAAAGTTCGATCGGGTTTCGCGATGTTTGTGTTAAAGTTATAAATCAATTATTATGAAATAAGGTCAAATAATTGATAATTTAGTATAAATTAATATTTAAATATCTAGTCTGTTGAGTTTAAAGGTTGGGAAGTTAAAGTTTAAATAGTTAATTCAGTTTCTAGAGGTTTGAGAGTTTTAATTTAATAATTTGAGGGTTATTCAATTAGTTTGGAATTAATTTTAAAAGCTTGCTATTAGGAAAGTGTGGAGGTTGTTCACATCGACGTGATGTGGGGTAATGGCAAGTGGATACGTAACAGAGCCAATCGAAGCTGGTCATTACTTTTAACCTATTGGGCTTGAGGATGCCTGATCGACGTTCTTTACCAACATAACGTCGCCTTACTCCTAGTTTGGTTTATATTCGGGGTATGGTTGCAGGGGGCCCGTCGAAGTGGATCCATGCTTTTTTGCGCCTGTTAATCATATTTCTGAGTTTCTCCGAACTAGTCCCTTTATTTATATATATATTCACATTTTTATTTCCCCACACGTACAGAACCACGATCTCTAGACTTCGGTCGCGCTGGTGATGTACAATACACATGGCTTAGGCTAGGTACACGAGACGCCATCTCACTCATTAATAGCATAGTTTAGAATTCCTGCTGCACTTCAGATCTGCAAAGATTTTGTTTACAGGAATTACACCATCCCACACGTTTAATAGTAAATGTGAGGTGAAAACCTCTAGCGTTGTTTCCCTCTTTTAGTAACTTAGCTAGGATTATAAAGTAGGCACGATAGGGAGGTATAGGCTGGGTTGTGGAAGTAGGATTGGATTGACGTTTAGGAAAGTAGGAAAATAATCATTGGGTTTAACTAGGAAGGTTTAATTATTGCTAAGGGTTTAATTAGAATTTAAGTATAGGTTCATTGCATAGATGGGTTTAAGTAGGAACTGATAAGTAGGATCTTAATATCAATAGCATTAGCTGAGTTTCTTGGAGATTCTTCTCAGTGAATAGGTTTACGAATCTCTGGTAGAGCCATTATAAAATAAAATAAACTTTAAACAAATTAAATTAAATTGTAACTTTACTTAAACATTCATTTCCTGATTGAAGATATTATCTAGTAAGCCAGTTATTTATTCTTCAAGTGCCCTAAACACAAAATAACAAAAGGGACTAATTAATTATGTATTGATTATTCTAAAGAAGGAATAAAATTATTTTGAATCTTAGAAAAGAACATTCAAGTGCTAAATAATAAAGCGCTAATAATAATTTGATGTAGAAGTCATTAAAACCTTATAGAATGGTTCATTGCTGCAAAATGAGGTAAAATATGTACTCATGAAATGCTTAAATTATGGCATGTTGAAACAGTGTTATTCAGGTGAGCCAAAGGCAGCCTTACAACAATGACTCAAAGATAAAAGGGTGTATGTTGTCGTCAAGGATTTCATTTGTGGCTGACATTGCTGTGTGTGATTAGTGTGAAATGCAGTATTTGATTCATACTATATTGATTAAATCAATCTACAAAGAAATAGTTAAAGTAAAAAGGCTTATTGGATATAATATTCATTCAGATAGAAAGTTGTAATAATTTAAAGAATATTTACATTCCAATGAAAATATATTAGATAATATAATTATGAAATGGACAGTTCAACAATATAAAAGAATAAGAACTAACCAAGTAGAAAAGTAATTAGTTACAACTTAAATATATAAAATAAATAAATCCTAAAATGGAGGGGAGAGTAAAACTTGGTTGTCTCTCACTGATTGAAGCGAGGTATGGAGCTTCCTTCCTAGCCATATTTTCACAATGTAAACTTAATAAACTTTCAATAACAAGAAACCGATTATTTCAATAAAACTTCAACTCATATTTTGCCAATTTACTAATAGTCAAAAATCTATCATGGGAAAATTAATATTACTTTAGAGAACATTCTAAATGTATTTAAATATTGTAAGATAATGAAAGTATAATAAATCTCACTTCAATAGTGTACAATTGAAATTAAATCAACTTAGTAAAGAGCTACAAACTTATTTTTATACCCATAATTTAGTCCTATAAGATTAGTTGTTAATTGTAAAAGAAATTGAGAATCAGGCAGGTGTAGGGTGTGTTATAATAATTAACAAGATAACAAAGTTAGGGAGTTATGTTAAGGAGTATCTGTATCATTCTTTCATTTTCTAAAAGAACTAAGGTAATTGCGGTATGATGAAGGGTTCTAAAACAATCACTAGATGATCACAAGGCCAAACTAAAGTTAAATTAAAGTTCGGAGAAACGGTGTTTATACTTGATTAAGTTTTGCAATAAATTAGCATAATATAACAAAAGTAGGAAGAGGAAAATTTTAGGTAGCATTAGTTGTAAGTTAATTAGTTATAGTTAGTATGTAAGTTAATAAATAGCTAGATAGATTTATATAGGGAAGGTAGGGGGGGCGTTACAATATGTATATAAATATAAGAAATAAACTATATAAACATCCATGACTCGTAAACAAATGCTCGTATTCATCATACAAACATTTGCTCATACCGGGATTTGAACCCGGGACCTCTTGACCGAGTAGCCTGTATAGTAAGGGGTACAGACCTCTCGACCAGCCGGCCGTCAAATAACCTAACGATGGTGGATGTAGAACAGGCACTTGGATTAGAATAAATCGTGGGTCCCTTAGTCTTTGATCTTTTTTACCGTCTAAAAACATTTGCATAATCGTTGTTACAATTCATAAAAATATTTTTTCTCAAAAGTCCTTGGAAATTTAAGCATTATTTTGACAACCTTCTTCGAGATAAATCGAAATTTCTGTATTGGCCAAATACATGCGAGCAGCGGCAGGCAAAAGTTGTATGAAAATCCTTATCTGTCGTGTTTTAGCGGCCAAATAAATTAGGATGTTGCTTGTTTGAATATGGCGCTATTTGTCACAAATCCGGAAAATGTACGCTATTGTTACCCATAAAAACAATACAAACTTAAAAAATATGTAATATTGTTAAATTTGTAGGTAGTTAGGTAGGTACTGTTTAAAAAATTCATAAAATTGTAAATTTTTTTTTACAAAATTTATCAAAAATATTAATGCTATTAGATTGCTGACATCAATTAAAACCACTATTATTATGACAACTATGAATAAAAACATACATATTACATAGTTATTTTTAATTTTGTCAGTATGCATACATTTACAGTAATGTGTATACTTGTGACGTCACCTGTTCCGTAGATTTTCTATGGAGCATTTTGGACGATGCGCCGCAACACACTGTAAATTAAACATACCACTATATCAATGAAACTATTGATCTTAGACATGCTATTTCTTTTGAAATATTTTTTTATGAGTTATATACTTCTCATTTATGAAATTAAAAAAGTTGTCAACTGTTGACTTACATAATTTAAGTATATTTTTTTCTCAATAATTCATTAATATATTTATATATGTACATACATTTTTTAGACATACAAAATTTTGAGGTTAGCCGTTAGCCCTAATGGCCTGCCTGGTGGATAGCGGTTGCCGTAGTCAATAGACGGTCATAGTTCGTAGCATACAGACGCTCGTAGCTCGTAGCGCACTCACGCGTTGCGTACCTAGTAAAAATCAAAAGAAAGTGTTACAGCATACAAGTGAAGTCCCCCCGTTTCCAACATATCGCTTTCACTTTATTTTTTATACAAAGCTCGCCAAATGACTCAACACCACTGATGTGAACTGTGAAGCGTTAAGAAGTGTCCATATGCCAAGACACCTAGTACACTGTTCTAGCCGCCTCCACTTTGCCGGCCCATAACACTCTGGAGTCTTTTCACGCCTCTTTTGAAAGAACCCTGTTTTCAAATAGCTCTGAGGCCCTCATGTATAAATGCATTGCATTCAAAATTGCTATTCTGTATGACGTCAAATTGTCACTTCAAGCAATATCGTTTTCACGACCTTCTGTGGTAGAGATGCTTCCCCGTTCGGGCGCTCAATGGCGCCAAAAACTCCGAATGTCAGAATTATACTGGGCAATGTTAACTGTGAGTGCATGTCTTTTGCCATCTACAAATAAAGAGGGGCGGTTGTTCACCTCTTGGATGATTTAGTGAACGAACATAACCGGAACTTTTCTCATGCGATCCCGTAGTTACTGAAATTCTCTCAATTGATCGCCGTAGCCTCAAATGTTTGAATATTTAACAGTCTTAAAAAAAGAGGTGGTTCTAAATTCGGTTGGTTTTTATTTTGTTCTATGCCAAGTGGCAACTATTCCAGTCAATTTGGTCTGTAGTCTTTGGTCAATCGATTGGGTAGTTTGGTTTTTAAATCAGAATTACTGTAATAATTAAGTCGTCTATGTATGTACTATGACTTTTTAGTGAAACGATACAATAGTAGGAAAAAAAATATGCTGACGGTCACCCATCTAGCTTTGTGCTTAGAAAATTATCTCTAAAATTATAAAAAATATTTTTTGGACAAAAATTAAAAAACGATTTCAAGACACTAAAAAGGAAAAAATAATTTTTAAGTTGTGAGTTGGTGCTTAGTTGTTCCCAGAAACAACAGAAAATGAAGCACCGACTTTAAAAAATATGTTTCTAGGGTATAAGTACCTACTTATATTTTATCCTTTTATTGTTTTGAAGTCAGTTTTCATTTCTGATTAAAACTTTTGTCATTTGCAATGTTGAAAAGTTGAACTCCGCACGATATCACTATAACGTGTTATTATTGTTTTGATATAAAGTTTTACTAGGTGGTAGACCCATATGTAGGGTCGCCTGGGTAGGTACCACCGCCTTTCTTATTTCAGCCGTGAAACAGTTCGCTGTGTTTCGGATTGAAGGGAAAGGTAGCCAGTGTAATTACTGGGCATGCACGGCATTTCATCTTAGGCCTCAGGATGACAACGCACCTGCAATATCAAGTGCTTTTCCTTGTTATTGCAGGTGTCTATAGGCGGCGGTAACCGCTTACCACCAGGTGGGCCGTCAGCTTATTTGTCATCTAGATGTATAAAAAAAAAAAAAAAAAGTGCGCATTTTGTATACGAATACAAAACGCATTATGTACGTCTCCCAAGGAGGCGAGTTAAGTAGGTAAATAGGTACTTTTTCTTTCAGGTGTTGTGTTTAGCCTAGATATCTGTCTGTATCTAGCAGTGAACATATTTGTTTTAGGTTGTTGATGATAAAACTTACACGGCGGCTTACCGACCTATCTATATCATCGTTTCAAGGGGTCATATATGTGTACGATATTGCATTTTAAGCCCTTATAAAATGTACCTAACTCATCTCTTTTTATTGATCTCAGACGTATTGAATACGGAAAGCCCTTTACGACACCTTTACAGTTCTCGTGTTCAACAACGTTCTAAAGTCAAGTTAAGAAAAAATCGAAATAGTTAGTACTTATAACATGCAACGATACAATTTTAATAGCACAAAGACGATGAGGGCGAGGAGCCGGCGACAGAAGATAGCGAGCTGGAACCGGCACGTGGCAACTGGACTGGCCGCTTCGACTTTCTGCTGTCGCTGCTAGGATACAGCGTCGGTCTGGGCAATGTCTGGAGATTCCCTTATTTGTGTTACAACAACGGAGGGGGTAAGATTTGAAAATGTCAAAAATTCTATGATACGACATAGCGTCATGGATTTTTAGACATTAAAAATATTAAAATAGAATTTTGATATTCAAATAGCGTAATCTACCAATAGTTAGGTCTGGTGAATAAATATATTCATTTAAAAAAACGAACTCCCAGCACTGCCATAGATTAAATAGGGTGGTGCCGACTGTATAACAATAAATCAAAACATGGGCTATATTAGTTCATAAGTAGAATTGTTCTGCAACTTTCAAATAAATCTTATCCATTTGATAATTTCATGATATTTCTATGAAATGTTATAAAATTATCAAATGAAACATCATAGAACTGTTATAAAATTATCAAATAATAAGATGTATTTGAAAGTTGCAATTCATTTCTATGAACTAATATAGCCCATGTTTTCATTTATTGTCGTATTGTTGTCACCACAATGTGTATTTGGACCTGTAATTATACCTTCACAATCTCGTTAATTTTTACCTATACGTCATCGGCATCAGAGTAGCGAACAATAGAACATTCATGAATGTGTTGCATAAACGCCTTAAAAAATTTAAACGATTTGGTAATTCATGTGTTTAATTTCAGGAGCCTTTCTCATACCGTTTACTGTGATGCTTATAATAGCCGGTTTACCACTTATGTTCATGGAACTGTCATTTGGACAATATGCCGCTCTGGGTCCTGTGGCTGTCTATAATAAATTCTGTCCTCTGTTCCGTGGGCTCGGCTACGGGATGGTTATAGTCTCCAGTATCGTCATGTTATACTACAACCTTATAATAGCATGGACCATCTATTACATGGCGGTGTCCTTTGCGAGCATTTTCTATGAGTTACCGTGGCAGCACTGTGATAGCGAGTGGAGCACAGTATGTGAGTATTTAGTTTTTTTTTTTTTTTTAAATTTGGCAATTAATTTTTGTGGTGTTAAAAAATGCTACATCGTAGCACATCGTAGCTACAATGTGCTACGATGTAGTATTTTTAATAAAAAAAAATATAATAATATAAACTATTAATAAAAAAAATATATATTAATAATAATATAATTAACTATTAATTGTACCTATACCAGGTAGTAAAAATACCTACGATGCAAAAAAACTAAAGTACAATTTGCAGTTACGTCGCTAAGAGCAATTCTTCTTTTATTTACATAGTATTTATTTGAGCTATTCTTGAACAGAAGGTGTTTTTAATTAGTACCTAATGTTGTTGTCAATACTGAAATTATTTCTGTCACGCGAAGTCAATTAGGAAGCTTAGCTTAGCTTATAAAACTTTATAACACTTATGATAAGAAGGGCAAAAGTATAATGCTTGCTGGCGTAGCGTGGGGCTTTGTTGGCTGATCTCGGATAGGTCAATTAGAATTTGTAATATCGAGCTCATCCGTGCTTCGATAGACACGAAAAGCCTTTCCCTCTTGGCTTGCTTTTAATTTGTCAAGCCGCATTAAACCTCCGAGGGTCTTATGACAATTAAAAACCAATTGTGTCTGGAATCGGCTTGACCGATATTTTTTTACAACTAGATGACAAACAAGCTGACGGCCCACCTGGTGGTAAGTGGTTACCGCCGCCTGTAACCGTCACCTGCAATAACAAGGCAAAAATCCTTGTTCGTAGTCATCCTGAGGCCTGAGATCAAATGCCTTCCATGCACAGTAATATCGCAAATATAGACTAGAAGAATTTCACAGGGTTATCCCAAGTCCTGGGTAGCTCATATGGTTAGAGCAGTCGCCCAAATTTTAAAAGGTCGCGGGTTCAATCCCCGCCTTAGGACGTGAAATATTTCTAGTTTAGATATTTTTATAAGAAAATAATTTTTCAAACATTTATAATAATGTTAAAATTAAAATTAAGAATACCAGACTTGAAAAAAACTTCAACAAAACAATTGATTAGGTAACAGTATATTACTTTTATTTTCAGACTGCTATTCATACCAAGAAGCAGATGAATGTGAAGCAACAAATGGGACTTATTATTTGAGACAATGCTTCAACCAATCATACGCTGCACTTCACAATATAGCAGCTCTTGCTGACGTTGCTTTAAGGCGACCTCCTGCCGAAGAATATTTTACGTTAGTATGAATATGAATTTCGACGTACCTATAATAGCAGAATACATGTGCTAAATGCTACATGATGTGTTATTTTATTAAATTTTATTTTTACATTAAGTAGGTACCTATAATAACTCTTTTAAAGATATTTGGAAAAATGTCATGACCATGAAAATCTCTTTCATGGTATATTTATTATAATTTTAAAACAAAACTGATAAGCGTAGCATTTCGTAGCTCGTAGCCTACATAGCTACACATGTAATTACTTTTCAATAATTCACGATTATATTAAAAATTCATATACAGGATGGTGCCATCAATGCGACAATAAATTTAAATATGGGCTATATTAGTCCATAGAAATGGTTTGCCACTTTCAAAAATATTGTATTCGTTTGATAATTTCATGACATTTGTATGAAATAATGCTGCCAACGTTACACTATTTTTTTCCAAATATTCCATACAAATGTCATGAAATTATCAAATTAATACGATATTTTTGAAAGTGGCAAACCATTTCTATGGACTAATATAGCCCATGTTTAAATTTATTGTCGCATTGACGGCACCACCCTGTATAGAAAATTCTTCATTGTACATACACCAAGTAGGACAAATAACAAAACAGTTATTTAAAATACTAAAGTACAATTTGCAGTTTCATAGCTAAGTGCGGTCTCTTCAAGGTTTCGTTCCAACAGAAATATGTGTTTTTTATTGAAGCTATAACAAAAAAAACAAATTGTATTATATTTGAATAGTGTCAATTTTATCTGTTCCTGGACAGGACGTGTATGTAACTAGTATAAAATCTAGTTGTTATTAATTATATTCATTTATTTTCTGATGCTAAATTAATTAGGAAACTTCCTTATTAATTATACTTAGCTTACTTGTACAAATAATCTTAGCTTACTCCTTCTTTAGACTATGCAGTTTGGAGCATTGAGAAAGTCCATGGGTTCGCATCCCGCTTAAGGACATGTCATTTTTCGTGACATGTGTTATAATATCATTCTGATATATTTTTTACAGGAACCAAGTCCTTGGATTATCTTCCGGTATTGAAGAAACTGGTCATATAAGATGGGGAATGGCTCTATGCTTGTTGGCTGCTTGGTTGATTGTTTTCCTATGTTTGTGCAAAGGTGTCCAGTCCTCTGGAAAGGTTTGTTTAGAGTAAAAATAGTTACAGAAGTCTTAATATTTAATTGTTTTATATGCAATTTATGTTGTTATGCCTACATACCTACTTTTTTTTATACTACTAGATGACAAACAAGCTGACGGCCCACCCGATGGCAAGCGGTTACCGCCGCCTATAGACACCTGCAATAACAAGGGCAAAACACTTGATATTGCAGGTGCGTTGTCATCCTGGGGCCTAAGATGAAATGCCTACTTTTACATTCTAATGAATTTTAAAAAATAAGAACATTTCCTCAAATGTGAATTGGCCATCTATAGACATTTAAACTTAATGGATCTCTCGATAAACAAAATTTGACGTTTCATGTCGACAAAAATCGTTTTGTCGAGTTCTAATATCAAAATTCGTATAATCGGAAATAATTGCCTTTATTTTATTTATGTAGTCGATGTTTAATATGATAAACTTAAGTCTATTGAGTGTTAGTCATTGCAATTGTTTAAAAAACAAAATAATTTTCATTATTCGACGCTGTTTTATTAAGCCCCGATAGATGCAAAAAGAGGGGTGCTATAACTTTGACGTGTCTGTCTGTGCCATCGTAGCTCCTAAAACAATATACCGATTTTTATTCAGTTTGTTTTTGTTTTAAAGCTATCGTGATCAATTTGGTTTTTAGCTATCATTTATGAAAATGACCCGATGACTGAACCCTCGATATTTTATAGTTCGGGATATTCCGACATTGTAGGGTACGTTAAAGCTAACGTACAACGTAACGTGTACGATAGATTAAAACGCAAATACAGATGGCCTAGAGGAAATTGTCAGGATCATATTGGTATGATCCTGTGACCGCACTGCTCTAACCATCTGAGCTACCAAGAACCCAAGTTCTTGGTAGCTCAGATGGTTAGAGCAGTCACCCGGATTGTGAAATGTCGCGGGTTAGTCCCCACCTGAGGAAATGTTTCTAGTTTAATTACCTTCTAATATTTTCAAACCTTTATACCTATAATGTTAAAATCAAATTATGAACTCCTTTTTTTCTTATAAGTATAAAAAAGATTATTATATTTCAGGTGGTTTATTTTACTGCTCTGTTTCCGTATGTGGTACTTGTTATATTATTTTTCCGTGGGGTCACGTTACCCGGAGCCTCAACTGGCATTTTATTCTACCTTACTCCAGATTTCAGCCAACTGGCCAATGCACAGGTACATAACAAATATAATTTATATTCCAACTACAAAAAGTTGTATTAGTGATTTTTAAACAAACTATATTTTCAGGTGTGGGGTGATGCCGCGGTTCAAATATTTTTTGCATTAAGTCCAGCGTGGGGTGGCTTAATCACACTATCGTCATACAATAAATTTTCTAATAACTGTTACATGTATGTATATCAAAATTCTTAGCCTTATATTAAATTACGTTGAAAATCTCTTATATCTTAATATGTAAATATATTTTTTTTACAGTGACTCCCTGATTGTGGCAGTTTCCAACATAGCGACGTCATTTTTCGCCGGTCTAGTAATTTTCTCTGTCATCGGATTCTTAGCACATGAATTAGATGTTGAAGTGGACAAAGTAGTGGACCAAGGCGCGGGCCTTGCTTTCATTGTTTACCCTGAAGTAGTTACTAGGCTGCCAGTGTCCCCACTCTGGTCTATTCTTTTTTTTGTCATGCTTTTAACCCTTGGACTAGACTCTCAGGTGAGAGACTGTTTTTCAAAGCATTTTTACTCTTTGATCCTACAGTTAATAGAAATAATTGCTAGTATATGATATGTGCATAAAAAATATTCTTGTAGAACACTAAATGATGATTTAAAAGATATCTTAAATATTTTCGTCCTAATTTATGTATTTTTTTGTTTATTAACTTAATTAATAAATGGACGTGAAGAGACTTGTTTTATGTAATATTCCGAGCGTGACTAGTGTTCGTTTCTAGTCTTACAATATGTTTCATTTTTTTAGTTTGCTCTTATGGAAACCGTTACAACAGCTATACTAGACAGATTCCCAAATTTTAGACAGAAAAAAGTTTGGGTAGTTTTAACAGTAGCTGTGTTCGGCTATTTGGGCGGCCTCATATTTACTACAAACGTAAGTTATTTGTTTCATATTCAACAAAATCTCCAGAATGGGAATGCAAAAATGTTGTGTAATGAATAATTGATTTCTGTGTTATATTCCTTGCTTTAAGTGTTGTTTTTGGCAAAATGTATTCACCGTTATTTGATTCATTTAGTGGAGATAACTACAATACCAGACTGAGTCTGCGGGCTGATAGGGGATGAAAAGTTAAACCAAGTTCTCATGTAAACGATGACAGAACCAAAATAGGTCGATGGGACCGATATGTTAATCCTCCTAAGCTTACCGGATACTTAAATATTATTGTTTTCAAATGATAATAGTTACTTTCAAGGCATTGAAAATATGAATAAAAAAATACTTAGGGGATACTTTAATAAAACCTAAAACCACCACATTAGATTTTTGAAATATCAATATATCTAGCCGGTACTTCAACTCAAGTTGGCAAATTAATTTATTGGTTGTTTGGATTTTCAGAGCGGCATGTACTGGCTGCAACTGATGGACAAGTATGCCGCAAACTGGTCAGTGTTAATTATCGCTATTGGCGAGTGCATACTAATTGCTTGGATCTATGGAGCTGAGAAGTTCTGCCGCGATATACAGCGCATGATTGGTCACCAGTCTAAGCTGTGGGTCTTTTTCTGGAGTGCCATGTGGCGGGTCATCACGCCTGCGGCTTTAGTAGTTAGTATTGAAAATTCAACATACATAACCTCAAGTTTGAATTGATAAAACATCATAGTGTGTGTAGTTTGACATTTTAATGGTATCAACCCCTAAATAACTTATTAGCACCACCTAGCACTTTAGTATAAGAGCATTTTGGCACTAACAAGGGAGATTGACTTATCCCGGATTCACCATGGCGAATGAAGCTTTGTTTTTGGAAAACATAGCGCGCAAACAGATTTCCCAAATTGTCGCAGTATGCTAGACCCATAGCTAGCCTCGTAACCAACCTAATAACTAATTGTTGCTTTTATAGAATTATCACAAAAATATGAAAAAAAAACTGTTACCGCATTTGAAATTAAATAATGTGAGTGAGTGAGTGACCGACCAACTGAAACATTAAACGCTAACATGATGTAATTTTTTAGAAAGGCCTTACAATTTTTTATAAATCAGTCTATTAGTCGGTCGATCGCACAGTAATGCAATGAGTAGCGAGAATACTTTTAAATTCTACGCGGGTGGACTCGCTGGTGGAGTCAATTTACAAATCATAAAAAAAACAATCAATTTTTCTACAATAATAATTGTCTTATAATCTGCGTGACAATAATAATAATTATTTCATTTCAGTTTATTCTGGTTTTCAACTGGATCGAGTACAAGCCAGCATCGTACGGACACTACGTGTACCCGATGTGGGCTGATGCAGTAGGCTGGACGCTGGGTGTGCTACCAGTGGTCGTGGTGGTGTTGATGGCAGTCAACCAGATCTGCAGTGGACCAGACGATCTCACCATCATGGAGGTGGAAAAGCATATACTAATTGCTGTTAAAGATTTTTGTTCAACAATTGATCATTTAATATTTGTTTAATTCTCCTGTCGCGGTTCTACAAGAATAGATTACTTTATAAATAAGTCACATAACATTTACAATGTATGAACATACAGGGTGGTGCCGTCAATGCAACAATAAATTTAAACATGGGCTATATTAGTCCATTAGTCCATTAGTAATATAGCCCATGTTTAAATTCATTGTCGCATTGACGGCACCACCCTGTATAAATGGTTAAATTAATTAATTAGGTTCCAGACAAAATTATGTTATTGAGGGACGCCGGCGGGCTGCTAAGGGACCAGACGTTAATTTAAAATCAGTAATTGTTATCAATTTGATATCTTTTTTCATAAAGGGCCTACTTATTTTTAAGTAAGTATCGTTATATTGTAGAAAAAATTCTTTCGAATATTTATTATTATACTTAAGTTATGTAATTAGGAAAATATTTTAAACGTTTAAGAAATAAGCATATATTTTTTATCCATTTTAAAGAATCTTAATTAATATTTTATGCAATTGAGGGACAGAAATAGGATTGAATACTTAATTTGAAATTATACTGAAAATATGCCTGACATGCATGATTTCACTGTATTCCTGTTATCATAATAGGCGGATAATCCATTTCTAAATCGAATTACACAAAAACGATTTATTACATAGCGTAAGTTTCCGTGATATTTATAGATATGTAAGTCTTACATAAAATTTCAGAAAGCGCGGGTGTTAGCGCGGCCAACAGAAGAGTGGGGTCCGTCGGCAGCCACTGGAACATGCGCAAGGGTACTGAGAGGTGAAACGGAACTGTCACCGCCGGTGCTGCTGCTTCACGGCAGACCGGTACTGCGCGAACGCGGAACATGACCCCCGCACACACACCCGCTTGTCGCTATGCGGAAGGTTAGCATGGACAATTTTTTTATGTTTGTATACAATAAGTGTATACAGGATTTTTGAGACGGGGACAGGTAAGGGTAGGTACATTAACCGTTAGTTACAGGAAAACGTTCCTGGGGACCATTCATATCTTGTATATAAAATTCTGGATTCACAAATTTAGATACCATACTCCTCCGAAACGGCTTGACCGATTTTCATGAAATTTTATATGTATATTCAGTGGATCTGAGAATTGGCTACTATCTATGTTTTGTTGGGTATTTTTATTTAATTTTTTTTTATGGCAAAGCAACGTTTGCGGGGTCAGATAGTCTTTTTATGACATTCTGAACTATTAAAAAAAATGTTATTTAGAACTTAAAAGAAATACAGTTATTAAGATGATCGATCTTACGTAGGTAAGTGAGGACAAGTAATGCTCATAAACTCGGTTCTTGCAAGAAGTGATAGTTTGAGAATCACGTATATAAGAATATTTTTAAACTTCAAGTTAATGGGAGAAAGGTATTTTAATCACATTTTAATGTTTTTGATGCGTTTAAACGCCTACTTTATTGAAACAATTACAAATAAAGAAAGAAAATAATGAAAAAAATTTTTATGTTCCAGGCGGGATTCGAACTCGCGTATCCTGATTACCGGCCAGAGCATAAAAAAATTTTTTTGCCAATTTTTTTTGACATTTGTCAAAAACCAATTTACCGAATTTAACTCGCGTTTATTTAGAAAAAACACAATGTTAACTTAAAACTTATCAGAGACAACTGACATCTTCAGTCTTCCCGTGACCACGATCACTGTAAAGTAATCAAAGCGTCGGGTGTATCTACCTAGTCTTGCCATAAATACTGAAACAAAAGAAAAAAAAATCTATTGCAAATAACATTTATTACTTTTACAATGTGTAAGTTAAACACATAAATATAAAACAATTAAAAATATAAAAAGCTTATTCGAAGTGGTCTCCATTGGCTGCAATACAGTCCTTTAAATGTTGAGACCAGTTATCAATAAAAGCACGCATTCTTTCCATGGTAAAATTCTTCACTGCCAATCGTACGGATTGTTTTAGGAACTCCAAATTATCATGGAGTTTAGAGCAAGCCGTACTCTCTAAAACTGACCATAAATCATAATCCAGCGGATTAAGATCGGGACTAGACGATGGCCAGTCTTCGGCTCTGATGAAGTCCTAAACGTTTGTTTCCAACCAAGACTGCGTAGACCGAACTTTATGACCCGGCGCCGAGTCTTGCTGGAAGGACCATTCTTGGTTATTGAACATGGTGTCATTAAGGGGCTTCACTACCTTCTCAAGGATGGTATCTTGATACACTTGTGCCGATGTTTTGTCACCTTTTTCACAAAAGTATGGCTCAGTTCAACCATCACTGTAGTCGGATAGTGCCCACGTTGCACACTATCGACTAATTGGGAAGCTTCCTTAGAGCTTTGAGCATAAATACATCATTTTGTTTGTTAAAATGTTGCTCAATTGTAAAAAAAATCTCATCCGTAAACAAAATTTTTCTGTGACCTCCCTTTGCGTACCGCTTCAGTAGTTGTTTAGATTTTACCACCATATTCTTTTTTAAATTATCAGTTAGGAAAAGACCAGGGGCCTTACCACCATCTTTATAAAAGCGATTCATATTCCGCTCGGTTCAGTATTGGTTCCTAAACTGCGTCGCTGTCATAGTCGTAGATAGCGTCGTAGTACGAATTAAACGATTCTACTCAGTTTTGGTCCTAAATTGGATCGTGATAAAAGATGGTGGTACGGGTGCAGTACGTCTCTTATAGGCTACAAGTCCTAAGTCAACTTTTAAAATTCGCGACATGGTTCTAGGTGCTATCATCATCTCCCGAGATAAAATATTTTGCTTTCGGACAGGATTTCTTCGAATTCTTTCCCTTACTGCTTTGACCACCTTTTTCGTACGAAGACTACGTGGACGGCCAAATCTTTTTCTGTCACAAACAGAGGTGGTCTCATTGTACCTATTAATAGCCCGGTACACAAACATTTTACTAATACCAAGCGTATGGAGAGTTTTAAAAATTGCATTTGGCTTTATACCTACTTTGTGTAATGCAATCACAGCAATTCGGTTCTCTTTATCACCCCACTCCATTTTAATATTGCAAAATATTGTATAATGTATTGGCGCCAAAATGAGAAAACACAATGAACAATCATATAAAAATGAGAGATTCCAAATTCAAATGTAATAATATATTGTTTATTTTTAATTGTAACAGTATTTATGGCCAGACTAAGTATAATAATAATGTAACATCTAATTAAACGTGAGTTAAATCCGGTAAATTGGTTTTATTTCAAATTTGTAGTACTCGCGAAAAATAGACAATAACTATTTGCCAAAAACTCCATGACTAGCCCAGCCTAATCGTAAACACACCAAAAATGTATAAATTCTTACCGATACTACAGAGGATTGTTGGCAGAAGTGTAGCATACAAGCCGTTATTGATTTTTTGATTCCTCTTATAATGGTAAAAAAATGAGATAGCTACATATAACTTGTTTAATTATCACTTGGCATTATGCAAAATAGTAATTGTTGTACCTTTAGTTAATACTAACCTCAGAGCTGTTGAGTCTAGCTAGCCCCGAGCACGAGGCAAGAATTAACAACTGATTTTTTCAGAAATAATGATATATTTAATACATTCTTTCATTTAAGTATGATTTATGCTAAAAAAATACTACCTAAATAGTTTAAGCATCATACACCATAAAAATCTATTCTAAAAGTTGACACATTTCGAAGGTATCTAAATCTAGAAATTCAATTTTGGCCCCGGTCTAGAAATGTCAGAAATCGCCAAAAAACTTACCGAAATGTATGAGAACATGTCGGTTAGAGAGTCAGTCCTATCCAAAACAAAAAGTTTGGCAAATGTACAGTGGCGCAGCTTGCTTTAGATGGATTTTGTATGAAAAAATTTTGGAGGCCCTATGATAATTACATGTGTCGGGTTTCATGTGGTCTAAATGAAGACCAACGATGGAGGGGCTCATGGTTTTTTGAGAAAATATTTAAAGGATAAGTTTTTGAAGTATGTCTTTTTTGTTTGCAAAAACCTCCTAAAATAAGAATATAAATATCATCAGAATAAAAAAAAAGGTTATATTTCCCCCCATAAATTATTAGTCCGAATTAAACACTTTATTAGTAATCTAGCGGACTTATCCAATATTCACATTCTCAAAAAAAAATAGGCCTGTAGAAAAACAGAAATTTTAAAAAGTAGGTAAGTAGATAATAACATTGATTTGTTAGTCGGTTTCCGCGAAATCGTTTTTCCGTGCATTATATTCCGCCATTCGCGTTTTTCCGCGATCTTTTGGCTTTGTGTGCAATGTGCCCCACCCACTGCCACTTCAGTTTTCTTCGGGCTATGTCAGTTAATAAACTTCTTTGGTTCTAATGAATTTGTCGGAAACTAGTTACCGATACAGAAACCACATAGAAATTGACGTATTCTCTTACTTACTTTGACCTACGTTTTAAATGAATAGGACATTCTATAGATTAATTAGTTTAATAAAACAAAATAACAAAAAAAAACAATATTCTGGACTTCATTAAATAAGGGATGACCTAGTAAAAACACTGCGAATTTAAAATCTTTTGTGTCGGTAATTTAAAGATTTAAAATAACACGATTGTGAAAACCTGCGATTGATGACTAAAGCAATTTAACATTTTCGCTATTACATAAAAGCCGGACTAAGAAATTATACTAAGTAGTTGAAACAAAGAGATCGCCGAAAAATGCGATTGATGGGAAAAGCGAATATATATTTTCGCTATTAGATAAAAGCCGGACCAAGAAATAATACTAGTTGAAACAAAAACATCGCGGAAAAACGCGAATGCCGAAATATTATGCACGGTAAAACGATTTCGCGGAAACCGACTAACAAATTAACATTTCGGGTACTTATTATCGACAAAAAAAACTATTTTCTTGAACACTAAATTTTTGCAAAACATACATGGGTCCTTTGGGTAGCCCGTGGACCCCTCCATCCATTGTTTTTTTGGATCACATTTTTTTTGTCTGGAAAGCACGGCCTAATATTTTACGATTTTTCTCTTACACGTTCGGGGCCCATGTAAACCAGGGGCCCCTGTATCATTGTTACGGCTGATACGGCGGTAGCTACGCCCCTGCAAATGAAGATACCATTTTGGCCATTTAAAATTTTTGTTTTAGGTATGCTGGCTGAAGAAAGTACTTACCTAAGTCAAAAGAAGTTTTTACTTACAAACTTCGAATTTTATTAGAAATTCTTCGCATAAATGACGAACGGCTGGCCGATTGGTTATTCTGTATCCCTTGCTATACAGGCTATTCGGTTATGGGTTCCGGGTTCAAGTCCTGGTAGGGGCAGATTTTTGTATGATGAGTACTCGTACGAGCATTATTTTGTTTACGAGTCACGGATGTTTGTATGTTTATTTAGTATATTACTAATATTGATATACATATTATTAACAATATTTCTCGGTTAACTATCATGCATAACACAATCTCCTAAAATGCTTAATAGGTGTGAGTGTATGAATATTATTTATTTTATTTATCATTCATGAGTTTGCGTATAGAAAATTCTGGATTAATAAGAGTAATAATAATATGTATAGTTGTTTTCATAGTCGGGTTGTTAGTTGCAATTGTTTAGCAATAAAGAATATTTCGAGTTAATATATCGTTTCCGTACAAAATGTATGGGAAAACTTTTAGATGATTTCTGTCATTTCTAGTACCTACTCATACTTTAAATGGTTACACAAAGTCTTTAAATTCCCACATAAAATAAGATCGATAGGCATATTTTTTTTTATATTTTAGGATTATTGACTGTATTTTTTTCCAAATCTGTGAATGCATTTCAGAGTACCTACCTATTTAAAAAAAATATGAATGGTCTCCCAGGAACGTTTTCCTGTAGCTATAACGGTTAAGGTACCTACTCTTACTGTCCCGTCTTAAAAATCCATCCTGTCTATTGGTGTTTATCTCATGAAGATACTTGAATTACAATATCGTACTTACAGGCTTCACAAGATGGTGGTGATTCATCATCCATCACAAGTGGTATTGAAAATGAGCTTAAGAAGTCTGCAGCTGGTATTGTAAAGTCAAAAAAGAATTCTATCAAAAGAAAAGTTCAAAGCTTTAGCCATGAATCAGATGATGGTGTGATAGAACCACTTTTACAAAAAGAAAGAGAAAAAACTGAAACATTAACGCAAAGTGCCAAAAACTTATTATCAAAAACAAAGACTGATATTAAAAATGATAAGACAGGCGATAAAGACAAGTTGTTGTTCCAGGAGAAAAAAGAAAAGACAACCTTAGCTAGTTTTTCGGGTATTGCAGATAATGTAGTAAATGGTACAAATGGAAATTACAAGTCTAATGGATTAGAGACAACTGCTGTACAGAACTATATGAATGTCAATATATTTAGCAGTTCCGATGAATTAAAAAATATTATACCGCCAAAGAGCCAAATTTTAGTAGAAATTGACGGAACTAAGCCTAGTTCTTATAGTTCAAGTCCTCTTATATTCACAACTGCAAAAATTCATACTGATGGAAAGACGACACACATGGAACCAGTGCAAGTTATACCAGTACCAATATTATCAGCAGTAGAAGGCAGTTTTATTAAAACTAGCCCTTTGGGTGAAACAGGTAAAACAACTGTTGGAACATTAACCGTAAAAAGTGATACTAAGAAATCAGACTTTAATGACCCAAAATTGTTTGGGAATAATTTGAAAGGGTTTACTACTACGTCAGTTTACAGTACCACTACGCCGGTTTTAACAGAAATTTCTTGTGATTCAAACGAAACAAAAAGCGTTACGAATAAAACGTATAATGTTAGTAATACAGTTGCATCAAAATTAACTGATGTTATGCAGTTAGCAGATATCAAAAAATGTGAAACGATGACTATAAAAAAAACTGAAACAAGCACTGAAAATACAGCTTCAAAAAGTAAATTATTAATGGATATAAATGATTGCAAAGTACAACACCAGAACCAGGAAAAGCATCCAGTTACTTGTCTAAAAATAGACGAAAGCAAAAGTTTTGGATCCGGTTCCAATGACTCTAAACTGTCAGCTAACGCTAAAAAACTAGCTGAAGATAAAAGTACTAAAATTATTAATGTGAGTAGTAGGCAAATACAGCATCAAAAAAATGCACTTGATGATTTTGAAGGCATGGTTAAGACAAAATGTTCTAATACACATCCTGAAATTGATACCTCTGTAGATACAAAGTCTAAGTCTATATCAATTATAGGCAAACATACTGCTGAAATAAATTTACCAGGTAAATGTACTAGTCCACAAAATTTCACTGTGGCAACAACTATACCGACAAAATCTACTATTTCAAATTCTAAAATTTCTGGTTCTGAGACATCTACACTACAAAGCAACGTTTTTTCAATTAGCAATTCAGTTCCAAAAAAAGTTTTGGGAAGTCAATTAACTAATGTTACCACCTCGACTGTAGCAATAGCACCTGCGCTAAGTAATGCTAAGCTTACTGAAGCTACTCCATCACGGGTAACAACTATTGGGTTGCATACACCACCAACGTCTGCACCGGTTGGTTTTGAAAAAACGTCTGTTTCAAATAAAATATTATCTTCAAATACGTATGTAACAACATCTGTAACACAATCTAAAATTCCCATAGGGGTTTCTGTATCATGTTCTGAATCTACTGAAAAAACTGTACCAAATATAGTTTTAAAAGAACAATTAAAATCGAAGCCTGTAAGTACAAATACATTTCAAAATGATAAAGCTAATACAATAAAATCAAAACCCATACCGACGAATAGTATTATTATAGCGGTTACCAAATCTATACCTACCGTAACAACATCGAGTAAAGTATCAAAACAAGCTGTCTTATCTTCAAATAAAGGAAATATGGCAAGTTCGACTGTTTCAAAGTCATTAAGTAGTCCCGTGACATCTAATATAAAGGTTTTAGGCAATATCAAGCCGATTGTTTCATCGTCTCTTCCAATTGGTTCAAATACGGACAAAACCACAAGTGTGTTGTCTCAGCCAGGTTCTTCAGTTTCCACATCTGTCAAACCTGTTACAACATCTGTCAAATCTGTTACAACAACTGTCAAACCTGTTACTACATCTGTCAAACCTGTTACAACATCTGTAAAATTGACTGAGGCAACAATCGGTTCACAAAACTCTGCAATTTTTAAACCTAATACTACCAAAAACAAATCTACTGCTGACGGTTTGAGCCTCCACACAAGTGGAACAAAAACAAAAGTACAGTCAGTCTCAAGTAGAGAACATAATGTAAAAACTACTGCAGCTAACGAATCCAAGCGTATAAAATCACCAACAACTACAGCTGCGTCGACAAGCGCTCAAAAATCTTCCGATTCTCATAAAAGTCAGTTACAAAGTAATGATTCCAAAAAAGAAAAATTAAAATAGTAATAAATATTTTAAGTGAAGTGTCAGCGACGAACTACATTTAGTCACGGTAAATTAAACCCTTGGCTCAATCCAGTGATAATTAATCTAATTTGTGTTGTTTCATAATTAATCATAAAATCTATCGAAATGTAAGTATTGGGTGTAAACTGAATAATGAACGTAAATCCTTTTTAATTACGTTTCTAGAATTTATCTGTAATGAATTGTGTTTTTTTATAAAACGGCTTCCAACAATTGCAAGGATTTTATCGTTTTAATTGACTGATTTTGTAGTCATAAGGTATTTATTTTTTTATAAGATAATTGATTTTTAAACCAAATGGAAATATACATTAATAGAGTTTTTTATTTTGATAAAATGTAACGGTCTTACACATAAACGACCAGTAAGCCTATCTTAGTAAGTATTAGTACCTAAGTACTTACTTATATTCTTAATTTTATTTAACATTATTATTATTATTTTTATTGTTTTTAACATATTTTTTTTCTAGTTCAGATATTCTTTGAGTACTAATAATTAGCATGGTTTATCTTTATCAGAATAAGTGAGTGAAACTAAACGTGTTTTAACTAAATTAGGTTTCAAAGGGGTTTTTAAGGCCGTTGCTATTTTGATAAATATATATTTTGAAAAACATAAATTACTCAATCACAAAAGCAAAGTAGGTAAAAAACTTGCAGGGGTCCATTTTCTATGCAATCCTACATACTCAGATTTTGACCTAAAACCAAACTGGTAAAATCTGAATATCACCGGATCCGCCTAAAGGATTTCTAGCTCTTACGGGCGCCAAACGGAGTGTTCCCTAAAGAGCAATCTTTACATCTCACGTGTATTTATTTCCGATCTCCGAGCCTGCACGGGTGGTCCGTAGACTATATTATTATAATCTGCTCTGTTGTCAGTCTTATGGGGCAGGACAGGTCAAACCGTATGAACCAAAGTATTATACTAGTACCTGACTTTGATCATGCAGCGAACAGCCGCATGTGAGAGTAACGATGAAGATGAAAGTTATTACTGCTGTCCCCCATAGTGATTCCTTTTCATATGGGTGAACAGAATATTTAATGTTGTGATACCGACCTTTGCAAATAAAACCACTGCTTGATTTGATTACAAATAAAAATCACTGGATGTTTATTAATTAAACATTCATCATTTTTATTTATAACATTATTACTGTACTGTCACGAGCACTAAGATGTTGACAGTCAGTGACTCTTATCGTAAAGAGATCGCACACGAGATCCATCTTGTACAATTTAACTGTAGTACCTACTGAGTACTTGTTCTGTAGAAATTCGTTAAGTATATCAATTAGGTACATATTGATTAAAACATTAACGTACTGTTATTTTATTAAATGTTGTTTTACACAAAATTACCTGTGTGAAATATTGATATGAAACAAAATTTAACTGTTATTTGCAAACATTATTATTATTTAAAATATACTGTTCACTCCTATTAAAACGAATCACTGTGTGTGACAGCAGGAATAACTCGAAAATGATCGTCGTGAAGGTGTTTTTAAGTGTCTATTCTGCACTTTTAAACAAAATGATGCCATATGTTAACAACTGTGTATATAAATTAACGTGGTTCTGTAGCCTTGCGAGACGATTTGTGTGATGGATTCATGTCGAAAATTGACCCTTGTATATTCCAGATTACCTATCATTTATTTTATAACCTGTTCTGTAGTTACATAATACTAATGTAAGAAACAGGTATCAGGATGTTTTATAAGATAGGTAGTTTAGTGATAGAATAAATTTTAATGAAACAGCCTTTTTCAGATTGATGTCTTACAAGATTTAATTACTGTTTCTTCTTAGATATGTAGTGACTCCACAAAGTACTTAATTTTAAAGACATATTAAGTATATTCCTCCAATGTTATTGGAATGCTGGACGGTGTCAAAGCAATTCGAGAATCTCATTTATACATTGAACGCCAAATTTTAAAAGCAATGAGTTTTAGCCTAGGTATGTAACTGTAAAAAAGATCAATAGTTACATTTTATTATCTAAATGATGTTTGCTCATAAAGTAGTCACATGGAATTGAATATTATTTCAATAGAAATATTGAAAGTTATCACAATAGCAACTACATACCTAATTATTTTTATAATTACGTGCCTATAACCTAAAATGACTTAGTTGTAAATGAAAATGTGACATATAATAAAATGTTATCAGATAAATATCAAAAATATCACAATAATTTAAATGAAAAGTTTTAAAGCGGTATCGTAATGCATCCATAGTGGAATGTAATTCTTCAATGCGATGCAACGATGGTAGGTTAGTGGTGCTAAGAAAGACATAATATTTTTCATAGACAATATTAAAATATTTTCGAAACCATTTAGAGATGATTTATTTCGTCTCATACAATGTCAATTTATATAATTTAAATTGATGATATCAATCTTTATTGGAAAATTTTTTCCCTATTTTCAAACTTTATAAAAAATACAAAGAGAGAAATTTAAAAATACGATAGGTACGCAGGGTAGCGAAATATAATACAAATATTTTTATTATTTTTATTGTCATAAAATTTTAACCATGTATTATCGATCATTTTAAAATATTATCGATTATTAAGCTGTTTTCTAGTTATTGATATTTTTTTTACGTAGGTATGGTTTGATTATTTCTTCAGCCTAATGAAATTGCCTGAATTGGTTAAGCCGCGTAGGCAAGATTCCCGGGAGTCTATGACAATTAAAAATCAACTGTGTCTGGGATTTGTAGGTTTACAGGCTAAAATATAATATCTTAATACGGCAAAATTAGAGCTTTGTCCAATTTTAATTCTCACAGAAAAATTGTAAACTATTATGTCACCATCAATATGACATTTCCGGGCTTATCAAGCTAATGGCCTGCAGAAAATATCCTACCTACAATTTTTTTTACTTTGAAAATATATATTTTTCAGTCAACATTTTTAATTTGTAATTGAACATACTCGTACCATCGTATGTCGTAATACGATACGATACGATACGTCGTCGTCGTCCTACGTAAGATTAATGCTGGATAATCAAAAGTACACGAACGAAACCACGCGTACCAGCGAAAGTGAAATAGGAAAATATCCAGTCGCAATCTACAGTACTGGAACTACAAACACAATAAAATTTTAATTTTTCCATGGTTTTGATTTTTTACTCTTAATGTTTATTCTTTTATACCTGGCCTGACAAACATAACGATTTTTTTAAAAGCGACTTTCATTCAAATTCAGTTTTTTAAGCAATTTATCATCCACGAAAGTGTTTTGCATTTGCGAAACCAAAAATGATGATTGTAAAAGATAAATTATTTTCCTAGTCAAAATGATGAAGAGTGGCTGGAAGAGGCGAACTTGTCGTAGGTAAGAATGAATTTGTAAAGGATTTGTAATTAGGATGCATTTTAATTACAAATTCTTTTTCCTATACGGCAGCACCATTGTTTACATTTTTTCCGTGAGAGTAAAAATTCGACTTTTTGTATTTTATACATCGAATCTGTAGGTGGATTTGCCGTATTACCTGTAAGTAAACCCAGCGACGAAAAGAGACTTCACAAAACATGGCCCAGGAATCAATATCTATACTATATATATATTATATTTTTAATACTGGCATACCATAAATAACCATTAGCTCTTGTGCATGAAAATCGAAAGAAAAGTAAATAATGTTTCAGACTTTATGTAAGTAGTATTTTTCTCCTGGACGTTTAATTTGCCACTTCTACAGTAAAAATTTCTTAGTCTAAAAAAGACATGTTTTGGGGCAGAATGCAAACCCGTTCATAATCACCCTGTGACTGCTCTTGCTACTATGCTACCGAAGACTTGGAAGAACCCTCTGAATCCATAGGCAAGCGAGGAATGTAAGTGCCCCAGGAAATGTCTTTTCTAGTCTGGATATTTTTCTAAACATTTAAAAATAATTTGTTGCCGCTTTGCACAAGACTACGTATCTCGACCCAACCCGACTTAAAATCCCGAAAAATACTAACTGGTCACCACATATTGAAATTGATTCTTACTCTTGGCCGATTCTGCTCAGTCTTTAGTTCGTTTTTCATACTAATAGTGCCTGTTATTGTTGTGTATATCCTTTTTTTTAAATTAATTTATATACATTGGAATAATTAATGTTTTAGTTTTCAAATAGTTTTTAAAAATCTACGTATTACTTTAAGAATTGTAAAGTACTTACGTACTAAGTATGCACCAATACAAAACCTATATATACAGACAAACTATATTTTTAGAAGTGTCTGTTTATATTATGTCCTGAAGAATTTTGCATTTGCATATTATAACTAAACATAAGAAGTAATACTTTTCACTATTGAAGGTTTGTTGAGACCAACAATTTTCATGTATATCCACCCTTCAAGTAAATAATTAAAACATGCACAAATAGATACCAAACAAGTAGGAATGTCCAAAAAACGATGCATCCGTCTGTTAATTGCACAAAATTATTATTTGCGGTAGTACCTACGTATGCTGCCAAATTGAATTCGCTCAATTCTTTACTAAGTTAAGCGATTTCCTTAAAATAATTATTCTTATTGTGCAACTTGTGCATACATGACCGAGCTGATTTTATATGTAAATAAATACTTAGAGATGAGACTATTTCATTAAATAAACATCGTATTAATAATTGTAATTGACAGCAATTTGAAAAGTGAGTTTTGGTAATGTTCTTACTCGTATTCGTATGTAGCTAAGTTATCTATGTAATTTACTTCTTCTGTTTTTAAGATTTATTGTGTTTAAATGCTGTTTATACCGTTTTCTATTTTATATTTTCTCCTGACATAATGTATTAGACTATAGTGAAACAGTTTATGGTAATGCAAAACGTATAGGTACCGTAGTGTAATATTCTGTTAAGTTAGTTAGACGATAGAAGTGGTAGATATTATCACACTCTTACTACATTTTTATCTTGTCAAACCTAAAGTAGCTCTTTAAGTTTATTGTATTTAATTTTACTGAAACCTGTTTTTAAACTAAGAAATTTTGGGGAGTTGGAAGCTACATACCCTCAGATCATAGTAAACTGAGTACATAACTAATAATCTATAAACTAGTAAGATCTAAAGTTAGTAATTTAATTAATGACAAACGATTGATGCGTGTAATATGAAATTGAACGATATATTAAGCATAACATTGGCATATTAATCATGGAAGGTAGGAACAAGATGTGTTATTCTTACAATATTGCTCGTTGTATTATAAACTTGAATTGTATCAGTAACAAGTCAAGTTAGAAAATTAGACTTGTGTCATTTAGATATTTCAATGAGATCTAGTTTGATAGAAGTTAAGAAACTGTTAGTAAATGATTAATTTGTTATATTTTTTTAGATCAATTTATTTTGATATAAATATCACGTTTTATCCCGTAGATGATGGTTTTATAAATGGACTTACGATTTATATGATTATTGATAATAAGAACACCTATTTGCTTTTGAATAGGTAGTCAACCTTTAATTAGTTTTCCTTATAAATATGAGACGACTTGAGGTGTTAGTAGTAAAAATGCGTCGTAGTCGGTGCGCTAGCGTGCCGAGCGGCGGCGGTCGAGTGGCTGGTACACGTACCGATACAGGGGAATATGGATATTGATATAATAACTGTCTCACTTACAGATACACGTATGTTTCTATGAGACAATTAAAGCTCGCCTAATTAATTAGCGATATTGTTGTTAAACTTGATGTATTTTAGAAAATTATTGATTAAAAATCGATGTTACATAGATGTTTATTGTAAATATTACTATAATTGATGCCAAAAGTATGAAATGTTCTAGAGTGTTTTAGAAGGCTGTATTTTTGGGTGATATTTTAGAAAGGGAAGGCAGCATATCTTTGATAACATATTTAAATACAACACGAAATGGCGACGTAAGACGGGCATAGAAAAGTGCATGATGTGATAAATGCTGAAGGTTTAGTTCTAGTGTTGTTGTGCTATTAATAAAATATGTTCACATGTGGTTACAGGTTATTTCTTTTCTTCCACTGATGATTTAAGGTTTTTATTCAAAATTTTTACTGTAATTACTGAGACAGTTAAAAAATTTGGTTTTGAATTTATTCTCTTTAAGTACGGTAATTAGCTCATTTGCTGTATGAAATAATAACTTCATGGCCCAGACTTAAGCTTTTTTTTTTTAAATCAATTCCTTGGTTGGGGACAAGACTTTAACTTTTCAAGATCCGTGAAGACCAATCATATCAGACACAATACATTTCAATTTCAAAAAGAAGTTAAGATCTAAGGTAGGAGGCAGTAGGTAAGAGGTAACCGCAAATTGCCTGACGAGCGGCTGGTTGAGTGGCCTGCACTGTATGTACTTCTTACTATAGAGGCTACTTGGTTAGGGGCCCGGGTTCGAATCCCGGTGGGAGCAGATATATGTATGATGAGTTAATACAAACATTTGTCCAGGAGTTATGGATGTTTGTATGTTTATTTAGCATCAATTGCAAACTGTAGTTAGATGCAAAAAAAGCTATGCACTGCGGATTTTCATTACAAAATAAAAACAGAGTAAGTAGGTATATTATAAAAATATACCTTGTTGAAGTAGTTACACCGACTACACGTTGAAATAGGTGTTTTAAATAATTTAAAATCTAAAAGGCATAAATTATCCATAAATAAATTATCTATAAACAAATCTAAAAGGAAACAATATAACTATACTTACGTAAAAGTTAGTAATAGAATAAAATGTAAGAAAAACCTATTATTAAGTAATATTTTTTTATTTCAACCAAATACTTTGTTTATTTACATTCATTTTGCGATCCGTTTTTATTGTATGCCATGATTGCCAAGTAAGGGCTACTTAGGTGCTTTTTGAATATCATTGTGTTATTTTATGAACATAGAAATAAACCGGTACAGGTACGCTTATCGTATGCCAATGACGTCGAACTTTCTTCGAGTGCTTGTATATTACCATTCGCGTCGGTGCTCCGTCGAGAGCGCACGTCCTCTGGCTCTGCGCGGCTCATTGTTTTAATTACAACTACAACCGGTACAGTGTAGCCGCGCGTCCACTGACACTGCTTCTGCCACAAACCAACCGTGAAATAACCTTATAAAACAATATTATCGGCAGCGACACTGTGAATGTTCTTTTTTATACGTGTTCTTGTGAAATGATAGAAAACTCGGCAAATCAAGTGAAATGGGACGTACCGAGGTACCAAAAATGTTTTGTTTCCTCGACCTGATTGATTGTTATATACCTTAAACGGAAACCTGTGAAAGACACAACTTGGAGTTTTTGGAAGGTAAGTCTTGAATATATTTGTTTATATCGCTTAATTGTTGCCCGCGTTGTCAAATACTATTTGATTGTTGCTTACTACCCTCCAAACTGACATCGATTTCCTAATAACAGTAATTAAGCAATCTAAAGTTGAATAATACCTACTCATGCGACACTGTAACAATATTACACTATTGGCTCCTGAAATTACATAAATATTTAAGCAAATTAACTTTAAAACATAAACTTTAGAACAATAAAAAAGTTTGAGCACAAAAACATTTTTTTTGGGAGTGAGAAATTTATGGTTTTCATTCATACATACAAAGGACTCGCACACACGAAAGTATTAACTAAATGAAAATCTACTCGTGAAAATATTTAATTCGCAAGGAGATACATAATCACAGCAATTCACACACAAACAACAGATAAGTAGATGTATTTATCTAACATCACTATATTGTAAACGTCGATGCTGTCAAAAGGTAGAGATACATGTATGGTATTATCTCGTTATATCCACTTCATATTTTGACACTATTGTTACTTAAATTGGTATTTCTAAAGGCTTGCAAGCGTACTAAATATAATAAGTATTTTACATTACTGTATTAGGGGGGTCTACGGGACACGGCTTTCTATAAAAACTTTCAAGTCGATAATATTGGAAACGAAAAAGTCGATTCTAACAAAACTTGCCATGCATAAGCAAGCTAGGCTAGTCTCATAAGTTGTAAGAAGATTTTTCGAGAAGTCTAATAATAAAGAATTTATTGGCGATTTTTGGTTTGTATGAAAAGCTAAAAATTGCTCTTACTCAATTATTTTTCGAAAAATTCTCTTACAACTAATCAGACTAACCTGAATTGCTTATGCCTGTAAAGTCTTATTAGATTCGGTTAGCTCGTTTCTAATATTTTCACCTTGAAACTTTGTATGACTTTTCATACAAACATTTGTGCTCAGTAGAAGTAGCCATCCAGTACGCCTGATTAAAGTTGGAACAACTTTCAAAATAAACAATGCATAACTATGAATGATTGAAAAGATACCTAAGTAACCCAAAATGAAACATATTATACTCATAAATGTTTAAAGCCATACTAGTAAATAACAGCTGTTTTTAACAGTTTAAAACTGTCTGTCACATAGGTTTTGGTTAAAATTAAACTGATATTGAATACGTTGAAAAATATTTTTTTGACACAGTTATGTACTTGCAGAAACAATAACAATACGTTGTAGTATTTGTTTCTGTGGTGATTAAGGTCGCCAGAGCTCATTGGGGACTTTGTTGTACGCTGTCAACACAACGTGACTTTTACAGGGCTGGGTTGGCAGTAGTCGGTTGGTAGGTAAGTACGTTTGGCAAGCGCTAATTATGGAGTGCGGTAACCGCCTACCATCAGGCGGGCCGTAAATGCCTGATTGCCGCGGTACCTTTGTTATATTTCAAGAGCAATAGCAACAAGCACTAAAATATTTTTTTATACTAAGCATGGCAAATGATTAAACACCACCTGATGTGAAGCGGTAAGTAGAGTCCATATGCGAAAACAGCTAGTGCAGCTTGAAACACACTGTTCTAGCCGCCTTTACTTTGCCGGCCCATTAAGTGCCTTTTTACGTCCCTTTTGAAGGAACCCATGTTATAAGAAGGAGGGAATACATGTGCTTGCAAATAATTCCAAGTTTTGGAAGTAGGACAAAGAAACGAGTTACTAAACTTCTTTGTGCGTAATGTTGAGGTGGAGAGTAAATTGATGCCTCCGATGACCGGCACGCATGCGTCGCATGCTCCTGAGTAGGAAGTGGGAATGTAGCATAAGGCGGAAAAGCTCCTTGGAACACTCTCTATGATGAAGTCGATAGAAGGATGCAATGTCACGAAGCAACTGTAGAGGCTGTTCGTGACCTCTACACTGCCAATGATACGGACGGCACGACGCTGCAATCTGTCCAGTGCATCGAGGAGGTACTTGGCGGAGCCATTCCACAGGTGCGAGCAATATTCAATGCAAGACCGGACCTGAGTTTTGTATAGCAGGCATAATTGGTCAGGTGTGAAAAATGTACGTACCCCGTTCAGGACACCGAGCTTCCGTGAGGCTGATTTGATCTCGCTTTCGATGTAAGTTCCTCTGATTCAGATCGTAGCATATCTCCATACCGAGCAAGTTGATGGAGCCCTTTGCTTCAAGTGTAGTGCTCTGAAGAGAGGGAAGCAGAAGCAACGGCGACATTTTGTTACACATTGGCCTCTCTCAAGATTCCGGCACACACCCAAAAGAGAGAGAAATACGTTATAGCCGCATTAAGGCGGGAGACCACAAGAGCATGACAAAATAATTTTAGTAAATTAGACTAGTCAACAGTTAATCCTGGTTCCTGTTAGTTATTTCAAACCTGATTGTGACGTTATTCCAGTGGCAAATCTGATATTTAATTTAATTTATAGTTTTCTTGCCTGCAAATAGATGTCTAAGTTACATATACAGGTTTGCTACAATCTGTGGACTTTATATAGGTATCCTTAAACAGGACACACACGGTTAGGACTCGTTTCCTTGACATAAAACCTGTATTGTATCCTGCAGTAAACTCCTTTGCCTTCGATGAATAAAATTTAAGTAAGTACTGAATTGCTCGCAATGATGAATAGGTAATAGGTAATGATGTAGTTTTCTACATTTTAAAATTCTGACGTATCTACATATTAAAAACAAGAAAAATATCTGAAATTCTCCAAACACACATTTTTAAATTTTAATGCATATTTTCAAATCATAATTTGGAAATAACACACTGTCAAGACGTTGTAAATTATCTAGTTTACAAAATATATTTTTGAAGTTTCTAACCACGGTGTTATAACTTCATACTAAAATAACCATATCATATACGACCAATTGCAGTTAACATTGAAGTATTGATTAGGACCATTCGTTTAACTGATATTTAATTTGGTCGGCTTACAATGGCTTAGAAATTCAGGCCCAAGTCGATAGATGACTCTGTAACCATAAAAAAAATAGTGACTTCGAAAAATATAACAATAAATATTTAAAACTTAAGTGACATTTAAGATGTTATTCATTAAACTGAGAAAAAATAATTACTTCAATTTCTAATCAATATTAGGTAACTTTGATATTTTTTACAATGTCGTTAGTAATATTCTTACTATAACTTGTATTATAATATCTTGCCCAAATTATTAATTACTTAGTTAGAGTAGTGACCTATGTATTGGGATTTGAACCTAGGCCGTCATAGCAGTTCCTGTCAGTTTTGAATTTTTCATGACATATCAATTTTTTGATGACATTTTGGTGTTCATTATTTTAACGATATAATTTTTATACAGTATTTTTCAATACATTACCACTATAAATATTTTAGTTAAGTACATTACCTACTTAGGTAGAAATTGTAGCGCTAATTCATCACTATCAATAATGATTAAATGGTATATTCGACAGACCTCCTGCGTTCTAATCCTAGAAATCCATGTTCGAATCCCGATGTGGAATTTTTCTTTGAAATTTTATTTTGTTAATAAAAATACATAAATAAACATGTTCTAAGTAACTTTTGATTATTTAAATTTAGTTTTTAAGAAAAAAAAGTTTTATTAAGAAAATAATTTTTTGGTTGTCTACCGGTTCACATCACCAGATATCGCTAAGCGCCATATATTTTGTAGTACGGAGTGATGCCTCTATACCCGTATAAAAAATGTACTCTTTGTTTCTAACTTCATCAACTGAACTTTTTCTTATCCCGTAGTTACACATAGTACCTATTTGGTCTGTCTATTTACTTGTTTTAATTTGCCTTATTACAATTGTCTAATGAAAAGGAAGGAATTTAACGAAAACATCCTGCGGTTCGTGGAATTCGTATTACATGGTAAATATGATAATTAAGTACGAACTTTATTGTGAAATTTATGCGAGGCCAGACTTTTCAGTTGCACTTTATTTACACTTAAATTAATGGGGCACTGGTTATATGCAAGTACCTACATTTAGAAAATAGAACCCGTTGCTTTTATGGGAGCGTGTGAACAGAAATTGCGGCAGTCTCGTCCGCGAGCTCACTTTCCACCCATTCATGGAATCTCCAGCTTTTTTATACGATTTCTTTCAACATCTTATATGCTCATACGCGAGACGCGTTGTTTCATATTAGCCAGCTTTCCTCTTTGTTTATGTTTCTCCCATATCTAAGTTACGTCGGAGGTGAAATTGATAGAGGCACAATATTGTATGTAATACAATAACATGGCAACTAATTGTTTGTTTGTACGTGATAAGTACACTGAGAAATATGGTCATTTTAATGAAATTTGAAAAAGGAGCAGAATATGAGCATGAACCAGAAAAAAGTACCTAGTGCGTTGACGTCAGCTTGATTAATTAGAGATCCAAGAAATGGGGATTTGAGTGTCTGAGGCTCTCGAAAATGCCTCCAAATTACATGAAACGTGTCAAACTTTATAAGAGTATGTAAGTAACTTGTTATTTTATGGACTTCAGTAGTAAAACAATAAATAAATAAGTACCTATGATTAGATAATACCTAATTCGTAAGTACCCACTTCTTTGCACTATACATAATTATATTTTATTTAACATTAATTATTTAAATTATGTTTCCTTTCATATTTTTATCTGTAATCGAATGCAACTCCTTTACTCTAGTGGTCTAAGGAAACGTATATAGTTTTCTAAATATATAGTCAGTATGCGCGAGGTATTCATAAATAAAGTAAATATGTTAAAGTAGAGTTACGTCTTCTAATTTTGAAGTTGTTCATTCGAAAAATATTTTAACTATGGGAACATAGGGACATTTATAAATTGATGAATAGTCTTTATTTTAAAGAATGATTACGGCGGCTGTGCAAATTGCAGAGTACGAGTAACAGACGTAGAGCCCGCGCCGCTCGCCCGCCGCAGGCGCAGGTGTATCAAGTAAGATGTGTCCGATTGCGTAATTCTGCGCAGCGGACTTCAATCCAAACCTTCCCATCACTCGTTCATTATTACAACAGAGTTTCTATTTAATCCTAATCTTTTTAAGCAAGTTACGACGATTCATTGCGTATTGTCCTATTTAATGAATTACATAGAGTTAAGAGTTGTGTCACTTAAGATGTGAAATAAAGAATACTTAATCTATTAAATATCCACAAACCGGACACAATCATAGATAATCTATTGTTGAGTGAACACTGAACACCTGGCGGGCAAGGGTCAAATAGTCAAAATAATTGCAAGATTCAAGTTTTCAAGGGTAATGAATTGTTTACATAAAGCAAAACAATAATGTTACCACTTACAATCAAATTTATTGTCAAATCGTAAAATGCGTTACAGTTCATAAATGTAAGTAGGTAGGTACTTACTACCTATAATTGAACAACTTCATAGCATAATAATATGAAGATTATTTTCAGAGGCCATCAAAATTGTTATAAATTTTGTAAGTCTTACCTAAGTTGGATTATGGTTGGTAATATAGAGGATCTCAAGACAGCTTTATAAAAACTTCAATATATATATTTTTAATTTTAAATATATTTGGATCAAATGGTAATTTTTACAATGAATTAATGCTTTGGTGCTATATAAGTACTGCTGAAACAACCGGAATGTCAGCATGCCCATCTATGTGTAATTTGTACAATGCCCGCAGATATCTCTTTTTCCGACCTTGTACAGATCATTGTAAATATTTTCCGCACTGCCAAAAAAAGTTTAAGTAAAAATGGACTTTAAAACAAATATAACAAATAGAAACTGATTGCCTTTTGAATACATGGCTGTAGGGTAAATGCGCCAGGTGGGCTCGCAGCGCCTGTTGTGGGGCAAGCAAGCTGTATCTATGAATAGTATCGTCAGCGAGCAGCATGCGGCCCACAGCCAGAGGTCGCGAGCGGTTAATTGGCGAGGAGTCGCCGAGGCCGGTTTGCCCGCCGGTCATTATTTTACATTCCTAGTCCGCAAGATAGCTTCGTTCCACTCCGACGCTATTACAGATTCGCCGAAGTGATACACCACATCCTTTTTAGCATTGAAATGCTAAACGATCGAAGTTCGCAGTATTAAACCCCGACGCATATTATCTATTTATGAATAGGCAATGAATAGCTAATTTCGATTGAGTTTTTAATTCACTACATCGACTTTCTGAAAGAAACGTATAGCTTAGGTAACGTAATACTTTTGTTGCGTGTCATGCGGGCTTCCCTGGTTTAGCCGGAACTCAGGAATCCCCTCAACAATAAACCGTCCCCTAAAAGTTGTTGTTTTGTATCCTAGCAATATTGATTTAATATTTTAGGAATGGTTTATTACTAACTTGAATATTTCTTGAATCGTAACTGCTCTAATCTAAAAAGGTAATCTCTAAGCCAAGTTTAAAATATCCATCAAAAATGTCGGCTATTTTTTTGTTTCCTCAAAAAGCTGAAACTGGTTTTATTAAGATATCCAGCTTATTCTTCTGGCGGCTTCTGGGTTATTGTGAAATGTGTTTTAGTTGCTTTAGTGCTTTAGACTAACTATATTTTCGAGGCCGTTGATCTCGACAAAACTGCGAGAAAAAACGGGTAACAGTTGTCGGCCGGGCCGCGGGGATTCACGGTCGAGCGCGCACCACCTGCGCGAACGCCACTGAACTAAGGACCCGTATGCCACCTCATTTTTATTAATTACAATTCACAAATTTGCTATGTGTGTGTGATGTCTAACATTTTTGATGGATATTTTGATTACAGTATCTTGCTGCAAGTAGGTAACTAGGGACAGGCCCGCTATGGAGATAGTGTTTCATTGGCGTCTTTGTTCAGGCTTTATTTATTTCAAATTGACGTTCATATCAGCCATGCAAAATAGCAATAAGAAATGATTTGATATCTACTAGTGTAATTTACTATAGGTATGTCACGCAAGTCTTCGTTTCTCTAGCTTTATACTTATTAATTTAATTTGATGCAAAATCTACAAATCTAGATGTTTTAATAATATAAATATTTCTATAGAAAGTGTGTCATATCATCTCATCAGTGTAAGTGCATAAACCTAATTCTTTTTCGAAGTTAGAAAGTGGACGATTAGACTTATTTAGATGTGATTTAATTTTATACTATCATTACAGTTATAATTATTTTATTAATGTAGCTTTGCTTTTGACTTTCTTGACTCAATATACATATAATATATAAAAGTGCACTACAACTCTTATCCCCTTATTATAAACAAACGTTTGTAACGCTAGGTACCAACTAAATCAGAAAGTTCAGAAACGTTGGTCCGACAGCGGTAAATATGTTCCCATAGCAACGTCTTTGTACCAAAATGTTGTCAAAAACCGCTCCATATATTTACAAAATTTAGAAAGTTTTTGTTATATTTATTTATGTTAATATGTTGAAATATAAATAAAATCAAAGATATCAACGTATGTTCCAAAAAAAAGCTAATTGGCGGCCGTTCAAATGTTTAGCGCAACACAAATTGTGCGCAACGTAACGTTTTTGGTTTTAGTTTCCTGTCTACGTTGGAATTTAGCGCGATGGAGGCCGTGGTTTAAATAAAATTGATACTGTCACTATCTTTCTTTTAACAAATAAAAGTTTCAGCATCAGCTTTAGACTAGGGCCTATCTTGATTGCGCTAAATTTCAACGTAGTTACTTATTCACTTGGCTTGCGTCGTCCATTTCCAGATACTTATTACGGTTCCAAACCCCTGCCAGGCACCCTTAAACTATAATAAATTTAATCATACTTTTGTCATAGTATGAAAGCTGAATTTTATATATGTTAATTGAGGAACTACGAAGTGATGTTTTCTCGGTAGCCAGACAGTTCCGATGGTTCTCTCGTCTTGCCAGACACGAAGTCTGCAGCGCCAACGCAGCGCGGAGCGAGCGCGAAAGACATACCGGGTGTAAGGGGTAAATGAAGGCAGATGGCAATGCTGGTGAACCTAAATACGACTTGTTGGAAAACAAATTGAAATCGCAAAAAAAGGTGCTGTTTCATAGAAATTGTAATACATAAACAATCTATTTGTATGGAACAGCTGTTTTTTTTCGCGATTTCGGCACGAGACCTATCTTATAATAGATACTATGAAATAGTAGATTGCTTTATAAGGGTGGAAAGGAATCAATCCCTACAAGGTTGTTAGACGCCCGAGCGCAGTTAGGGCGGCTATAGTCTGAGTAGGGTTTGATTCATTTTACCCGTGTGTAGAACTCTACTTTTCATTTCAAATGCATGGA
Source organism: Nymphula nitidulata (assembly GCA_947347705.1). Lineage (NCBI taxonomy): Eukaryota > Metazoa > Arthropoda > Insecta > Lepidoptera > Crambidae > Nymphula > Nymphula nitidulata. The sequence continues at coordinate 10,585,552 of OX374623.1, forward strand.
AAATAAAAAATAGTTTTTCTAATAAAATTTATCAATAAAAATACTCCTAACATGAGTAGAACCTATTTAAAAAGAGTATTTTTAAATTTGGAACACATCGCGTTACCGACTACTGGCCATTCAGCCGAATACTTTTTTTTCTTCATTATAGCACAGATTGTACGTAACCAAATTCAGTTCTATTTTTAATTTTTTCATTCCCGCCTTAGGAAAGGAAGCAATTAGTATGAGTTTTTCCCGCCCGGTGAGTGAAATCAAGACTCAGATCAAGAAAACGCTACTTTCCGAGCATGAGGAATGAAAATGCATTAACTGTCGTGTTATTTAAAAATGGAACATTTTTTTTCGAAACATGGTAACCAAAGAGATTACTAATCACGAGCATAGCGATTGATTCTTGCTCGTGTATTTATTTGCTATTTTTTACTTTAAAAAAACGAATCGGATTGTAAAGTTTTTAAAAGTGTCATTAGTCGCATAACCTTGTTGCAACCGATTTTCGTGTGAGAAAAAATCTATGTCCTACTATGTCTAATAAAGTTTTATTATCACAGATTTGTGCATGCAATTATTAAGGTGGTAAAAATTTTTAGACAGCGATGGTACATACAGGTTTGTGCCGTCAATACGACAAAAAATTGAAACATGGGCTATATTAGTTCATAGAAATGGTTCGCCACTTTCAAAAACTTCTTTCTCATTTGATAATTTCATGACATTTGTATGATATAATATAACATTGGCTGCATTATTTCATAGAAATGTCTTGTCTTGAAATAATAATAAAACGCAACTTCCCTATTGGATTACATAGAAACAACAAGCTATAAGCTATTAGTAGACAGGCAAAACTAATTTCTAAAATTAAAATAATAAATGTCTGTGCCTGTGTATGTGTGTGTGTGTGTGTGTGTGTGTGTGTGTGTGTGTGTGTGTGTGTGTGTGTGTGTGTGTGTGTGTGTGTGTGTGTGCGTGAGTGTGAGTGTGCGTGCGCGTATTTTATTTAAATTATTTCAGTCTAATAAGTAGATTTTCCACTTCCTCGTATGTTTTAGTCATTAGCCAATCAGTAACTACTGTTTTACATTTCTTTGATTGCATAGGAAAATAATATGTATAACATTGGCTGCATTATTTCATAGAAATGTCATGAAATTCTCCGATAAGCCAAAACACTAGCGTGTTTTGGCTTATCGGAATAGTCTTAATTAGAAGGTGTTAGATGATGATGATCGATTAACACTCAAATTGCTTGACAGAGTTATATTTTTTTATTTCTAAAATAAATAGTATTACTGTCTTTAATAAATAGTATAGCCAATAAAATACAGTAAATATTGCAGAAACAATACCTTTTTACTATTTAGTTTGTGCTTATTACTGCAATCAATAGTTTCATTGACATTTTAAGTGATTTGTTTGAGGAGATGTTACAAGTTGTCGAAAAATGTTCCATAGAAAATATGCTGAATTGTGACTTCACACTTTAATAGTGTCCACTGAATATGTATGGTTGCATTGCGCATGGACAAAACTAATGATGTTTTTGTAATTAATAAGTTTACATGCATAGTTAGCATATTAAAAGTTGTTACATTTATTGTGAGTAAACGAATAGTTTTTTTTATACAAAGCACGACAAATGAGTAAATGGTTTAAAATAGTTTAAATGAATGTAGAAATGGTTCAAAGAATTATGTAATATTTACTTCGTTTTTTTAAATTTCTTTGCCACAAGAACTTACAAAAAATGTATTTTTCAAAGCATGTTGTATATAAAATGATTAATGTTTTCGAAGTATAAAGTGCTTCATATTTCGAAATCTCAAGTCTAGTAGTTAAACCGATCGCTCGTATTAATAAAATCTACTTTTTACTCGTTGTCAACATCCCTATTCGTAATTTGTTAGGCCATGTTCAAGGAGGCGGAACACGGGGCGTCAGGCGGCACGGTACGCACTTGACGTGTAAATATAAATATATCGTAAATAGTGGTTTCGTTTATGAAGAAGCGGGGGGCATAGCTGTTTACGTCGCTGAGCCCGGTGCGTAGCCTGCAGCGGCAGAGACGGCGTCGTCCACTGCGGCGCCTGCTGCGACTACCGCAGCTATCTTGCATTCTGCCAACGCCACCACAAACCCCGCACCTCTTCCTCCCCTTGCCGCGTGTTTCGCGGCGTCGTCCGTCATTTCATCCACCGCGTCCCCATTCCATTTTCATTATACTTTCATTCCACTTTCATTATACTTTCATTCCACTTTCATTCCACTTTCATTCCACTTTCATTCCTCTTTCATTTCACGTTTATTCTACTTTCATTCCATTTTTATTTCATTGAGTACATTTTGCAAAATAAATACTGTAACACAGCTAATTCGACAGCCCTAATTCCAGTTTTCATGTCTACCATCCTTAATCTTGCACGCTTGCGCGGAGGGGGCATCGTAGAGTGTAGTAGCCTAGCAACGGTTATGGTGTTGATTTTCCTCTATTTTATATGACGAATGTAAATTAAGAGAATAAAGTATGTTGATTGTTTTCTGGCTATTATAATACTAAAATCTTAATGAGGTTATAAGGACTTGATAGCGGCGCATTTATGCCAGTAATTTATAGTTGTAAAAACAAAATTGTATTAAAACCTTAACATTTTCTTTTCTTTTTCCGCTTCTATCAGTCAAGATTTATCGAAATAATAAGCTATGATGATTTCTTACTATAAACTAAAAATAACTGTACGAAAAATGGTGCTCATCAGCTGGCCCAAATCCCGTATTAACTTTTACTATCTCCTTTCAACCAATTGCACTGCAACTACTTACTATTAACATTTTGCAATAAACTTATTTTACACAATCGGTTAAAGGGTATTACGAGAGGCAAAACAAAAATGAACAGTGGATCAACGACTGCCTTGCAATGCGATTGAATGTAAGTGCACGTAATGGCGCTCTTCATCCCGAGCGAGGCGGGTTAATTAAGGTGAACGGTGTAGAAACAGCATGTAGTGTCAATGGGAGTACAAAGTCGCAGCGGGCCGTGGCCGGGAGTGTGCCGGGAGGCTGCGCGGGCGCAACCGAGGTCGTTGCACCGCTCCGGAGGCAACATCCCTCGCCCCTTCACCCGCACCTCTACTTCTCTGCACTTACCACTATTAAACTAGGACGTGCCAACTTCTCAATAAGTATTTATGTAACCAAATAGAAAGGCAGATTGATTAAAGAGGACAATGAAATGACAGTCTTTAGTTTTTGATAGCATTTTATGTACTTATTTTATATTATATTGCGTAATTTACCTAGTCATTGATTCCAGTTTAGTAGAGTTTGATTTTTTTAAAATATGTAACTTGTTAACCAGTGCAGTGACTGATGTGGAAAAATAGGCACTAATATAGTAAGAAAATATAATAATCATGTTTCGACTTTGTACCATGTTATGTAAAACCTATTTAATATGTTATCAGTTATTGCGTCATAAGATTCATTAGTTTAGAAAGCTTCTAAATCAGTTTACTCATGAATAAAAGAAAATATCCGAATACTGAATCATAAAATTAAAATTATTTTCATCACAATTATTTACCAAATGATAGGTTATGTAACACCAATTTATGTACAAAATTGTCGTAGGTATGGTAAACCAAGAATCTTTTTACAAAATTTACACATACTTAAACTTAAAAAAAATAATAGAAATCGCTACAAATTAACGTTACCTATCAAGTTTGTAATGAAGTTCACTCAGTGAAGTACCAGATCAAAAACAATACATTTTCTATTGTGTGTAAGCGCCGGCGGGCTGGTAAGGGTCAAAACGTCAAGGTTCCTATGATTGATTGCTATTAGAGTATCGCAATTATACATATATCATTAATCTATGTAGGTATTAGACAACACAAAATCTCCCTCGTGTAACAGGCTGAGGCTCTTATACTTACAGCTTTTGTTTCGATGTCAATGACGTAGGTAGTTAATTAAAATTATCTTTTGGGCAGTGTGAGGAAATATTATGAGTTTATCATTAACAACTTTCGTTATACTCAACTAGGCTAATGATTACAAATTATGAAATTATTAGGCTTGTGTAGTTATTTCACTAAGCTTAACACACAAACTGTTTTAGTTAAAAGAGTTACATGTTACAATTAAATTAGTAAATATATTTATTATATCTTTCTTAAATATACTTCAAATTTGAATGCTTTTATTTTACTAAATTGTTTATATGTAACCTAAACATTCTTAGAATTTGTTCTGACATTTGTAGTTCCTATCTAAAGGTAATGCAGCGATAATGTCAAGGAGATTGGGATTGCTTCTTTGTAGGACGGAATTTGTGGCGTTAATATACCCATCTACGTTTATAAATCAAATACCTACGTAAATATTGTTAGGAAGTGTTACTGTGTTACCCGTTCGCAGTCAATAAAGGAAATCGGAAGAAAATGTATATTTGGAGACAAACACAGGGAGTGTTCGTCTCTAAATATATTTTTCATGTGTTAAATCTATATTAAATAAAGTGATTCACTGAAATGTTTGCATGTATGTACACGCATAACTTCCGAACAAATGCATCAAATTGGGTAATAGTTATTTTGTTGTGTTCCTTATAGTCAGGACAAAGTATAAAAGTTTTTTTTTTCAATTGTACCAAGGATTGTACGAAAAGTTTTTACAATCTCTTGCAATGAAAATTGAGTGCGTAAATAACACAGAAGACAGTGGTGGAGATCATCCATATTTTCACAAACCACTAGCCATAATAGAGGCCACAAATAAAAGGTTAAACATGTCTCACTATTTTCATTTTAGGTACACCACCCGTACGTTGCCGGGGCGAGCAACGTTAAAATAATAAAATATACTTGTAAAGTCGCAAAAATGCTAAACATAAAACAAGACACATTTTTTCTAGAAAGTTGCTTTATTTTATTTTGACGAGGTCTTGTTCACTTAAGTTTGCGAATGGGTAACAAATATTTAAGTCGCAGCTATTTTGTATAAGAAATTGTATAACAATTACTGAGCAGATCGTCTAGTACTAAAGGGTTTTTGTATGATTGGTAGGTTCAAGGTTATTTTTATGACCCCATATAACCAAAATTATTTTCGGATCAATAGGAGCTGAGAAACAAACAATAATGATCAAGTACCACGCACGCATTTATGTTATCCAAGGCGGGCGTGTACGAGCAGGGCGATCACGAAGGAGAAGGACTCTTACTGTTAATTTGTTTTAAAATAAAGTGTTTTTATAAACATTACTTAAATTCTAAAATAAATACTCAAGTAATATTCTGTAACCTACTCACCTACGTACGACATGTTATTTTCAGACATCCACGCGAACGAAGCCGAAGAAAATGTGCCTTTAAGTTTGACTAATGTTTAACACATATACGATGTTGTCCATAGGATAGTGGTAATACTATAAAATTAAAATTTTTTAAGTAGCCTCTGGCCTCGTGAATCATTTATCTAACATAATCCCAATGAGACTATTCCTATGAGCCCAAACACGCTACATCTGCTGTGAGTTTCTGAAGAATTGAGTATCCCGCAGACTGATGGTACAGGAACAGCCCAAGGTTAGCATGTATTGGAAATTTTCAAGTGGGAAATAATCTAATACAAATGCCCGAACAGATCGTAGCTAAGAACCATCTCGATCATGTCAGCTTTCAAACAAAAAAACTAAATAAAAATCGGTCCATTCGTTTAGGAGCTGCGATGCTACACATATACATATGACAAACTTATAACACCCCACTTTTTTGGTCCGTGGTTATAAAGTACAGTTTAGAAGAATTATATGTATTCCAAAACCAATTTTATATTTTATGTATACAAATACAAAGCAAGCATGGCAAACGACTCAGCGGTAAAAAGAGTCCTTATGCCAAGACAGCTAATGCAGCTTGAAACACAGTGTTCTATTGTTCTATTCAACTGATTTTTACGTTTTTTCCCCGGAGTTGAGATTTTTTGTCGACGTAATAGCTGCCACTTCATCTTCTCTGGTAATTTATGACACTGTATTTTCGGATATATCTAAAAAATACCGAGTTAATTCAGTAATATAATTATTGTATATATTCAGTAAATATAAGTTATGAAAAAAATTACAAATCAATTTTATTTATACGAGCTATCTAATGCGGGACCAGTTGACCCCTTCATCGAAATCTATCGACATTTTTGTTCTGATTACAATTACTTACAATTCTGCACCCGTACCACCATCTTTTATCACGATCAAATTTAGGGCCTAAACTGAGTAGAATCGTTTAATTCGTACTACGACGCTATCTATGACTATGACAGCGACGCAGTTTAGAAACCAATACTGAACCGAGCGGAATATGAATCGCTTTTATAAAGATGGTGGTAAGGCCCCTGATCTGACTTGAAATAAGCACCTACAAGTTATGAAACGGACATAAACTTGTATTATACAACTTGTATTAAAATAATTGCAATTTTATTTTACTGTCTTGTCATGTCTTCTTAACGTACAGAGAAGCCAACATTACGGCGAAGGGAACTTTAGTGACTATGGTCAGTAAAGCAACCATAGAGAAATAAAAGCAGCCAAAGAGGACATAACACTACATCTAAAAGCAACCCAACAAGAAATTACTTCGTTTAGTTGTCAATTCATAAAATAAAATTGGAGAAATTTAATTGACGTAAGTAAATATAAACTAAAATAAATGCGTTTAATATTAAATTGAATATTTTTTATTAATTATCATTTTGAGAAACAACCTATAAAAGTGAAGAAATATAAATGTAGAGTCAGAAAGTTGAACAAAAATGCTTGTAAGATTATGTTTTAAACGTTTTTAATTATTTTATGGTGATTAGAACTATAAAATAATTACGTATAATAATCGATCGAGTCATTTTAATAATTCAACATTTGGAAAAACATCATATAGAAGTGAAGAAGTTTACATCTGTATAATTGTAGAGCCAGTAAGTTGGACAACAATTTTTGTGGCATTATATTTTAAAAGTTTAATATTATTTGTTGAACATGAAACAAAGCTTGAAATGATTGTACCTACTGCTAACTTGGAGTTACCTGCTTAGTATACAATCAGTGTAAAATGACCACAATGGATCATTTAATATCTTATTAAAATAAAATATTTTTTTAACTGTATTTTCTCTACTTGTTTAGGTTCGCAATGTACTCAACATCAACTGCGTCGACCACGTCAGGGTCAGTGCGGGTCGCAGGAGGTGCAGCAGGAGAGCGACGCGTGCGCGTCGTACGACTGCTGCGCCCGCGAAGAGCCGCACCAGCCTTCGGATTCTCGCTGCGCGGAGGCAGGGAATACGCCACCGGTTTCTTTATATCTAAGGTCGACTTCAACTCGGAGGCACATCTACAGGGCTTAAAGGTACCTATTATTTCTTAATTAGTTTTCTAATCAAAAGTTTGAAAAATCTAATAGTTTTGTTTAAACCAATATACTGCAACGTTAAAAATATTAATTTAAACCACTGAAAGTGACTTGTTACATTTTAAATTACATAAAATAAAGACCTACTACTATAACCCAGATAGATAATTAGTATTTTAGGAAATACTTGGCAAATAAAGTTAATCAAAAACAATTAAATTATAGTTTAGTTCTTATATTGATTTAATAATTTTACAATCCACAACAGTTTTCACACAGTGAGTGGCAGCTGTTTATAGTAGTAGCCTTCTAAGTTCGTTGTATAACTCAAAATTGGTACATTGTGCTTGAGCTCTTGCTCTTTTTATACGGCTATTGAGTAATGAAGTATTCTTGTATTGTTTAGTTTCTGTTTTTATTTCGTATGCATGCACGGACCGTAAGGGAAGATTGAATCTTTGTTGTTGACACTTTTTGCACTCGCAATCTATTGCACAGTTTCCCACAATTCCTGACTAACTATCCAACAGTGTTAATCGTGCGAATTCCTCATCAGCGTATAATTACTAGGCTACTCGTAACTGCACAATCTAACTAAACCTATATTATTTTTCGAGGTTAAGTCGCGGGTCGTATTTAAATTTCGTTGTCTCTTTCATTCATTCTGAATTATATAAGTACATAATTGCCTTCCTTTGACATAACTCCATTTGTAGTATCAATGATGATCACTGTGCCAAGGACATCCAGGTCAAAAAGCTTGGGGAGCCCCACACACGCCCGTCGCGTCGCCTAGCCAGCGACGGATAGGTCTGCAATTTCTCCCCGGAAAAAATTAAAAAGGTCAAAACTTTGTGCATAGGTGTATTAGATTGTTGATCATTTGTTGAACAATATCAGTATAGTGACAGTCTTCACCAGCCTATATACGTCCCACTGCTGGGCACAGGACTTCCTACATGGAAGAAACACATGAGGAGTTTGGGCCATAACACCACCACGCTGGCCCAATGCGGATTGGTGGGTTATAGCGGTGGCAGGGACAACCGGGACCAACGGCTTAACGTGCCTTCCGAAGCACGGAGGAGCTCGAGATAACAAACTTTGATTGACCCATCCCAGGATCGACCATGGCGAAAGTTGCTTTGTTTTTCGTATCGAAACCAAAGCGCTCAAACTAATACGCCACCGAGCTCCTCCAGTGACAGTAGCACATAATAATTAATAGTAAATAGCCTAAGTAGGTATTAATAGTAAGTAGCCTAATAGGCTAAGTAGCTGTAGTGAATATTTTTAATTTAATTGGCTTACATCAGCATAACAATGATTAATCAACAAAATGAAACCTACATCGTGTTCTCTTTAGAAGTATTCCTTATTAGAATTTTATCACATTCACAGTGTTTCATTAGTGAAATGCAACTGAATCATTGCCCTATTTCAAATCGCGATTATCTGTATGATTGTTATAAGCTATTAGGATGAGATAATGTGTCCAAGTCCAAAAGTGATTAACGTTCTTGAAAGAGTAGGTTTAACTACCCTACTCTTTCAAGAACGTTAATCACTTTAACTGGCCCAAAGCCGGCTTAACTAGCCGGCTTTCGGCCAGTTATAAGATTTGACTTGAAGAAGAATTATTTAAATTGAAATTTAGACAAAAAATTGTGAGATGCTTGTTTAATAGCTAGGAATTTAATATAGTTTTATGATACGTTAATGTGATGAATTTTTTTATTAAAATGTATTTATCTCAAAGGTGCGATTTAGCCTGTTTTCGCCACCGAATCCAATATACGGTCGTTGATTTATCTAGTTCTCGGCCTCCACTTTGCTGTTTGAAAATGATTTTTATTTCTATTAGGTATGTTTTATAATTGAATAAAAGCGAAAATTAATATAGCAACAATTTTAATATACTTGAATATCGGCACGGCACTTGAATATCTATTGATGAGTCTTTAATAATAAAATTAATAACAAAGCGGCTCATACATTTTTCTGATGGAACTTAATAACAATTATACAAAAAGTTCTGGATTTTCGTTCACCATAATTATTAGAAACTTTGAACTTTGAACTTTTTTTATTTCACAAATAAGAAGTATATAACTCAATAACAAATATTGTAAAAGAAACAGTATGCCAGGGATCAATAGTTTTAAAAATATAGCGGTATGTTTGATGTGTTGCGGCGCATCGTCCGAAAACGCTACATAGATAATCTACAGTAATATACAATCGGATTCCAAAAGCTATTAAAGAACTCAATCTCACTGTTTTTAAAAAGAGACTGAAATATTTTTTGACTAAAAAGTGTTATTAACATGTGAATGACTTTTTAAATGATAGGACAATTTTTTGATTATAGAGAGACATGGTAGAATACAATTTGACTGTTTTAAATTGACATTTTATTATTACGTATTATCATTATTAGATATCATCATTATTGTTTTTATTAAATACTGACCAATTTGTACGCCGTAATAGGGCAAAAACATGTAGGACGAAATCTGTTAATCTTGTGACCTCTGCATTTTAATGTATACTCATGTTTTGACAAATAAATGCATTATGATTATGATTACGGAACGGGTGACGTCACACGTTCCTATATTACTAAGAAATGTATGGGCATACTGAAAAAATTAATAATAACTATGTTATATGTACCTATGTTTTTATTGATTGTCGTCATAATAATAGTTGATTTAATTGATGTCAGCAATCAAATATGATTAACATTTTTGATAAATTTTGGATTTTTTTTACCATATTTATGAATTTCTTAACAGCACAAGTTCAAGTTTATTCCATATCTTTTAAGTTTGAATAGTTTTTATGAGTAACAGGAGCGTATATTTTCCGAATTTGTGAAAAAGACCGCCATATTGAAACTTAGGTAACATCCCCATTAATATAATGCTATACGAAAAGTTTTATTCATTTCAAGTAAAATAACTCAAATTCAACTCACTGTCAGGATACAATAACAACGTCTTTCTTTACCAAACGTTATACAATGACATCATTGTAGGTTACCTTGCAAAAATTCGCGCACACTGCTTTTTTCGCTATTTAAAAAAAAAATACCCTTGCACTGCTTGACATTCGAAGTTAACTTAAATAATCGTGATTATGCTACTAATTTTATAAGATTTTTTAAATAAGTGAGATTATTAGGACGTAATTATTATGGCCGAAAACTAAAGGTGGCCGGTAAACAGATTAAGTTACCCTACCTTTATTCTTAAGAGTTAAAATGTTATGGATATAAAATTAAAATAGTTGCACCTAATATTTTTAAATAATTAAGTGCAAACAACGGCCGGTCACGGCCCGGTTGAGGAGCTTGGTGTCGTAGTGGTTTGAGCGCTCTGGTTTCGATTACGAAAACAAAGCAATTTTTGCCATGGTCGACCCCGGGATGGATCAATCAAATTTATAATGTCAAGCTCCTCCGTGCTTCAGAAGGCACGTTAAGCCGTTGGCCCCGGTTCTTACTTCAACCGCTTTAACCCACCAACCCGCATTGGGCCAGCGTGGTGGTGTTAAGGCCTAAGCTCCTCATATGGCCTGCAGGAAGGCCTGTGCCTAGCAGTGGGACGTATATAGGCTAGTGATGATGATGTTGATGATGAACAGCCGGTCTCATTACTCTTTCCATATGCAGATAGAAGTAAACTTTTAGTGTAAAAAAAGAATTCTAAGTTTTGGAAGTAACTACGAGACTACGACACAGAAATAAGTTACTTATCTTTATGTGCGTGATGTTGATGTGGAGAAAGTGAATTGATGTGTGGTCCTGAGTAAAAAGGGGGAAGGTGCGCTGATAGACGACGCCAAGCGATGCAATGTTAGGACCTAATTGTAAAGGCCCAAGGTTGTTCGTGACCTCTACTTCGCCAATGATGCGGACAGCGCGACGCTGCAAACAAAGGTGTACACCTGTAATGTCTCAGCATGGAAATCAACATGGTTATTAAATATCCATTCGGATTTAAGGTTCAGAACCCTGTTGAGCTTAATTATAAGATTTATTGTCTCCATCTCGGTTTCAACCAGCCCCTGGGCGACCGCGATATCCCTATACACTGTACTATGATCCGCATAGCATGAATGTATTCTAATGGAAGCATGTCATTGTTATAATAAAGATTAAATAAATATGTCAAATGGAGCCGAGACTTGGGTAAAAACTAAGGAATTAAGGACTACTTAAGCTCATGTTGCCCAAAGCGTGACGAAAAAAAAAGTTAATGATCGCGTTCATAGACAAGAAAACAAAAGTAAAAAAGAAAAAAAAAGGTAAAGAAACAATAGAATCAAAATCCAAAATATACTATTCAAATAGGGTGCCTATTATACCTAGAAGCTCTTTCGAATCGTCAGAAATCCCATAATAATAATTACCTATGTATGTCCATCACAAAAAAGTCAACTAACAATTTAATAATGTCACAAGTAAAATCTTTTTTTTAGACTCTCTGCCGTAGCTGACGTTTCCAAAAATTGAACTACCGGTAGATTCCGGCAACAAAATCGTGTAGCCACTCAAATGTAAATTATAGTGTTTGTAGTCATATAATTATAATATTTACCAGTAAAGTCTCGCACAGAAAAAATATATGTATACTTAAGTATAATGAAAAATAAAAAAGTAGGTTTATCAACGTACCCATAAAGTATCCAATGAAACGAGCATTAAGGCTGTGGATCTCCGATATTAGGCTACCCAAAACCCGGCCAAAAGTATGCGGGCCTGGTCACGGCTGAAGCTCGTAGAGTTCTTTAGGAAAAGGAAAAATACTTTCAAAGTGGAAACGGCAATGGGTGGGACATGAGGCACGAATAACAGATCAGTGGCGCAAAATCCGACTTGACAGGAGTCCTTGGGGATATAAAATATTGTCAACCACACTACAAATGCGATAAAAGGATGAGACGGTGGAGGAGAATAGGCAAGTGGACGTAGACGTCACTGAACAGGAATTGTTTAAGACGGATTATGATGATGCTGACAATTGTAAAAAAAAAACATTTTTATAATTAGAAGACTTAAACAAGAATGCTCTTATTATTTTGTTGGTGTTACAGATTTCTTTCACACGATTACTTACTTCCTTAACAAAGAAGTTACGAAAAATTCACGAGTAAATACACTCGCCGTTGTTCAAGTATTACAATGGAGTATTTTGAGATTATAGTAGATAATCCTGGGAAGTCGGCATGCTTTCAACCTTATAGTCTCAAACTGTATTCGCAGTCAATGACATCAAAATCTCAGCAGTTTAAAACAGTTAGGTATTACCTACAACAAAATGTATGTATGTAGGTACATACATCAAGTTGTACCAATTTTGAGCTATCATACTTGTATCTATCTATAGTCAGTAATTCTCTTTAAGCAGTAATTTTAAATATATCTGAAAAAAAAACAGTAAGAAACTTGCTATACATACCTGTAATTACATAATATAATATTTTCTTTTACTTATAAAGGTATATTTTGCACGGGAAGTGAAATCCTTAAGATTGATAGGAAAGGTTTTAAAATCCATGTTTAAATGTGTTATGTTAACCGCAGGAAGAGGCGTATGTAAAGCGTTGTAATTAGATGGCAATTTAGAAATAGCCTAGCGCGGCGGCGACGGCGGCGTTAGCGCACGTCACAGAGGAACGTCCGGCGAAAGAGTCACAGAATTACAGCACTTTGGCTGATTGACGACTTTCTACCGTTCTTGTTTACGTACCCACCTGTATTTCATACTATAGAACTAACGATAGATGTTTTAACTATATATAACCGAATGTGAAAAAAAAACATTAATTAATCAATCATCAATTAGTAACCAACGACCTTGATCGTCATCTATCTGACAACTTCTCATTGAGAATATTCTTATAAGCCCAAACCACAGATTATGCCTAAACACGCAATATCTGCTTAAAGTTTGTGAGGAATTAAGTATCCCGCAGACTATTTGATGATACAGCATCAGCTGAGGTAAACGTATCTTGGAAATACCAACGAAGTAACAGTACACCAAATTTCATATGAATCGGACCTATGAATGTCAGTAAGACCTTTTTGTCAATCAGAAAATGAGCTTATGACCATAAAAGGCCTGAACAGATCTTCATAAATTAAGTATAGCTAAAAACCATCTCGATCGACGTGATAGCTTTAAAAAAAACGAATAAAAAGCAGTCGTTTCAGAGCTACGATGCCTCAACAGACACACAGAAACACCGACACACCTCAAATTTTAAATTTTTAATCCCCGACGCTAAAAGTCCCTCGCTTTTATCGTTGGGAGTTAAAAACTTAAATTAAACATTTCTTAAGAAAACATAGTTAACACGTAAAAACCTAATAACTAACATCACACACCTACCAACGAGTATATTCTACTTCTACCGAAAATAGAAAAACTTTGCAAAACGAATGACTCACCAATAACGCCCGCCGGCATTTTATATAGTACAGCCTGTAATTTTGCTGTTGACTCTACCAACACATGTTTCGGATAACTAAAGAAGTCAGGCAGCAGACGTGTGACAGGATTTTACTTCGAATAATTAGAAAATATCTACTCACACATATTACAAAACTTTGTTATAAAATAGTATCATCTTTCGCACATAGATGGTTACTGTTACATTATGGACATTAGCGTAAATACAAAGGTGTTTAAAAGTTGAAAAACTACGTAAATCAACAGAAATCGGTGAACAAAAGCCTGTAGAAAACTTTACACAGAATTTGACTTGTTTTGCAGGTCTGCAGTTAAACAAACATAATACCATATCTACTGGCGTGAGTCACCGGTTACGTGCAAACCATTTGGTGTATTCAGCTGTAATTTTCACACGATTCCTCAATATTTCATTGAAATGTAAAATTAAAAATTAGTAATCTAAATTTACGCTAAAAAATAAAGATTTTTCTTAATCTTAGGTACTTAAAAATATGTATACTTTACTTAGGTATCAAGATATACCTATTTAATCTGTCAAGCGGTGTTATCCCGCCGGAGGGCTATGACAATTGAAAAAGCAATTGTGTCTGGAATCTGATGTTTGACAGGTTAAGAGTAATAATTATGATGCCAGTTTGGTTTGTTAGTTTCCATTATTTTTTGTAGAGTTAGGAAGATTAACAGTACTGAATGTCAATCAAAATTTTACTGTAAGTAGGCAGTATAATAATAGTCTGCAACGTTCTCAGTCATTTTCCATTTAATTACACAAGGAACTTATGCATTTAATCGCATTGTCGGCATCTCTCGGAACATTAATCATGATGACTTGGTAACGAAAGTAACTTATTTCGGAGAGCTGGGCGTCATGGAGTCTGACGTTCGCTTGCTTCGCAAAAAGAAGACACGGAACGAAAGTTTGATCGAAAGTTGCCTGATATGTGGGGCACGAGCCGACCTGTCCGGCTCCGAGCAGCACCCGTGTCCGAGACGAACGTGAAGAAAGTGTTGCGTCGTCAGTCGTCACCGTTGGTTTGCCGAACTCGCGGGCTGCCCCAGTTTATTACATTCTTATCTATGGCGCGGGTTCAACTGTCTGCTTTGTATTGACACCTCCTCCACCACGCGATAGTGACGTCAGACACACCATTCATATCACTCACTGTCATAATACTCACGTAATGTCATGCTTATGAAATGTATGGATTGTATTTATTCTTACTTTAAAGATACTCTGTGGGTTTACTCCAATTTCCTATAATAGTGTGGGACCTATAGTGTATCTAATAAAGAACCCTCGCGTGTTGGAGAAGCACACGGCGATTTTTCATAGAACTTGCGAGGAATGTAATAAAATTTCGTTAAAAAAAAAAAAATCGTTTGTTTTCGTTAAATAAATAAATAAATAATAAAACTCATTTTGTTATCAGTGTTTTCACTTGCATTTTCTATCAACATCTACTATTAACAATTTGACCGTTAATGGTTATCATGCACAATAATTGATTCTCGGGCACTTATTGTTCGTTTAGTTCCATCGGAAAGGATATGTTCATAGACGACTGGCTGGCCGAGTGGACTGTTTGTATCCCTTGCTATTCATACTACTCGGTCAAGGATTCGTCCCATCTCCTCAGATGGTCGCGAATAGGGCTTGGGACGAGGCCGTTGACTGAGACTACGATTGTTAATAAATCTTTGCGGCTACTCTGCGGTCATTATATTAAAAAAACTTCCATAAAATGTCAGCAATGCGTGTACTTTGTTAAAATATTATTACAGTTATATTATTATTCGTGTTTGGGGCATTCAGTCTCGTAAAGTCGAGACCGTTGTCACTGCGACCTGAAAAGCTCTATTATGACAAACCGGTGCTCTTACAAACTAGTAAATAGTTAAATAGTAATCGATAAATTTTAAAGGTGTTGGTCGGTACTTCATTAGACAATCGGCGATATTAAGCGATAATCCAAATGACAAACAACACAATTTCTATAAAGTATAAAGCTCCAATGCAGATTGAGCGTTCTCCACCTGGCTTTGTTGCGTCACAGCCAAGCACTCTAGTTACTTTAGCCGTGATGGTGAAATATCTTGAAATAACTGTAATTTTTATACCGTATTTCTATAATGTAGCTACAAATCAAATCAAAATTTATTTGAATTAGAATTTATTGTTTCAACTGTGGTAAATAAGATGTTACACAAATTACATTTGATCACTACAACAATACCTAATCAAGGGCACTACAATAATACCTAATTATACAAAATTATAACTATTTAGTATAAAAATTAATAACAGTAAATCAATTTTAAATGTTTTACAGGCAAAATAAGAAATTAAGCTACTATTCTATTATATTCTACTTGTTACTATAATTTGATATTGGAGACCAATGAGAAATTATAATTTTTGGTTTAACCGGAGTGTCGTAACGCCTGCCGGCATTCTGAGAAGATCGAGCAAAAAGCTTTTTGCTCTTTGCTTCTCTACACGTCAAAAATATATTTAAGTCTTCTGCTATGTCTCTCGTAAAAATAGCTACTAACGTCAATAACTGGCGAAAATTATGTGGTTTTTAACATTTTCCATCACAAACATGTAAAACAAAAATAGTTTTGAAATAAAAAACCTCAACGGATTCTTATAATCTAATACAAATATCCGGAACCTTAATAATAGGTAAACTTATGTATTAGATAAACATAAGTGGCCATTTTAATAATAATGACAAAGCACCTGCAATACCAAGTGATTTTTTTCTTTTAATCGCAGGCGGCGGTTACCACTTACCACCAGGTGGGCCGTCAGCTTGTTTGTCATCTAGTTGTACAAAAAAACATTCCGTGGGACTTTATTTTTTGAAAATGCACAATATAATAGGTAAATTACATTTTAATTTGGCCTTGGATTTCTTTGCCAGCGCATGTGTTTCCTCTTTCCTATGACATGTGGTCCTTCAAAAGAGGCGAGCTATAGCTGTCTTCGCATAACAAAGAGTCCTTATGCGAAGACAGCTAGCTAGTAAGAAGAGTCTTACCGTGCTTTGTGTATAAAAGAGTGAGGACATTTTTATTTTAAGCCCCCCCCCCCCCCCCCCTCATGAAAAAAGTGGGGTGTTATAAGTTTGACGTGTCGTGGTGAAGAGAAGGGGCTGATTTTGATCCAGTTTTTTTTGTTTGAAAGCTTACGTGATCAGGACGGTTCTGATGTATAATTTATGAAGATCAATTACAAATAAAGAAAGAAAACGATGAAAAAATGTAATTGTTATAATAAAGTAGGCGTGTTTACACTGATCAAAAACATTAAAATGCGATTATGAACATAAGTTAAGAAGGTGAACAAAACGTTTTACTAAATTTCACAGATTCGATTGATTTGAAATTTGGTTTACTATTTGCTTAGGTGGTGTTTCCAAGACATAACCTTGAACTGACCCTACCATCAAATAGTCTGCAGGATGCTCAATTATTTAGAAACTTACAACAGATATAACGTGTTTGGGTTCATAAGAATAGTCTTAATGATATGGTGTTAGATAAATGATTGATGAAGCTGGGGGTTACCTAAATTTTTCAATTTTATATTTTTTCCTTAGTTACAACGTCAAGGCAACCGTTTTCATATGTAACAATCTACGAGTATACCTACTCGTAGATTGTTAGATTGATTTAGTAAAAACGATCAAATTTGTTTATCAACAGACCAGGCAAATATAAGAAAAATAAACCGCATCAATATCGGTCTATTCGATGCAGTTTTTTTCCGTAGCTTCTAAACAGTAGGTACGATGCCACAGACAGTACCCCTAGTGTACGTTTGAATCGATCCGAAACATAAACAATCAACGTCGTGTTCACCTCTCAAATTAGGTAATATATATATAAAAATGGTTTCTAATAATTCACAACAGAGGAGTTGTTGCGGTTTTAATACTATTTGGCAGTTATCACGACGACAAATGTTTTCGGACTGTACTACTGAATTTCGAAACTCGAAATATCGAATTACTGTATTCATAAAATTCATAAGTACGATCTACGTAGGCTAGAAAGTATGCATTTACGAATTACCTTATCGCGAATGTTTATCATACCGATGTACGGAATCTCGAAAATTTGCTATGCCGAATTACTTTATACCGATTGCTTGCGATCGCGATGTACGTCGATCAGAAAAATGACATGGCTATTAAATTATAGCTAGGTAGTTACGTTTAAATAAAAAACGGTTTTGTCAATAAACAACACGATTTTTGTAATAAATAAATTGAAAAAAAATAATAATCAAGAAATGGTCTCTAAGCGCTTGCAATTAGTAGTCCTTATTTAACATTTTAATCAGTATAATTTTTACCTTAGTTTAAAGGTTTTTACGATCTGACTGAGTACTGTCTCTCTATATTTATTGTTTGTACTTAAAGCGTTTTGTCGATGTTTTTTTTTTACAATATTACTGTACCACGTTTACGGTATAAAAAACTAAATAAAATAAAAATCTAGTGTCAAAACTAATTTTAATACGGAATTTAATTTTAGAATATTACTTGAAACGACAGACATTGATCGAATCTCGGCCGAGCACCTGCGTATTTCAGAATGACACTTACGTCTAAATCTACAAAGAAAAAAAAAGCAAAGAGTAATAATAAAATTAAATTAACAAATAATATAAATTTCGACAATAATGTCGATCATACTTACGTAAACAAAGATCAAATCTTGCTTGAACGTAGATTTTGACGTTAGTGTGACGTTGAAATACGCAGTTAGGTACTCAGCCTCAGTTTTGATCAATGTATGTCGTATCAAGAAACATTTTAAAATTAAAACTTTTAAAACTAGATTTCTTACTGAGGAACGTTCTATAATATGGGCCTAAAGTTTTAATGTGTATATCACACTCGTTGGATTGTGAGGGTAAACGTTAGCTCAAATACAGAATTACAGATAGACTAAAAGAAATTTATAGAGCTATCCCAAGTGCTCGGTAGGTCAGAAACCCTGATTATCGCGGCTTCGGTCAACACATTTGGACATGACTATTTTGTAGTTTAGATAAATTTCTAAGTATGCAACTTTTACATCAGCTTTAAGATTATAAACAGTCACAAACAAAACAGTTTTATCATAATTCATAAAATAACAATGGATTTTTGATAATTGTTAAGAATACTCTTTCATAATCCATCCGTTTGTAACGAGAGGAGTCCTAAATCAGTAGACAGTTTTGGAATTAAAGAATCCATAATGTCGGAGGGATTTTAACGTGGAAGCACTAGGTGCATAAAGTATTGTGGTTACTTTGTTTCTATGATCTGAGGTGGTACCAGAAGGCTTTCAGCATTCTGCATGATTTTAGCTTTTACTTGGTGTTGCAGGTTGGCGATCAACTGGTGAGCGTGAACGGATACCGCGTGGACGACGCCGTACACTCCGAGCTGGTGCACTATCTTGCCTCACAAACGCGGCTCAAGATCAAAGTTAGAAGTCAGTACATTAATATTAACTTACTACACATTATTATACTTACGAAACTAACAAACTAAGGTTCTGTCTGTTGGTCTAAAGTCAAATTAAATTAAAATTGATCTGTGACAGTTATCGATCTGATTTCCATACATAAGTGCCACTGTTTTACTTAGGTAAGGTTAGGAATACCGCCATGTTCTAATTCGGTCGTGAAGCAGTAAACAAGTAAACTGGATGTGTGTTTAGTGTGAAGCAAAAAATTGCCAATGTAATTGTAGGGCATGGTAGGCCTAGGCATTAACATTTCTCGTATCCAGAATGTCAATATGGAATACCTAGAGATTCCTTGATACTGCAGGTAGACACCTGCAATATAGAGGATGGTGACCACTTATTATCACACCCCCATAGCGTAGCAAACTACCAGGGGAATAGTCTAATGTTTGTCTCCTTTTCAATTTCAATTTCAACTTTATTGCTTTTCCACAATGGTCTCTCTCGAAAGAAAGAGATAAAACACATTATGTCTCCTGGTAAGTGGATGTAAGTGGTGGAGAGTGATTTTGTCTACGGACGCGATTTAATAAACAAATACAACATTGTAGAATTCAGTGATTACTAGGAAAATTATTGATAAAGTAGTAACTTCAATATAAACCTTACTTACCTAAACAGCGTGTTACAAAAGTCCGAATACAATTTATAGGGGTGGTTTTGTTTCTTGTCAAGAGTTACCTGTGATAGTTTGACAGCTTTCAGACCACTTTTATTTTCCAACCTAAATATATATAACTCAAAGGTGACTGACTGACTGACATAGTGATCTATCAACGCACAGCCCAAACCACTGGACAGATCGGGTTGAAATTTGGCATGTAGGTAGATGTTATGACGTAGGCATCCGCTAAGAAAGGATTTTAATTAATTCTACCCTCAAAGGGATAAAATAGGGGATGAAAGTTTGTATGGAAAAAGTCAATATTCCACGCGGACGAAGTCGCGGGCACAGCTAGTTAAATTAATAAAAAAAAGCCGTTTTCACTTCACCTGCTAGTGACAACCCTAAAAAATGCGTGCATTCGTGTATCGTACGAAATACTACAGTAATTACACACACACACACACACTTACTCACACACAGCCCTCGGACATACTACGATATCGATCCCCCGCAACATAATTCAAAATTTTATTTAGATATTCTGTAACACTCTACACTACGTGTAAATACGTGTGTATTTTTTTTAAGGTTTATGTGGTAAATATTTTTAATTTTGGAGAAATCCACTCTTTGCAGTAGGTACTCATGTCATGACACATAAAAGAGTGTTGTGGATGGTCACTATGTCTACTACTTAAGGGTGAAATACCAATACCAATATCTGATACTCAGTAGATGGAAAAGAACAGGTGGTGAAATTATTACATCGACCAATATTAGCTAAAATAAAGATCGTTATCTCAACGTGACTCAAATTGACATTGCTATCGATTCACATAAATACACGTTGATAACTCGGCGGCCACATATTATTGTAGAGCCACATAAACAAACCAAAAAAGCATGTTTCATGACTAATTCATATGAGGCCCGACTTGTGGACCCTACAATATAGATAGGTAGAGATACACATACAAATATAATTAAATTTTGAATTAAATTCAAATCCGAAATTAAAAGTTTCATTTATTTAAATAAGAACATTAAGAAATTAGATAAAGAACAATAAATTACGCAATTAAGCACCCAGCTTTCTATGTTACGTAGGTGTCACATTGATGATATTGTGACTAAATATCGTTATGCTAATTAATCCAAGCTTCAGTAGATGTTACGCCATCATGAAGGCTGTGTGATTGTCAGCACCAATTTTTTTAAGTACGATAATCGTGAAAGCGCGTGGGCAACCTGGTTCAAAGTCGGTCCCCAGCACTATAGTTGCGTAAAATTTTACAAACGAAATGGAAAGTCTACCTGACTGTTCAAATGTCCGACTTCTATTGTAATAGCAAGTTTATTTTTGTTTATGTAGAACTAGGCAGGTACCTGTAATCGGCGCTAAAATAATGAGAATGACATAAGCACACGCATTCGTGTGTGAATGTAGAGAGTTTCGTTAATTGTGATAAATAATTTATACTAAATGCTTGTTTATTTGATATGACATAATATGTAATTAACTAGGTTTTTGTACTTTTATTATTATTTATCTTGAAAATCAATCTATTATTGCTATTAAGTAATTGTTATTTTTCTTGTTTTAGATGTTGGGATGTTACCTGTCAAAGAGTAAGTAAAATAGTTTCTAATAAGTGTTTCCTATTACTCGTAGATCTTTACCAATAAAATTACAGTTGAAATTTGAATTTAAATTAAAGTTATATTTAATTAATTGAAAAAGTGCTGGCTAATATTGTTAAAAAAAAGATTTCCATTAATACAAGTCTCTTTATAATAGATATTTTATGTAAGAATATTAGGTAAGTTATGGAAATTGAATATGGGCAATACGATTTTCGTCTGGCCCTTTTTCAATTTCCATAATTTTAATTTTACAGAAAATATTTTTTATTACGATTTTCATTTTTCTTTTATTTTTTCAAATTCTGTGGGTACGTTTTGAGTTCCCACTCAACGTTTGGCTGAAGCTATTAATGCAAGATGATTCAGATCCTATAAATATGAACTAGCCCAAACTAAAAAAAATTGAAGCCCCACGCAAACCAAGCAGGATTAAATGTACAAAAAACAATTTTATTCTCCAACATTTAACATGCCGTGTGGTAACAATTGAAATTCAAACAGAAAAGTTTCGAAAGTATGAGGAGTAATGTAATTAGAGTTAAACAGCGTCATCATAATGTATTTATAAAATGTTTGCAATGCCTTACAAGGCCCATAATCTTAAACCTACTATGATATTTTACCATCTGTATGTACATTATGTAGCAATAAACAATTTAATTTGATTAGATTTGATTTGGGGTATTCTTTAAAAGGCGTTTTCCCCTACCTCATTAGAGTCAACATGTATCCAAGCTCCAAAGGAAAAAGAAAATCAGTTTGAGTTGATGCAAAGTGTTGGGAGTACTTTGTTTAACGAAGAGTTGTCATTCGAAGCTGTCTTTAATTTAAGGAATCCGTTATACGATGTGTCATAAATGTGTGAGAGCGTTGTCGCATAGATCAACCGACTTTGATATTTGCTGTAGTATACTCCCAACTAAAGTAGTCGGTTGCTTGGGGGTGAGCTGTTCCATTATCGTTTCCATTCCTGATAGTAGACTTCTGCAATAATTGTTTTGCCAGGTCTCAATAAACTAGTTGTAATAGATAACCCGACACTGGAGGTCCACTATCCTTTCTTTATAAACTTCCCTTAAAATTTCATACTCAAATTGACATTTGAGTATGAAATTTTTGTTTAGCTGCCTGCCCATGTTCCAACCTAGCAACTAACGTTTACACGTTTTTAGAACATGTGACTCTCCACTTCATAATTATCTTATTGTAGGCCGATTCAACAAGTTCAAGGCAAGCCTTAACGTGACTATGTTGTTGTCGTTTCAAGCTCGAGCTTTTGTTGATTTCAAAAAGAACAGAAACTATCAAACCAAAAATTCAATGATTGGCGTCATTGAATGGCGTTCGGCCTTGCGTGCCGCCGTGCAGCTTTGAACTAGACGCGACGAAACTTGTATTAAAAATAACATGACATGAATTTTCCATGTTCACAGCCATGTGAACAAGGATTCAGAAACAGCGATACATAAATGCCCCTTTTATTAGATCTTCATTATCTAGGACATGATTTTGAATTGAAAGGGGTACTTCATTTTCATAGGTGAGGCTTTTACATAATTTACCACCCAAAGGCAGGCCCCCGTCACTCTCGAAATGCAGCGTTAAAAGTACCGGCCGCTAAGTGGAAATCTGGCGATCCGACCGGCAGTGGGCCGCCGCAAGCGAGATTAAACGCACGCCCGTTGAACGTTTCCCGCGCAAAACGCAACGATACTCACGGGCCACGATTACTTTGTAGCGGAGTTATTTAAAAACTAAGATATTTTTTTAAATATTCATTGAAATCAAATAATGTCAGATACAATTTTGTTCACAATGAAATACTTGTGGTGAATAATGCATTTATTTTGAAAAGGAACAATATCACGTTTATAAAAACATCTTCGCAGATAGTGCATTATTTTAGAATAAATTCGGTAACCAAAAAATAGTTATAGTGAGTAAATTTTAAAAGATAGACATATGCTGTCGCTGACTTTTTTTTAGAACTTTTAAAGGAGAACAATTCTTTGTTCTAAGATTTTTGCGTAACTTTAACTATTTACGCAGCGCACGCAACTAAAGCTCTGAAAAGGAATATTTTCCCCCCGGTTTTGCAATATTTTTCAATGATGCTCATCTGCTATTAGTCGTAGCGTGATGTTATATAGCCTATATAATACCTCGATAAATGGACTATCCATCACAAAAAGAGTTTTTCAATACTGATTCACAGTAGTTCCTCAGATTAGCGCGTTCAAACTAAACAAACACACAAAGAAACTCTTCAGCTTTATAATATTAGTGTGGATGTAAGAGGTGAATATGACGATGATCATTTTCGTTTCGATTTAACCTTACACTAGGGGCACAAATTAATGATAATCTAAGGGTGCTACTGTTAAGGAGCTCGATTTACGAATACGGTTCGGGGGAGTGCTAGTTGCACGTTGCACTAAAACACCTTCAGAAGTAGCTCTAAACAGCGATGTCGATTAAATTAAAGCACATTTAATTGACCGGCTTTCTTTTCATTCACTTCATTGCATTAGATGTATAAATAAATAAAAGTAGTCTTACTTCAGTCATTTTATTTAATTTATGGTCGTGGCACACACAACCCTTACGTTTTCGCTCGATGACGCAATCACGCGGTGTACGCGGGATTCTCGACTCTCGGCACGCGTTGGTAGAGTATATTTCTTCTCGCATCGTCTAAAATGGCTAATAATAATAATCCTGGTAGGCTAATATAACGAAATTATTTCACCATTTGTATTAGAGTGAAGTATCTGTCCTGTTATTAATCTGTGCCAAAGGAGCTGATTACAATCAGCTTCTTTTGGTGATAAATTATTACGCATCCCTATTAATTCAGTTTTCTAAATACATATTTTGTTTTCAATAAAGTTCTGATTTGTTTACATGCATCCTCAATTTTCACGTTTTATTTTTGTTTATGAATAGACTATAACTTAATTAAATATTAATGTTTTACTTTTGTTACAGCAAAGCACACGATTCTTTGTCATGGCAGTTCGTGTCGGAGCGAGCATCACTGGGGTCGGACGTGTCCTCCTCACCGACTCTGTGCCACGACACAGAGCGGATGGTTGACTTGCGCCTCTCAATATTGGTACCTCCGCGGGCCAAGCTAGGCTGTGGGTAGGTCTAAATGTCAACTAATTACGATAAAATAATACCTATAAATTACACTTTATAGTTTCGTCATGTCTTTTCGTATGTTGGAGCCAATTAATTTCTACATCTTTAAACAATGTGGGGTAAAATTTTGCTAGTTACCTGAGAAATAAAAACAATATAAATATTTCTCTTATTTTAGACGCGTAAGAAAAATGGGTGGTCTTTTTTTTACTGCTTGCAATATTTCAATAAAGAAGTTCATTCTCGAACTCTTAATGCGTTTTTTAAATTACGGCTCAGACGCATCTGGCTTAGTAGACATTGATAGACAATACCACTTGTCCAGGCCGACAACGAATAAAAGGCCAAATAATGTGTGACGCAATAATCGATCTATTTTTATCCAACATTACTTTTTGAATAATGAAACACTTCTAGATAAATAATTTTAATTTATTATATTTTCAGAATCTGCAAGGGTCCTGAATGGAAGCCTGGAATTTTCGTGCAGTTTGTGCGAGATGGAGGTATCGCCCAAGAAGCGGGCTTGAGGCCCGGTGATCAGATCCTGTCGTGCAACGGACAGTATTTTGCCAACGTAACATTTAATGAGGTAGGTCTAAATATATCGATTATCCACGAAATATAAAATAATATTTTTAAAAGTAGTATATTCTTTACTTAAATTTATCCGAATTATCAACTTAATCGGAGACATTACGATCGCTAGTTAAACCCGTTATTTTTAAATTCAGGAAAATACATTAGTATGAGTAAAATGAAAGGTTTTATTTTAAGTTTCAAATCAGATTTTATCACAATTGTAGGCAATATCAGCCATGAAGGCGGTCGGCCGCTTAGAGCTGGTAGTTCGCGAGGGTGCTGGCACCGATCTGGTGTCGCCGGAGAGCTCCGGCTATAACAGTTCGGCGTCTTCGGCGGCGGGCGAGCGCAGTCCCGCGCCCGCGCTAGCAACACCTCTTGCTCCCCCCGCGGCGCTTCGGCGACGGCTGGCTAGCGTCGCTGAGGAGGCCGCTGATCGCGCTGATAGGTAAGACAACCTTTCGACCATGGGCATTATACTTGAGCTAATTTTCTATTGGCAACATCAATGGTCGTAATCTGGATGGGCAGAAAAAAAGTGTAGTCCTCTTCCTCGACCTAGCAAAAGCTTTTGACAAAGTCTCAATCCTTTGACTACTGAACAAGTTAGAGAAGGTAGGAATAATAGGCTTTCCCCTTAAAGTTTTTGAGAACTACTCAACTATTAAGACCCAAAGGGTGAAAATTAAGCACTGCGTAAGTGATACACCCAAGGTGATGTACGGTGTACCCCAGGGCAGTATAATCGGCCCAACTTTATATCTTGTACACTTCAATGACCTTTGTCAAATGCAGTTACACGGTGGCAAGGTATTTATATGTTCTGACAGTGCTGACCTCTTGTTTCAAGATGACAGCTAGGATAGTGCTTTTAGATTCACCCGGTTGGGTTTTAACAGGGTTAACAGTTGGTTGAAGTGTCACGCACGTTCTAACGCTTAACGTCTCCAAAACTAAATACGTAGCATTGACATTAAAATCCAGTCGATTTCCTCCAAGTTCTTTCAACATCACCGTTCAGATGTGCAACCTGCATTCATCACTACCAAAGACCGTTCGATTACCAAAAGTGTTTATTACGCTCGGTGTCATTTCACAGACTACCAGTCTATTTATGTCCAGTAGGTGATATTCAAACTAAAATATATAGAGCTAGCTGGCACTTCAACCCAAATGGCAAAGAAAAAATGATACTATGATTCTAGATTTAATTCATAGATCTACTCAAAATGATCTAGCTACCTCTTCACTCGACGTATTTTAAACAGGCAGATGACATTTTTTTGTACGCGCGTATTCTGCGCATCGTCGGGGCGTTTTAACAGATTGTTTGAGTTCGTTCGTCGTAGTGATACTGTCGCGCAAGAACAAGGCGTCTCATTTTTATTTGTATCAATACAAACACGCGTCTCGCTCTCGTTTTGAAAACGTCGTGTCTTTCGTCGAGGCTCTTTTCGTTCTCTAGCTGAATGGACAGTAATCAAGTAAAACCCCAACGGTAATCAAAGATAATGATGATTTACTGAATTTGAAATGATTAACAGACAAATAACAATTTATACATAATTATAAATTGTAATTTGTCTGTTAATCATTCTCTTAATGTGAAGTAACCTTAGTTATTTTAGATGATATCTTAAACCTAGCTACAAAAATGACACAATAATGGAATTGATAATCCTCTTGTTTCTCGTTCAATATTAACATGTTTCTTACTTTTCAGGTTGACAATAAATAGGTTAAAACGAAGGACGTGGGACAGTTTAAATTTTGATTGGAAGAACGAAAATGATATGCACAATTTTGACGCACCCTCCGACATAGAGCCGGACTACGACTGCCCAAGCATACCCAACAACCCGCACACCTTCGAGAATAAACATAACTTACGAAATAAAACCAAAAATGATTTTGTTACTACGCCATCTAATCGTACCATTATTAATTTAACAGAAGATGGTGCAACCATTGAATGTAGTTATGATAACCAAACGCCTAGGAAAAATACTATCACAAACCAAAGGGAAAACGAGAAAAAAACTATAGTTGTGGAAGTTCACCATACTAGCACCATGTCTTGTACTAACACAAATTATAATTTTCCACCGCCTATGAAAAAAGATTTAACAGATACGTCTAGTATATCAAGTTCTGCTACATTATCTAGTGCCATTGCCGAAGAGATACAAAAGAGAAAATTGGTGAGTAGAAAGGCCAATGTAATACTAAAGCTTAAAATAAAGATTAGCAATTAATAAAACTTCTACTGTTTTTGTTCGTGACTGTTCAAAGGAGATGGCCAAGATTTATAAGGGCGATTGACCTAATTTGGTTTGAGATGCAAAGCAAAAATACATTACTAGAAAGCCTTTCAATTCTAGTCAGCATAAAAGATAAAAAATGTTGTTGACGTCCCGGATTTTTACAGGAGTATGGTGTACGACCGATATAAAAATATGTCAATCGCTTATTTTACTCATTTTCAGTAAATAAACTGATCGTAATATACTAACCAGATAATGAATATTTATAATTATATTTTAAACATTGTAATAAATGTTTGAAAACTATATTCAATACAAAAAAACAACAACAATATAGCACACACATATGTATGTTGTTGTTTTTAAAAATATGTTTTCTTTTTCTTTTTTTTTGCATCCAGGACGGATTCTTCTAGTTTAGATATTTTTCTATATGGATAATAAATAATATCCCATTGTGTAATGTTTTAATTTAAAAAATATCTAGACTAGAAATTACTGTATAATACAGTTTACATGTGAAAAATTCCTGCTCAAAAATGATTTATCTTGCCATCCTTCCATAAAGACATATACACAGCGAACAATGCAGTAAACTATTTCTTTAATGTATTTGACCCACCTTTCTGATAAAATACCCTTCCAAATATATGAATCTACTTTTTACCCGTGGCTCTACCCGCGTGGATGTCGGTAATAGCTCCACAAAGTATTCTATGTTCTTTCCAGGGTCTCAAACTATCTCCATACCAAATTTCATTTAAATCGGATTAGTGGTTTAGGCGTGAAGGCGTTACGAATAAACAAACAAAGTCTCTTTCGTATTTATAATAATTATTTAATAATACAAATAATTCAATACAAAAAAATATCAAAACATAAATGAAAACAAAACACTGTCTCTTAATTGCCAAATCACTATCGAGCGTCGGAATATCGTCAATAATTACATTTTTTTTTTTCATGTTAGTATATTTTTATATAAACTTATAGGAATAAATTGTACAGTTATTAGGTATTATAACATAAATTAATGTATTATTTTTCATACATCAATCACTTTTGTACATGTCGCATTTAAGTATCGGGCTATCTTCTATCGTCTGCTATGTATACAATAATCAAATAAAATTATTTTTATACATTAATCACATCTCTTCATGTCGTGTTTCAAGTTTTGTGTATTTTTTTTACTTCCAGGGCATATCTTGGCCACCTCCTATGCGCTATAGGTAGTATATCGTAGATGACGAATAGGCTGCAAAAACGCTACGTCATATCTTATTCAATTGTGATTTAATTTCTTTACATCGCTATAAGTACTTACCTATCGACGTACCTACGCCGCGATGATGATGTGATTGAATTCTTACGATCATTTATTCGGACTCAAGTATATTATACTTTATCCAGTTTTCTTTACTTCACTTCTTTCTATTCTAGAATAATTTAAGTAGGTCAGTATCATCCACCTCCATAACGGCAGTGCTACGGTTGACATTTATTCCGATCACGCACCCATGTCGAACTGTATTCATTCATGTTCTCTTTGTTTAATTGCATCCAAGGCAATCTATCGAAACGTTTCGGCTGAGACAAATAGGGATAGACAAAATAGCGATCGCGTCTGTAGCTTACTTTACAGGCGCGATCGCTTTTTGTCTTCCCTACCGCTGAGTCAGTCAATAGTCAGAAAATACACAAAATATTTTATTAAAAAATAAGGCCTACAAAAAACGCTTCTACATGATTGTGATATCTACTCGTACTATTTAAAGTAATTTCCTATCGAATACAAATTACCGTTTACGAATAGTCTTTAGTTTTTTTTTCAATAGGACATTTTTGAAATAAAATGTATGGAGGCAAAATATCAACAAAAATATCACAAAATAATCCGTTAACCGTGTTTTGGTTCTAAACGTCTCTAGATAAAGATATGAAGAAATGTATGTCTGATTTTCAGATCCGTAAGATCTTTTACCGACCTATGACATTACATATAAAAGTGTTAAAATTAAAAGTTGGAATGTGTTCACATTTGACCTTTAAAAAGACTTCAACGCGCTTCTTTTGAAGGTCAATACCAATTTATATTTTTTCACTCGTTATTGACCCGGTAGCCTAAAATACGAGCAGAATCCATATTCATATCTGGTCAATTTTATCCTACTGTTAAGTAACAGTAGTTATAACTTCGATTGTTTTTTTAGAATTAC
Organism: Nymphula nitidulata; assembly: GCA_947347705.1. NCBI lineage: Eukaryota > Metazoa > Arthropoda > Insecta > Lepidoptera > Crambidae > Nymphula > Nymphula nitidulata. Next base: position 10,615,447 of record OX374623.1, read on the forward strand.
ATACCTAAGTAAGTATAGCCAAATGACAAAAAGTTCAAAATATCGTCAAAAACTAAACTCATTGGTGCCTCGCGCCAGTACTGGGGTTGTCTCATTTATGTTAATAATGGCAGAGATAGACAGTGTCAGGAAAGGAATTTGAACGGTTGCGCTCGGGAGTCTACTCTAAAGTTGCTGTTTCCGATTATGTTACGATTGGGTTACAATAATACCTTGATCAAAATTTCTAAAAAGTAAAATAATAGGTCAGACGGAAAATACTTTGTTTGATATGAGTTACCAAATTGAAACGGCTCAAGCCATAGCCAACGAAGTTATTTTTAACCAACTTCAATTAAGAGGAGGTTCTAAATTCGGTTTGGATGTTTTGTTATCTATTATATGTACACCGACTACGCCGAGATTTCTGATCCGATTTACGTGATTCTATTTAAAGGAGATAGAAAGACACAAATGTCGTAAAGAGTCATCTAAGCCTAGTAAATGATTAGTGAAAACGGTCATATAGAGGATAAAATTTAAATATGTACTTATCCCCTAAAAACATACGTTTTGAAATTGGTGCTAAGTTGTTTTCAGAAACAATGAAAAGTGAAGCAGCGACTCCAAAAATAGGTTTCTAGAGGATAATTACCTACTTAAGTTTATTAAAAATAGCCATTGTATAACATTGAGAGTATTGAAGATTTAATTAAATTAAAGTGTTTTATCTACAGAAAAAGAAAAATTCAAATCAAGATCCAGAAAATAAAGTAATACAGAACGCATTGAAGAAAGCTGCACCAAAGCCCGTAGACAATGATAAAAGGAAGCAACATGACGCATTGATGGATGAATTCAAGAAGGTACATAGAAAGATGTTCGCTTGTCAGGACAGAGAAGAAGCCACAGGAGACGAACAGAGCAACACACCTGAAGAGATGGTAAGAGGGTTATATACATAGTTCCCTAATTTTGTTTTGTAGCGTATTTACAGACGTAGCTTCCACGTGATTGTAACCACGACCCATAGCCTTACATAATCTCTTTTTTTATGCTATTATATGACAAACAAGCTAACGGCCCACCTGGTTTTGAGTGACTGCCGACGCCTATAGGCACCTGCAATAACAAGGAAAACATCACTTGGTATTGCAGGTGCGTTGTCATTTTGAGACATAAGTAAAACTAACTCCTTTTTTGGATTGTTTACCTATTAACACTAGAATAAATATTTGAGTCTGTGGTTATGCATGTTATATGTATTTCTTCACCTATTGTTCCTTGTATGAAAGAGTCACAATTAATATTTAAAAAAAAAACTAAAAATATCAGCTGTCAAATCGTATGTAAACTATAGCAGCGCTACTGTTATGAATGGGGACCTTTCTTTTTGCTTATTCTGTTCTTTTTTATACTTAATTAATTTTATGCCTTTATTTGAGCCATTGTGAATCTCTGAAAATAGAAAATACTTTTTAAACGATACGATACGATTTAAGTAAGCGTATAGGAAATTAACATCTCGGATTATGGACACGTCGCAGCCGTCTGGTTAAATTAGCTGCTTAACTCGGCGCCTAGGCCGTTGATCGAGCACCGGCAGGAAGGACAACTAAACCGCAACCTTTAACAAGACGTCTGAACGTCATGTCAGCCGTCTGGTTAAGTTAGCTATTTAATTGGACGCCTAGTCAGGTCGTTAAGATTGAAGAGCTTTTGTGTGACTGTTTGAGTGATTGGTAGGTTCCAGGTTATTTTTATGACCACTTATAACCGAGATCGTTTTGGTTATAAGTGGTCATAAAAAAATAATCTACCTACCTACTAACCGCACCAATACTCTTCAGTAGGTAAGACGATCCGCCTAGGCATATAATTAAGCGGACTATCAATACGCCATTTTATTAAACGTTAACTGAGTCTAGTTCAGTTAACTATCGGCCTAGACATTTAATTGGATGCTTGCGTTTAATCAATAGGCTAGGCATCCAACTAAGTGGAGTATTGAACCAGATGGCGGCGACAGATACACATGATAGATACTTATGCATAGGCATTGTAGGCTCTTTTTATGATTTTTTGATATGGATATTAGTTTATAATTTACATACCTATATAGGGAATGTCACAGGGAACAATAATTTCAATAGGTAGGTATTGAAGATAAAGATATTTTACATAAAGAAGACTTTATTTTATTTTTGCAAATAAGTGAAACTGAATTCACAGGTATTTGAAAAATTGGCAATTTTAACATGATCGATCAAAATACGCTATTTTGATCGATCCTGTTAAAATTGCCAATTGAAAAAACTATTTATTGTTATGAATACTATCGTAAAGGTAAATCATCCGAATCCTTCCTCGGGGAGAAGTTCGTAGGATGGAGTAAATCATCTATGCAAAAAAAAACAATCATTTTTCTAAAAGCCTTGTGATAGATGTATCTACCTAACTTTTAAACTAATAAAATATGCGGCAGGCATAAAACTGAAAACTGTACCACTACATTATTAATCTGTGTCATTCATTCAAGAGTTCCTTTAATTTAATGATAGAATCCAGTAATATATTTTAAACAATATGACGCATCCTAAATAAAAAGACATACTTATTACAATCAAAAACCTATTGCCTGTTATTATAAAACGCGGACTAAAGTTAGTACTACTAGTCCGGTACCGCTAGGTTTTGAGGTTCCAAAAATATTAAAGTTTATGATTTTTTGCATACAGTTAGTATACTATTTGACCAACCCAAATCATGATTTTGTGTCATTTTTGATGGTTGCTAATGTCACAATTTAGGTATTTGTCTTTTTATGCATTATTTCGTTGAAAAGAAAATTAGAGTTGAAAATTTAACTTCCATGTTGATAACAAAGTCATTACTGATATACATAAGCTTTTTGTGCCATCTCACTCCATGGGAATACTGGATTTACCCAAATACCATACCTATCGCTGTAATAGCTATAGAAAAATATTAAAGTTGGTGAAATAAGTGTTACCTGTTCTCTAACTCTAGTATCTATTGTTTAAATCATTTTGTGTCATATTCATCCATGGTATTCGGAACTATAATTTTTTTCCTATTTAACCCCCTGTAATAGCCATAAAAGAAAATTCAAGTTATTAGAGTTTATGTCTTTATTAATGTTATGGTAAAAGGAAGCTATATGCTTAATTTGTGTCGTTTTTATCCATGGGATTTTGATTTATATTATTTTCAACGTTTTTGTGCGAAGAACACTAGCGCGGCCACAGCGCGGCAAAGGAGCGCGTAGGCATCATTCACTGTCTCCGGCGACCGGCTGCCGGCCGGCCGGGAGCGAGGCGCTATAATTTGTTTGTTGTTGTACGAGTAGTGACTTGTGATAATTGCATAGAAAATGGAAACTAATACATGTCTTATTTGTGGGCTAATGTTGGGTGGTAAAGCTGTAAAATTAAAAGAAAGGATTTTATTAACGCATTAATTGCCTCCCGTAAATATACACATATTACCATTACCCCAATGCCGTTATGAATTGGAAGCGCTCCGCCCATCGGCGGCGGCGACATCTCGATAAAGTACACAGCCGCCCATGGGTTACCTCGGCATTTCGACATTCACTATTTTTTATATGTTTTACGAGCAGAGTGATTTGTTCGATTGAAGAGCGCATTCATATTGTGAGTTAATTATTACAAAAAATACATTTTCTTTGGTGTATTACCGTTATAGCGATGGAGTGTGAAAGTGACTTCCGAATTAATTTATAGTAGTGCAAAATTGTGTCATTGTATTAAATAAATATTTTCCAAATAACATTTATATGCATGGTAAAATTTCCCCGTAAATAGGTACAAATTATTTATGTTAATTTTTCCAAAAAACCAAAATCATAATGTATTCATTTTAATTTAATTAAATTATAAAGTGATTTGAGTATCTCGGTAGCGATAGCGTAGTGATTTGAACGCCATAGTTTCGATTACAAAAACAAAGCAACTTTTGCCATGCCCGATTTTTTTTTTATACAACTAGATGACAAACAAGCTGACGGCCCACCTGATGGTAAGCGGTTACCGCCGCCTATAGACACCTGCAATAACAAGGAAAAATCACTTGATATTGCAGGTGCGTTGTCATCCTGAGGCCTAAGCTGAAATGCCGTCCATGCCCAGTAATTACACTGGCTACCTTTCCCTTCAATCCGAAACACAGCGAACTGTTTCACGGCTGAAATAAGAAAGGCGGTGGTACCTACCCAGACGACCCTACATACGGGTCTACCACCGAGATGGCTCAATCATCATTTATAATCTCGAGCTCCTCCGTGCTTTGGAAGGCACGCTAAGCCGTTGGTCTCAGTCGTTACCACAACTGCTTTATCTCACCAAACCGCTTTTTATATACAAAGCTCAGTAAATGAGTCATCACCATCTGATGTGAAGCGGTAAGAAAAGTCCATGTGCGGAGACAGCTAGAGCAGTTTGAAAACACACTGTTCTAGCCGCCCCCATCCTGCCGGTTTTTTAACACCTCTTTTGAAGGAACCCACGTTATAGGAAGGAGGGAACACATGTG